>JAVSCE010021529.1:0-444310 GCA_032199065.1 Smutsia gigantea
CTGGTGTCTGGTTTGGAAAGGAGTTAATATCTGAAAAAGTCCAAGCAAAATCAGTACATGCTATTGAAGGGAAAGTACAAGTATTATCTGCTCCGTCTCCTAAAATGATCCAGATCACTGAATTCACAGGGGTCAAAGCATCTGTGTAGAGTAGGGTCCTCCCCCTCACAAGACATGCCCAGCAATGGCCAGCAGCCAGGCCTGCTCAGGTTCAAGGGGAGTCCAGTGAGAAACTGGGGTCCTGGAGAGAAATTAAGGTGAAGAAAACCTAAATTTGTGGAACACAGAAGTGAGGGGGAATTTCTTAAAGACCAATATTTGGTAGGCAAGCCTGTGCCCAGTACTTACTCCAGTTGTCTGGATACCTGGTTTGAAGGAAGTAAGGCTAATTCCCAGTTCTGACGGCTGGCTGAGCTGAGGCTTCACACAGCCAGATCAGCTGGAAAACGGAGTGTTGCTGAACTTGCAGATGACAGAAAACAACGGCTCCAGCTGAGGTGAGCTGGAAAAGATAAAGGATTATACTATTTACTTTATTTTCTACTATTCCACAGTACAAGCTTTGCAATGCACATGACTAGTCCCTTTCTTAGCAATATAAGCCATCATGTTTATTCCAACCTAAGAAGCTATATTTATGCTAATTCACTCACCTCTGATGCCCACTCCTCCACTGTTACCATACAACAAAGTGAACCTTGAGAGTCTCCCATGTACAGGATATTATTCAAGGGGCTAGGGAACACAGAAGTATGAGGTCTATGGTATGATTTAAGAAAATGTCCCAAAGTGACCTTATTTTTTCATAATATGGAGTCTTCCTAATGCAGGTCATCTTATCTGAAAGCTTTTGAAAATACAAATTACCCAGGAGTTATTTGTATAAGGATTGTTTCTTTTATAACAGAAACCCATATCAAATTGACTTAAGCAAAATAAAATAAGAGAAATATATACAGGAATGTGAATGTGGATAATAAAAAATGAAAATAAGTGACTTAACTGAACAGCATGTGGGCAAAGCTTGTGAAGGGACTGTTTTCAGGCACGGCTGGTCTCAAGGGCTCAAATGATACCATGTTTTGTTCCCTTTCTGTTTTTCCCTCTCTGTTTCCAGCTCTTAGCTCTACTTCCTTTTACATTGGCTTCCTTGTTAAGCAGCTTCCTCTTAACCTGTTGCAAAGGTGACCCCAGACAGCTCCAGGCTTCCATCGTGCTGGCTTTGCTGTCCCACCAGGAGGTCTGCCAGGGGTCCCAACAAAGTGCCCAGAACGACCTGCACTGGCCCAGCGAGGGTCTCCTTCCTGATCTGAGTCAGTTGTAATACACCTTATATCTTTGCCCAGGAACAGAATCTTCATAAAGGTCAGCATACTCTGTAATTTTGTTTTGGGGGGTGGAGGTTAGGTTCCTAGGGACAGTAGATATCCGACAGACCCCATTTATATTTTTACCATGGGACTCAGAACTAGAGACCAGCGATCATGACTTTAAAGGTATTGCACAGCTTCAAAAGCTTCTTAATACACTATATTTGGTAATATGTTCCTCCATGCTTTGTTAAGGTCCTTAAAAGAAAATGAGCTGTCTTTTGGGGAGGCATGGAAGGAGGTTCAAGTGTGGGGTGCACAGCGACAAGGCTGCAGTACACTAGTGGAGGAGAAAGGACACAAGCACAGGCAGAGTGGTCTTGGCAACAGGGGCGGTCACTGACCACAAGTCACATGGCTCCAACCATTAGTAGGAAATGTCACTGTGGGGTGATCCCATACTTCTCCTTATGAAGTGACAAGCCTCTGAGCTGTGAGCGCCTATCAGGTGTCCAGCCAGAGGTGTGCTGCTGGGACTAAGTGAATAACTGGGCATTGGATGGGGATCTTGTCCGCCATATGACCTTGTGCCTCGGAGACTCCGTCGGGTGGGTGTCTGTGCAGGTCCCTGCATCAGGTCTCCCGGTTCACTGTCCATAGTACTGCTGACCTTATCATGATCCTCGGGAGTAAACACTACCCTGAGCAGCTGTAACTGCTTTCTCGCGTCTGAGGAGCTACTAACGTAGGAGCCAAGTCCTGCCTGAGAAGTGGGGCAGTCCACCAGAGCAGAGTCTGAGGGTGCAAGGAGGGTGGAGGGAAGGTTGTACAGGGTGCTGACATATGGCACAGAGGCTGGCCTAGAGGTTTACAGACTGGCTTCCTCCCAAATGGCCCCCTTCTCAGACCTTCTGCAGCCATCACACAGAGCCACTTGCTTTTCCCTTCATGGGCCGGATTATGTCATCTTTGCTTGTTAATTCCTCCGACCAAACTTCTTTCCCATTCTGTCACAATTTCATATATGCAGATCCTACCCATCCTTCTGGTGCTAGAGAGATTCCCTCCAGGTCATGGAAGTGTAGCATCTGAGCTGGGTCTTGAGTCCCTCTAATATGCCGCCTCTACCACTGTATCAGACGCCCTTCACAGAAGCCCTAGTTTTGTAGTTTTCTATGCCCATGTGTGATATCTTCTCACAGATGAAAAACTTTTGGAGAAAAGAATCCCTGGCTAATTCATGTTTCTTCCTTCCTAGAATGCTCCCTTATTCAAAGTAGGCAGATTCATTTGTTGAATCAACAAATAAATTTAAAATGTTGATTTTATGTTCCTTCTGATAAATCATTTTCTTTTCTTAAACTCCTCCATCAAATCCATATTCCTCCACACTTCTGTCATTGTTTTCTTGCATCGCACCTTCTGCTCTGAGTCCTTCTGGCTCCATGTCACACACTTTGCTATTTTTCTTCTTCTTCCAGATTTTCCTAAGGAGGTTAAGCTCAGCGTACTGAGCAAGCAGCGCCACAATGCTGGCAAAAGAGGGAGCGTGCCGCTTGTATAAGTCCTGCTGAAGAAGTTTTACTAACTAGATATGACCCACAGGGACCGGCCCAGGTGTGACCACTGTCCAAGGCACAAAATCTACACCATGCTGCAGGCTTAGCTGAGGCTCAGCTTTCTGTCTTCCAATCTTACAGACAAGATATGGAGTTGAATAGTTGAAACCCAGGTCTATACATTGGAAAGGAGGAATAATTTGAATTACTCTATGATTTTTGTGATGGGAGACAGTGTGGAGGAAGAGGGTGAATTCCTCTGTAATGAGTGTCCAATACATCAATGTAAAAAAGGCTTCTTGTTCACTAATTGTTTAATATATATATGCTTTGCATCCAACACAGGATTACAAACTGGCAGAAGTCAGACTCATTTGCTCAGACTCCCAGGCCCCCCCACACAGAGCCTATCCATTCCTAAATCCAGTGCATGGCCCTGGACAGGGTATTGAACAATTGACCGAATGAATAATTGCAGTACTTTTCTCTGGCCGGATTCCATGCAGGTATTCAACTTTGCGATGGCTACAGGCCCGCATGAGACTATATCCTGATTCTGCTTTCATTCTAATTATGTAGCCCTAAGCAAATTACTTTAATAATCAGTACTGCTGTTTTCTCATCTGTAAAAAAAGGATAATAAATGCCATTAGAGGTTTTTGTGAGGATTAAATAAAGAAATGATGGATGTCAGCTGACACTATAATGTGTTGTCCCTTAGCACTGTTCTTGGCTCAGAGAGAATGTTTAATAAATGGTTAGCCATTATTATTTAGTCTGCATTTTGACATTATTTGGGACTGTGATTCTGGCAATGATTGGTGCCTTTTCAATGTATGGGTCATGAATCAAAAAGATCAATTTACCATTTACAGGGAAAATAGTAGATCTCTATTAGTAAGGGTAGAAATCCCTAAAGACAGAGTTTATTTACATTTTACAGATTTCTGACTTTTGTAATTTACAGAGATCTGGGAAACTGTAGGACAGTCTCCACTGAGGTGTTTACTCTTCCCTATCAAAACTGATTCTGAAGTGTTAATTCTTCTTCCTCTTCTGTCCTGAGATTATTCTGTTGTCTACTATGCCTCTAGAAGAACTGTTTCATCCCAGCTCCTGTTGGACTTACAATTACTTCTTTTTTTGATAAAATGACCTTACTGGAGGGAGAAGCAAAGCTTTTTTACTTGTGTCCCTTTGTGAATACATTCTCATCAGATGTCTCAAAGGCCATTTACATCAATTAAGGCACAATGACCATAAAGATAATGTGTTGCTAACAGTCTCATCGCTCTGCACTGGGCTCCATGGTGTTATGTGTTCCTGTGATGTCACCCTCGCTTGGCAATTCATCTGAAATATTGCATTTTATTGAGCCATTCACCCAGTATGTGGAGTATTATGAATCAAGGTTATTTCTTGTAGACATTTGCTTTTTAGTGGTAGTCACAGCTGTGATTAAAAAAAATGGCTGATTTATTCTTAGTTTTTGTTCTACATTCCTTTTAGAGTAAATTCAATAGGGAAAGAGGGGATACAAAATCCACAAATCTCAGCATAGTGAAATTCATCGGAGTGTGATGTGATCTCTAGGGAGCGTTAGTTTCTCTAAAGAAATGCTCTCCTCCATGTAATCTATCGCCCAAACTGGGCAGATTGTAGCTTGGGCACCAACCAGGCGGTGTCTATCTGATGGGCTTAGTGTGCCTCGGGCCCAGAGACCTCTAACAACAAAATGACTACCAACTTGTCCGGAGTCCTAAATCCCAATTCTTGGCCATTCCTTTCTCTTAAAGCATGTTAATGGCTCTGCAGAAAAAGAAAAAGTCATTGTCCCATCAAACGTCCTATAGAAGGCTTCCCTAACTCGCCTTAGAATTATTAGGCACACCCTCCCGGAGCCCACCTGCTTCCCGCAAAGGACACAATCACCACATTCTATTCAGTGTCCCCAGCCCCATTAGAGAGCAACTGTTGTATTGGCAGAGAATTTGTTAACCATTTTCCACTGGTCTGGCACATGGTAATTACTCCAGAAAGGTTGACATGGTGGCATTTTCTTGAATATATAAATTAAAACAACTCCAAAAACCCAGTTAGCAACCATTTCCTGTGACTTCGCATTCCAGATAGTCCCAAGGACCTCCAGGGTTTGTTACAAAGCCCTCTTTGTGGCTTATCTGCTGCCTTCTCAAGAGAACTCCTCATGAAAAATCAGCCAGTAACACCTTGGCTTGAATTAGTCTCCTGTGGGATGAAGTTCATTTCTATGTATTCTAGTCCTTTGAGATCAGTGGCACGCAACACACTTGATGGACGTGTACCATTTCCAATACTAACATCATGGGAGATGTGGGGGAGGAGGAAGGCGATACAAGCTCTGGAGGTCCCATCAGAATCTCTGGGAAGTCCCTGTGACTCAAATATCCCCTTAGGAGATTCTGATACGCCTTCACTCCACTTAGACTTACATACTTAGGAGTCCAACCAGGGCCCTTTTCCCTACTTCCTCCCTTTCTGATGCACCTGGCACTTACCACATGTGCCCTGTGAGTTAGTTAACTCATCACCCACTGCCACCAGCCAAGGCCAGAAGAGACGTGGGCAAGAGAAGCAGAGGTTATGTGTTTAATGAAGAGAGGAAAGGAAGTGAATGTAGATGTGTTTCCCCCAGGATGTGTCCACAGGGACAGGGGACTCAGGGCAGGTGGTCCAGCACACGGGAACCTGGCCCTGAGAAGACACTCAAAACAGGAATCTGGGTGGAATGAAAGACAGTGATGACTGCCCTTCCCTGTTTGACATTTACTCAGTTCCAACCCTACATGTGTTTGTTTCTGCCTTTTATCTTTTCTTTTCCCCAAGACCCATCAGGCCACACTTGGTGCTTTGCCTGCTGCTTCTTCTCAAAAGGCCCCACACAGAATTAAAAGCAGCCCGCGGGCTGTTACTTCAGTTAGAGACACAGTTAACACAGGAACAACGTTGGGCACATGTCCTGCTTCCTTGACTACACCGTCAGCATGCCCAGTTCTTCTCCATGTCCACCATGCCTCCCTCGGGCCTGTGTCTCCTTCTAATCACAATCCCATTTATTACCATATTTTCACAAAGTACTTGAAAGAATGGTCTGAGTTGATGTCCACCAACATCCCAGTCCTCCTCCATTAAGACCTGGTTTTTGCCCCCACCATGAGGCTAATACTGGTTCGCTGGTGGTCTTAAATGGAACACTTAAGCAATCTAGCAGAGGCTTTCCCTTCTCTTCCTTCTAATGCACAGCCACTCTTCTCAGAGTCAGGCATTGTGCTCAGTCTCATTTGGTGAATCTTCATATCCTCCTGGAACATTAAATGCTGATCTCATCTACAGTCTATCCTTGAAGCTCTCTCTTCCCAAAACACGCTCTCCTTGGGTAATTTTGCCAAACCTCCAAGTTCAATGACTCCCAAAGCTGCACTTTTCAGTGCATGTGCTTTGAATTTGAAAGACCAAGTCAGCATTTATTGGTATTTATTGGAAAAAATGAGAGGATACCCAGTCCTACCACACGTATTTCTTCTCAAATTTAGGAACTTCACGCCAGAGTGCCAGACCACAAGGTAACCCTATGCTTTCATTTCCTGGCATCAGGATGGCATCTAGGGACAATCTATGACCAGAGGATTCCTTCTTCTTGGAAGTTGTCACAACAGTTGTGACAGTTGAAAGGAAGGAATGAAAGAGTTATTTTCTCTTCTTCTCAGGTGGCCGTCCATGTAACACAGAAACCTCCTCAGCTGGGCACGTGGAAGACCATCCTCTCTGCTTGCCTTCCTTTTCTCTCTCTCTGGCCTCTCCCCGCTCCCAGCTCTCTCCAGCCAGCATGCTTTGTAGTCAGTCAGAGAGACCCATTAATGGTTCTGTTCTAGATCTTACTTCTTCAGAATGAAGCATCAACAAGATAAATATACTTCCTATTTGATGATGTTTATCACTTTTCACAGTATGACTTTGATGCATTTTTATGTTAAAATGCCCCTTGTACAACATGGGGAGGATTAAAAAATGAAATAATGTACAGTACTTGGCACTGTAATATATAATTTCCTAGCATAGTTCCTGATGCAGAGAAAATGTTTAAAAATGATTCACTATTTTAATTAACTCTGCATTTTGACATTTTTGGAGCTATTTAAGTTTGGCAGTGATCAGTGTCTTTTCATTGTATGAGCTGTGAATTTGAAAGACCAATTCAGCATTTACTGGTATTTATTGGAAAAAGAGAGGATGTCCAGTCCTACCACACATATTTCCAGAGGCTAACAGAATGCTTACTCCTAGATTTGCCAAGACCTCAGTCTCAGCACATACCAAACAAGGATTTTACTCTTCCCCAGGAACCTGGCCCCCCTTGCCCACAGTGGCCGCTGCCATTACTGTGTTTCTCCCATTATTATTGCCTTCATTCTGCCCTCGAAGAGTAGCTGATAATAACTGTTTAGCACAGATCCAGTACTCGAGAAATGCTAGCTTTGTGCCAAGTCTTTTATTTTCATTATCTAATTTTGTCTTCACAAACAAGCTATGATATATATTTTTTACTATCCCCATTTTACAAATGAACAAACTGAGGCTAAGAGAGCTAGTAAAGCGCAGGATCACCCAGCTAGCAGGGGGTAAACCATAGCTTGAATTTAGGCCTGTCCTGTCTCATTTCAGAGCTTGCCTTCCTAACTTCTATGTCACACATGCTCTGCTCTGCCTTCTGTGCTCTCTCTGGCCCACCGTGGTCACTTGATGCGTACCTGTGCATTCTCCAAGAGCAGACCGCGAGTCCCTGCACCTGAGACACTTTCTTGCCCCCTTCCTTTGCCTGCTGCCAGGAGCTCTCTCTGCTCCCTCATAGTGCTTCATACCTACATATGGTAAAACACTTACTATATGTCACTCTAATTTTGGTGGGATGCTGCTTGGCAACGCCACCCATGTTGTTTTTACCCCCATTTTCCATCAGGGGATGGGATGACCAATAGAATACATAAGAAGAAATTAATCACTTTCTGGCTTTTGACTTTCAAAAATCCAGCCCTCTAGAAGAAAAGGAAAAGACACCGAACTTAGACAAAGTTGGGAAAAGTCAAGGAAAAAAAAACCAGAGGAAAAATAGCTAAGTTTTCCTTCCCTCAGGTATATAAGCATTCCCTGGGTAGAGATAAGAAAAGTCTTTGAAGGAGATGATAGATTAGTTTAGGATAAAGGAATGTGGGATAAACCACAGAATTTCCAGAATCTCCTGCCTGGTCTTAGCAAATTACATATCAAAAGGTGTTTACAGCTGCAGCCTCCAGGGCAAGGGGTGGAGCAAGGACAACCGGTCTGGTCTACCCTCCATTCCTGGTACGTAATTGGTCTGGTGTCTGCCAGTCACCAAGGACCCACCCGTGGAGTTCCTCCCGGAGGGGGCGGGCGGGGAAGTGAGCGTTGCCTGGCTGCAGGGACACAGAGCACCAAGGGGCCTTTGCTAGCAGGGACCAGGGAGGAGGGAGGGAGTGCGCCGCAGTGAGGGTGCAGAGGAGCCGGGCCTCGTTGTGAGCAGTAAAAAGGGTTTCTCCCAACTTGCCCTTCCCCTTTGCCTTACTTCAGTTTCACCAGATTATTTGCTCTGGGAAGGGGACCTCTTTCTCCCAGAACTACAAGGAGGGAAGAGGTAGCTTTCTTCCCCACGCCGATGGAACGCGGGGAGTGGACAGTGACATCCCCATGGTGTTCAGGAAATTAGAGAGCAAGCGAACTCTACTCACTCTGCCTACTGAGTGTGCCAAGAACTACTGTAGGTGCTGGGTATACAGCAGTAAACAAAAGAGGAAAAAGTCCTTCCTTTTGTTTAAGGGTCTGAAACAGTTTCACTGAGTGTTCCTGTGTACTGGATTGGTACCGGAACAGAACAATGACTCTCATGAGGATCTCAGAAATAGCTGAAACGTCCTGGACCTTAACAAGCCTTGTACCTGGAGCAGCAGTGAGCTCCACTGACAAACAGTTGAGGGCCAGACCAGAAAAGGGACATCTCAGGACACAGAAGTGTGCCTAGATCAAGGCCCAGAGGGGATGGTCAACCCAACACACCACAGCGTATATGAACCATGCCTCCCCCATTCTCCGTGTCCATCCCCCACAAACAATTGCGATTGCAAGAAAACCCTAGATTAACTGAAATTAAATTTCTCCCATGTTGGTGGAATGGGGGCACAAATATAAGTGTAATGAGTGATAGAAAAGTAAAGAAAGGTGTATTTCCTGCCCTTGTAAATTAGTGGCCTGAGATGTTTACCTGCTATACATGTTCCATGCTTTACCGCAGGACCGCAAGTTCTCGGAGAGCACTTTGGTCGATTGATCAGGGGCAGCTATGATGGGAAAACGTGAATTACTGTACACACATTCATTCACTTATGCCTTCATTTTTTACATTTCACTGAGTCTGATTTTTGAGCACTGGGCCAGGTGCTGGGTAAACAGCTGAGAAGCAGAGCTGGAACATGTGTTTTGACCAGCTTTGTCAGGCAGGATGTGTAGAAGGAAGATGATCTGCACCCACTCTTTCTCAGAGGGGTATTATTTTCTTGATTGATTTTTGGTTTTTGTATTTGTTCACATAGTTCTAAGTTGCAAATTCTCTGGAAGCTGTAAGATTTTTCTATGAACCCCACCCCCAGTGCACATCATTAATCCGTCTCCTGAGTGCCACATTTTCTGGGCTTTGTCGTTTCTTTTAAACTAATGCTAGAATATTTAGGCCAAGACCACTCACCTTTTACAAAGTTTCTCAAATAGAAAGTCTTAAACCACAAAGACTTGGAAGAGAGGAGAGTTATTAGCGACAGCACATACCTTACATTAAGAGGTAGCCTGCCACTTTGAACAGGCTGTTAGCCTTTACAGTTAATGTTAAAAAAGAAACACCAATGTCCTGGGAATTAGGCCCTATCTGCTCAGAGATATGCAGCTGCTTCTTAAAAATGCATTTTTGCTTGACTTAAATAGTTTGCTTTTTAACATTGCTTTTCTGTAAGGAGCTTAGTGTGCCAATAAAGTAAACATGAGTATGCAGAGCCAACTAGCAAGGGAGACAGATCTTTAGAGTATTTAATGAAAGCAAACCAAATAAAAATTCTCCCCAAATCCTTCCTTCCAGAAAAAAAAAAAAAAGGTAGAGGAAAGAAATCCATCTGTGGCCCCTCTGCCGCTTCCCACCCCTGCCCTGCTGGGGAAGGCACTTGTCACCTTTCAGCAGATTGCCGAACAACATCCTGACTGCGTTCTGCATCCCGAATCCAAGACACCTTCAAATCTGTCTCACACTGCACGTTTATCAGACGGATCTGCCTAAATGATTCGTCAGTTTTACAGCTCTGCTTTGCTTCTGCTGTTCCCTTCTCCAGGCATTAGTGGGTCTGCATTGGAAGTGCCTATCTGCATAGGTCTGTCTCTTTCAAACGGGACAACCTACCCATTGGTTGGCACTGAACTGGCCTGGTTTATGCCCATTGTGCCTTTTCTTCTCGAAGCTGTCATAGTTTGGAGAATAACCTATACTCAACATATTGAGTATTCCTCAATGTTCCAGGTGGCTCAAGCCATCAGGATTGCCGGACCCCAGCCCTTTGCTTCTTCTTCCTCTCCCCTAGGTTATTTACGCAGTATCCTTTTTATGAAGAGTGAATCCCTGTTGCTCTGCCTCTTCTTGAAGATTCAACTCATGTCTCACCTCCTTCAAAAGGCCTTCATCGGCACTCCTGGCCATGCTGTCCCCTTTTGTCTATGAATCTTCATAGTTTCTTGGTACCATTCATTTGGACACTTCATCATTTATGGCTTTGCATTCTTCATTAGCAAGAATGAGACAAAAGAAAATCTTTCATGTTACACATTTTCTAGGATAACTCAAATATCTTTCCTTGTCACATTTTATTTTGAAAAATTTCATACCCCAGAGAAAAGTTCAATGAATTGCACAGTAAACGTATATATATACTTTACCTGGAATTGCCAATTGTTAATATTTTGCCCCATTTGGTTTCTCTCTCATTCTCATTGCCTCTGTCTCTGAATGTGTGTGGTTTTTTGCAAACCCATTTTTAAAAAGGCTGCGAACCTCATGATACTTTACCCTTAAAGACTCTACTATGTATATCTCAGAATAAGGACATTTTCACACCTAATAAAATTAATAATCATTCCATATCATCCAATATACATACTTAACTTTATCCAGTTGTGCCTAAAATAACCTTTATGTTTGTTTCCTATTCCTGCTGTAACAAATTACCACAAACTCAGTGGCCTAAAAACACACACCTACTGCAATCTGGAGGTCAGAGTCCAAAATGCATCTCACTGGATTAAAATCAATATGTCATCAGGGCTGTTTTCCTTTCTGGAGACTCTAGGGTGTATCCATTTTACGGTCTTTCCCAGCTTCTAGGGGTGCCCATGCCCCTTGGTTTACAGTCTCCACCATTTTCAGAGAAAGCAGTGGCCAACGGAGGCTTCTTCACATCTCAGCACTTTGACACAAACTCCTCCACGTTCCTCTTCCTCTTTCCTTAAAGGACCAGGGGATTAGCTGCACACCTTTGGTGAGGTCATTATTATGCCTAGTACAGTCCTTCTGACCCCAAAAGACTGACATGTATTCCATATGCAAAATACACTTACCCTGAAAAAATACACAGTCCGGAAGACAGCAGCATGAGCAGGGCAGGGGAAATCTCCTCCCAAAACCACATATATTTATGAAAATACAACAAACACAATTATACCTAAAAGGGAGACCAGAAGATACAGGACAACAGCCAGGCTACGGCTACACCTGCGAGAACTCAGCACCTCACGAAGCAGGTAAGATACAAAGCCGCGACCCAGCGGGACCTGAGCAGTCCCCCACCCCAGCGCACGGGTGGGAGGAAAAGATTCAGAGCCGGGAGGGAGTGGAAGCACAGGCCCGCCAAATAACCAGCCCTGGGGATCTGTGCCAGGAGCACTGACACACATCGCATGGTGTATCGCAGATTAGAGAAATAGAAGTGCAGGATCTAAGACGCAGGACGCAAGCAGGTCCTCTCAGCTGGCTCCCCGGGACAAAAGAAAGGCGGGCACTTTTACAAAAGACTTAAAGAGACAAGGGCCAAACAGCAGAACAAAATCGTCCCAGTGCACTCAGCCCAGCAGGCTGGGAGTCTTGGGGAATTTTGGACCCCTTGGCCGGCAGCCAGGCAAAGCAGCTGCATCGAGGCTTCCCAAAGAGATCAGCAGCCTGCCATTCGTTACCTCCCAGGCTGGCACCACAGACTCCTGGCAGGCGCGCAGCTAAGCGGGAAGAGCCCCAGAACCACGTCTAGGCTGCGGGAGACACCGCACACAGGCAGTTCAGGGGATTCTCCCAGAGACTGCCTCCCAGTGTGCAGGAAAACAACTCAGGCCCAGGAGAAGGTCAAGGAGAAAAACAAGCAAGAAGGGACTTTGTTCTCCCAGCTGACACATGTGGCGCCTACTAGTGACCACTTCTATCCCCATGAAAAGACAGAGGAATATGGTTCAGACTAAGATCAGCCAGACAACCCCAGAAAGGGAGCCTGATGGGATGGACACGCACAATCTTCCTGGAAAAATATTCAGAATAAAAGCCATAACCATACTGATGGATCTACAGACAAATATGCAAGAGCTAACGGAGGAAGTGAGGTAAGTAAGGAAACATAATGCAAAATTAGACAAGTGATCAACGGGCTTAGCAGCAGACTGGACAAGATGCAAAAGACTGTTAATGGAATAGAAATCAGAGAACAGGAATACAGAGACGCTGAGGCAGAGAGAGATAAAAGGATCTCTAGGAATGAAAGAATATTAAGAGAACTGTGTGACCAATCCAAACGGAACAACATTTGCATTATAGGAGTACCAGAGGAAGAAGAGAGAGAAAAAGGGATAGAAAGTGTCTTTGATGAAATAATTGCTGAAAAATTACCCAACCTGGGGAAGGAAATAGTCTCTCAGACCATGGAAGCCCACACATCTCCCAACACAAGGGACCCAAGAAAGACAACACCAAGGCACATAATAATTAAAATGGCAAAGATCAAAGATAAGGACAGAGTATTGAAGGCAACTAGAGAGAGAAAAAAGATCACCTACAAAGGAAAACCCATCAGACTATCAAACTTCTCAACAGAAACCTTACAGGCCAGAAGAGAATGGCATGATATATTTAACGTTATGAAACAGAAGGGCCTTGAAGCAAAAATATTGTATCCAGCACGATTATCATTTAAATATGAGGGAGGGATTAAACAATTCCCAGACAAGCGAAAGCTAAGGGAGTTTTCCTCCCATAAACCACCTCTAAAAGATATCTTAAAGGGACTGCTCTAGATGGAAGCACTCCTAAGGCTTAAAAGATGTCACCAGAGAAAATAAAATCATAGCAAAGAAAGCAGACCATCCAATACTAACTAAAGGCAAAGAATAAAACACCTGGTATATAAAGAATGGAGGAAGAAGAATAAGAAGGGAGAGAAATAAAGAATCATCAGACTGTGTTCACAACAACTTAACAAGAAATTTAACTTAGACTGCTAGATAGTAAAGAAGCTACCCTTGAAACTTTGGTAACCACAAATCTAAAGCCAGCAATGCCAATAAGTACATATCTATCGATAATCACCCTAAATGTAAATGGACTGAATGCACCAATCAAAAGACACAGAGTAATAGAATGGATAAAAAAGCAAGACCCATCTATATGTTGCTTACAAGAGACTCACCTCAAACTCAAAGATATACAAAGACTAAAGGTGAAGGGATGGTAAAAGATATTTCATGCAAACAACAAGGAGAAAAAAGCAGGTGTTGCAGTACTTGTATCAGACAAAATAGACTTCAAAACGAAGAAAGTAGCAAGAGATAAAGAAGGACATTATGTAATGATAAAGGGGTCCGTCCAACAAGAGGATATAACCATTTTAAAAATATATGCACCCAACACAGGAGTGCCAACATATGTGAAACAAATACTAACAGAATTAAAGGAGGAAATAGAAAGCAATGCATTCATTTTAGGAGACTTCAACACACTACTCACTCCAAAGGACAGATCAACCAGACAAAAAATAAGTAAAGGCACAGAGGCACTGAACAACACACTAGAACAGATGGACCTAACAGACATCTACAGAACTCTGCACCCAAAAGCAGCAGGATACACATTCTTCTCAAGTGCACATGGATCATTTTCCAGAATAGACCACATACTAGGCCACAAAAAGAACCTCAGTAAATTCAAAAATATTGAAATTCTACCAACCAACTTCTCAGATCACCAAGGTATAAAACTAGAAATAAATTGTACAAAGAAAACAAAAAGGCTCACAAATACATGGAGGCTTAATAACATGCTCTTAAGTAATCAATGGATAAATGACCAAATAAAAACAGATATCAAACAATATATGGAGACTAATGACAACAATAACACAAAGCTGCAACTTCCGTGGGACGCAGCAAAGGCAGTTCTAAGAGGAAAGTATATTGCAATCCAGGCCTATTTAAAAAAGGAAGAACAATCTCAAACGAATAGTCTAAAGATACAATTACTGAAATTGGAAAAAGAAGAACAAATGAGGCCCAAAGTCACGAGAAGGAGAGACATAATAAAGATCAGAGAAGAAATAAATAAAATTGAGAAGAATAAAACAATAGAAAAAATCAATGAAACCAAGAGCTGGTTCTTTGAAAAAATAAACAAAATACATAAACCCCTAGCCAGATGTATTAAGAGAAAAAGAGAATCTACACACATAAACAGAATCAGAAATGAGAAAGGAAAAATGATGATGGAGCCCACAGGAATACAAAGAATTATAAGAGAATACTATGAGAATCTACATGCTAACAAGCTGGAAAACCTAGAAGAAATGGACAACTTCTTAGAAAAATACAACCTTCCAAGACTGACCAAGTAAGAAACAGAAAAACTAAACAGACCAATCACCAGCAATGAAATTGAATCGGTAATCAAAAAACTACCCAAGAACAAAACCCCAGACCTGATGGATTCACCTCTGAATTCTACCAGACATATAGAGAAGAAATAATACCCATTCTTCTTAAAGTTTTCCAAAAAATAGATGAGGAGGGAATACTTCCAAACTCATTATATAAAGCCAGCATCACTCTAATAACAAAACCTGGCAAAGACCTCACCAAAAAAGAAAATTACAGACCAATATCCCTGATGAACATAGATGCAAAAATACTCAACAAAATATTAGCAAACCGAATTCAAAAATACATCAAGAGGATCATACACCATGATCAAGTGGGATTCATCCCAGGGATGCAGGATGGTACAACATTCGAAAATCCATCAACATCATCCACCACATCAACAAAAAGAAGAACAAAAACCACATGATCATCTCCATAGATGCTGAAAAAGCATTTGCCAAAATTCAACATCCATTCATGATAAAAACTCTCAACAAAATGGGTATAGAGGGCAAGTACCTCAACACCATAAAGGCCATATATGACAAACCCACAGCTAACATCATACTTAACAGCGAGACGCTGAAAGCTTTTCATCTAAGATTGGGAACAAGTCAGGGATGCCCACTCTCTCCTCTGTTATTCAACATAGTACTGGAGGTCCTAGCAACAGCAATCAGACAAAACAAAGATATACAAGGCATCCAGATTGGTAAAGAAGAAGTCAAATTGTCACTATTTGCAGATGACATGATACTGTACAAAAACCCTAAAGACTCCATTCCAAAACTACTAGAACTAATATCTGAATTCAGCAAAGTTGCAGGATAAAAAATTAACACACAGAAATCTGTTGCTTTCCTGTACAGTAATGATGAGCTAACCGAAAGAGAAATCAGGAAAACAATTTCATTCACAATTGCATCAAAAAGAGTAAAAGAGGTAGGAATAAACCTAATGAAAGACGTGAAAGACCTATACCTTGAAAATTATAAGACATTCCTAAGAGAAATTAAAGAGGACACTACAAATGGAAATTCATCCCATGCTCTTGGCTAGGAAGAATAAATATGTTAAAATGTCTATACTACCTAAAGCAATATACAGATTCAATACAATCCCTATCAAAATACCAACAGCATTCTTCAGTGAACTGGAACAATAGTTCTAAAATTCATATGGAACCACAAAAGACCCCGAATAGCCAAAGGAATCCTGAGAAGGAAGAATAAAACAGGGGGAAGTATGCTCCCAGACTTCAAGCTCTACTACAATGCTTCAGTAATCAAGACAATTTGGTATTGGCACAAGAACAGACCCACAGACCAGTGGAACAGATTAGAAAATCCAAACATTAACCCAAGCACATACGGTCAAATAATATATGATAAAGGGGCCTTGGATATACAATGAGGAGATGACAGCCTCTTTAGCAGCTGGTGTTGGCAAAACTGGACAGCTACATGTAAGAGAATGAAACTGGACTACTGTCTAACCCCATACACAAAAGTCAACTCAAAATGGATCAAACACCTGAATGTAAGTCATGAGACCATAAAACTCTTAGAAAAAAAGCATAGGCAAAAATCTCTTGGACATAAACATGAGCGACTTCTTCATGAACATATCTCCCTGGGCAAGGGAAACAAAAGCAAAAATGAACAAGTGGGACTATATCAAGCTGAAAAGCTTCTGTACAGCAAAGGACACCATCAGTAGAACCAAAACACATCTTACAGTATGGGAGAATATATTCATAAATGACATATCCGATAAGGGGTTTACATCCAGAATATATAAAGAACTCATGTGCCTCAACAAACAAAAAGCAAATAATCCAATTAAGAAATGGGCAGAGGACATGAATAGACACTTCTCTAAAGAAGAAATTCAGATGGCCAACAGGCACATGAGAAGATGCTCCATATCGCTAATCATCAGAGAAATGCAGATTAAAACCACAATGAGATATCACCTCACACCAGTAAGGTTGGCCAACATCCAAAACACAAACAACAACAAATGTTGGCGAGGATGTGGAGAAAAGGGAACCCTCCTACATTGCTGGTGGGACTGCAAATTAGTTCAACCATTGTGGAAAGCAGTATGGAGGTTCCTCAAAAAACTCAAAATAGAAATACCATTTGACCCAGGAATTCCACTCCTAGGAATTTACCCTAAGAATGCAGCAGCCCAGTTTGAAAAAGACATATGCACCCCTATGTTTATGGCAGCACTATTTACAATAGCCAAGAAATGGAAGAAGCACCCTAAGTGTCCATCAGTAGATGAATGATAAAGAAGAGGTGGTACATATACACAATGGAATATTATTCAGCCATAAGAAGAAAACAGATCCTACCATTTGCAACAACATGGATGGAGCTAGAAGGTATTATGCTCAGTGAAATAAGCCAAGTGGAAAAAGGCAAGTATCAAATGATTTCACTCATATGAGGCGCATAAGAGCAAAGAAAAAAACTGAAAGAAAAAAAACAGCAGCAGACTCACAGAACCCAAGAATGTACTAATAGTTACCAAAGGGAAAGGGACTGGGGAAAATGGGTGGGAAGGGAGGGATAAGAGGGAAAAAGGGGCATTATGATTAGCAGACGTAATGTTGGGGGTGCGGGGAGGGCTGTACAACTCAGAGAAGACAAGTAGTGATTCTACAGCATCTTACTATGCTTATGGACAGTGACTTTAATGGGGTTTGTGGGGGGGACCTGATGAAGTGGGTAGTTTAGTAACCATAATATTGCACACGTAATTGTAGATTAATAATACCAAAATAAAATTTAAAAAATACACTTACCCCATTTCCCAAAGTCTCAACCTATTAAGCATCAATTTGAAGTCCAAAATCTTACCACCTCAAAGCCCCAAATCTCATCACCTAAATCAGGTATGGATGAGGTTCTGGCTATGAAACAACCTGGGCGAAATTCCTTTCCACCTGTAGAACTGTGAGATTCAAGATACAAGCTATCTTCTCCCAAAATTCTACGGTGGGTCAGGCCTAGGATAAGAGATATATAAGAGTTATAATAACTTCCCTTGAATGGGAAATTCATTTCCATTGAAAAATGGGATACCATGGACGGAAAAGAGAAGTCTCTGGTCCCGGGAAATTTCAAAATCCATTCAGGCAAACTTCACTGGGTCTCATGGCATAGAATTAACGCTCTGAGGCTCATGACTCTGTCCTCTAGGATAGTGTCTCTGTCCCCTGCGTCATCCTTTATTTTTCATGAAAGTCAGCATGTGTTTACAGCTGAGTAATTTTATTAGTTGTTTTTCTTGACTGTAGGTCTGGCAGCCTTCTTTCATTTTATACTCTCTCTTCCTTTCCATTCAGGGCTGATAGTGCTTCTGTTGGTATAAAATTCTCAGGAACCTGTGGGCCTCTGGTGCGTGTCACAGGGACTTCTTCCATTAAACAAGAGGCTTCTCCCACCCCTTCCTAGATTCTGCTGAGCTGGGTGAGAGGATCCATAAATCACATACCTAGTCTCTTCAAATGGCTCTCAGTGAGGGAATAATCTGACTTTTCAATCTTTCAAGGCACTCGTCAAAGATTGTCCAACCATGCCTTTGTTTTCTCTGTAGAACTTGTTTTTGGACAGTGAACCTCCTAAATTTTAGCATTTTTTGTAACCTGGCCCGACTGAGAATTTCTAAAATTATCAAGTCTTGGTTCTTTTTTGTTTAATAGCTCTTCCTGAAGTCTACCTCTTTTCTCTCACATTCTATTATCAGCATCAGGAAGAAACTCGACCACACCTTCAGTGTTTTACTTGGATTTCCTCGTCTAAATGTACATGTTCATAGTTTACAACTTTTCCTTTCTACATAACTGCAGGACACAATTCTGCTAAACTTCCTGCCTCTAAATAACAAGGATCGCTTTTTCTCCAGTTCCCAATAAAGAGTTCTCATTTTATTCTGAGCCCTCCACTGACAGAGTTTGGTATCCAGATTTCAACTAATAGTATATCCGAGGCAATCCAGGCTTTTTATACCATGCTTCTTGAAGTTCTTCCAGCCTCTGCCCATTGGCCAGTTCCAAAGGCACTTCTACATTTTTAGGTGTTTGGTAAAGAAGCACTCCACTCTTGATGTCAAAATTTCTATCAGTTTCCCACTGCTGCTGTAACAAATGACTACAAATTTAGTAGCTTCAAACAACTCATATCTATTGTCTTACAGTTCTGAGTTCAGAATATGAAGTGGCTTCTCACTAAATCAAGGTACCTGTCGTGCTGTGTTCCTTCTTAGAGACTCTGCAGGAGAATCTGTTTTCTTAACTTTTCCAGTTCCTTTATGCTGCCATTGTGTGTCCACTACCAATGCCAGGAAGGCAGGTCAGTCTTTCTTATACCACATCAATCTGACACTCCCTTTTCTGCCTCCTTCTATTTATAAAGATCCTTATGAATATGTCAGACCCACTTGGATAATCTAGTGCAATCTCCTTATTTTAAGGGCTGCTAATCAACTACGTTAATTCCTTCTTCTTGTAACATAATATATTCACAGGTTCTGGATTGGGGCATGGGCATCCTTGAGGGGTCATTATTCTACTTCCCACAATAAGTTTCATTCCCCAATCTCATTTCCAACAAAGGTTTACATGTTATATTCAATTTTGATATCTCTTTACTTTCTTTTAATCTGGAACAGTCCCTTTACCCTCCTGCCCCCTTCAACAAACATATTTCTTCTAAAACAGTGAATTTTATGAAAAGACCAGATGAGTTACTTGTTCATAGAGTAGCCCCTATTTTGCCAGTCAGTGGTTTTTTTCATGATTAGATTCAGGTTAAACATTTTTGACAAGAACATACCGTTTGAGAGGTCACATGCGTTTTCTCGCATCCGGTCACCACTATGAGTAATGATTTTTGACTGCTTGGTTCCAGTGAACTGACCTCACTCTATCATAG
Organism: Smutsia gigantea; assembly: GCA_032199065.1. Classification (NCBI taxonomy): domain Eukaryota; kingdom Metazoa; phylum Chordata; class Mammalia; order Pholidota; family Manidae; genus Smutsia; species Smutsia gigantea. Next base: position 19,843 of record JAVSCE010021529.1, read on the forward strand.
GGCACAGCTTTCCTTGAATTAGAGAATAATTTGGAGAGTTGCATCTGAAGACTGTGTGACTATCTGTTTTCTCTGCCATATTTTGTGTAGTGGTTGTAACTTCCATTGATGATCCTTTCATCCATTTATTATGTTAGGAGTGAAAAATGGTGATTTCCTAATTCTTTCCCTGGCATTATTACAACATTATTAGCTGGCATTCTTCTACAAAGGAGAACAGTTACTCTTCTTTTTTCTTTTCAAATATTATTTTGGTCTTGATGGCGATGGTGATGATGATTAAATGTGCTATAATCCGCTACAATCAGTGTATGTGTGTGTGTGTAATTCTTAAGTTATCCCCTGTATAACCAGTGTTATACAGCCCTTGGGTTCTCCTGACACAAGTCAATACATACCTCCTTACTTTCTGGTAAAACAAGAGGTTCAGAGCTTCTCTTAAAATTTTACCTGGAATCAGCTATTTCTCCAGGATGCCCTAGATGATTTTAGATGAAATTGGTATTTGGAAACAGAGACCTGATGACTAGAGATACTCCTTGCTAGTGTGGGGGTCCCTCAAATATATTTAACTCTGCTGCTGCTAGCTCAGTACTACTCTGAAATCTGGTGAATGAATTAATGGATAAACATTATTAATCTTATCACTAGATAAGCTAGGGCACACCAACATGTTCTAAAGATGTAAATGGCTATTTGAATAATAGATGTTTTTTTACAAAGAGTTTAAATATAAGGTCTTTTGGAGAAATTTAATAAAGTGAGGGAGAAAAAGAAGAAAGGAAAAAGTCAGGAAAAATTATGAAGGGGACAGAGAAAGAAAGAGAAAAAATATTTTGGTAGCTTTATGAAGCCAGAGAGACTTGGTTTTGGCTATGGATTCCAAGTCTGGCTGTGCAAACACTGGGATTATTCCTGTAAATGGTTCTGTGTTAACCTTTCAAAACACCTGAGCCCTTTGCTAGCCAAGCTGTCTGAGAGGGTGTTGGTAAGGAAAAATAAAGGGAAGTAGTGCAAAATCCTGGTCCTGTGATGGGCAGTGCCCTCAGGCTTAGTCAAGGAGAAAAGCCAGCAGAATGCCCCTAATGGGACATGCGAATCTCAGCTCTACATCATTGTTGAGCTTTCTTTGTATTTTACGTTTTGAGCTCCTGCTCTGAAACAATGCAAGCCACTTTAATTTTCCATGAAAATCATTAGTGTGCTTTGTTTCTCAGTACGTGAAGGGACTACTGGAAACTACTATCATTAGGACGTTCCAAGCCAAGAGTCAATTTTTAGAAAATGGAAGAAATTGTTCAATCAACTGAGATTTATTTGATAGATAGCCCTGTATAATAGGCATGAGTTTTCTCTCTTCTTAAATATAATTATGAGAATGTTATTTGAATTCATTTTTAAAGAGAACTTGTTCCTACCAATATTAACAAAAATGAAGTAGAGCTAACCGAACAAAATAAACACACAAAAGTATTGAAGATGAGTCTAGTTTAAATAAATTGATTTATGTTCATTATAGCACACTAAATACCAGAAGGAACATTTCAATTAAGGAAAATTAAATTTTATAAAGGAAATTTGGACTGGGGCCAGGGCAAAGTAGAGAATGTCTTGGTATACCATATTTCTCAGAAAAACATCAGGTTTTGGGAAACAACATCACAGACTGGCCATTTAACACCCTGCTGACTTCCCAGTGCTGGGGGAATTCAAAGATCTATTAAATAAAGAGCTTTCAAATAACAGGACCTATGTTTTATTTATTTTTGTATTTCTCTTTTCCTTCACAAGGGTTGGCACCCAGAAGACACCCGATTAATAATTTTGATTGAATAAATGAAGGCGTAAGTGTACTAAATAAAGGCATTGATAATATAAAAATAATTCTCCAAACTCCACTAATTATGTTAGAATCCATATTGCACATTAGCTATAATAGAAAACCATTTTTAATTGTTCAGGCTTTTATCTTCCTTTTAAAGCAGAACAAAGCATGTCTTCATTTCAATAATTAATTTCGCCAATATAATAACTCAGCTGCTTCAGTGAGTTTGATGACACAGGAACAACCCAGCTTTGACTTTGTGGAGTGAAAAAGTATGCAACTTTTCATTGAAAAGAAACTTCAAATACATCGACTATGGCCCTGAGAGGAAAGAAAAGCTCTCTAATAGAAAACACTCAAAACACTGTGTTTAAATATTGAATAGCTGGGTACTTGGCTTTGATGATTAAGGCTATACCTAAGCTGTGTGAACATACGGCAGCCTCTTAATGCAAAGTTCCTGAGGAGAGCTAATGCGCCAGGATGAACCTGAATTAGGCAGTCGTTTCTAGAGACCAAGCCCTAATTAATTAAAGGATCCAGCCAGCTAAACCTACTATGGGTACTTCCAACGTTGTCTTCGGATGCCATCTCAACATGCCATGGGACCTATGACATTGGTGGCCATGTGCAACGAAGAGCAGCCTCGCTTTCTGATGCTGTACCTGTAAGTTGCAAAAACAGTTAATGGGCACAGTTAACTTGCACTCTGGGCAGACCACTTTGGGCCACACCTGTTACAATAAGGACCTGGGCACGTTTTAGGTGCACACTGTTAATGCCTGGATTTCTGCTTTGTTTGACAGTTGGAGTTAATGGGAGCCATCTCATACGTGTGCATGTGCCTGTGTAGGAGGAAGCGATTAAGTACACAAGAATAAGAGGCATTGAGAGAACTGTGGGAGGACTTGACTCCTCAAACTCTGCAGGGAGATCTCAGCAATGGAAGAGCTGTGGGGGAAAGTTTTCTCTTCCCCCCTCCAGCAGCTTGAGCACATTGTCTATTTGGCTATGGCTCCCAAGGCTTTTACATTCCACTGGTCATTAGTTGACATTATACAGTTAATTCTGGGGTTGTTTATTCATCAGGATAAAGAGTGCTCCTGCCTATGGGCAGAACAAGCAATACTCAAATGATTGGTGTCAGGTCTTCAGATTTGTCTCGAGAGTTGGGCAGGAAGTGAACACAGAACATCTAACGAAAAACCTGAAGACTGCAACATGGGCCACATTAGTGTTTCTAAACATGGCTGGCCTTTTCAATTTCCATTTCCTACAAATGGGAAACACTATGCCAGGGACAAGCTGACTGATGTTCTGAGCACTCCTGAGAGGGTTTGCTTCTTTCAGGAGGGCAGGGCAGATCTGGCGAACGCCAGAGTCAGGCTTAACCCAGTGGAGGGAGAGTGGTTTTGTTCAGTATGAGGTCTGAAGCAGAGCCAGCAAGAGTTGTGATTAAATTGAAATCATTAGCGGTGAGAGGCAGCCTTTGTCTTGTGGAGGAATGCAGTATAGATTCAGCGCTGATTGGATGGAGCGGGCGTGCAGGGAATCACAAACTGCTCCTGCCTTGAGTTCTAAATGCTGGACTCATGACAAGGCTTTGTCCTCTCTGGATTTTTCCTTCTATAAGCTCATTCTGATATTCCAGCCCTGGACCCCAGGGACACAAAGACGTAATTACAAAAAAACAGGGAAATCTCCACTCCAGTTGCCTTGTACTTATGGTTCAGCTGGTTTCAAAATCTTGCTCTTTCTGGCCTTGCAACCTTGTTGAACTCAGCCGGGCTGGCCAGACTCCTGTCCTTGAGAGTGCTGGAATTTACCCAGGAGCCATATTCCATTTTGGGAAGAGCTCTGTCTACACTTTTAATTCCATTTCTATGCCACATTATTCTCATGAAGGTAATGTGAAAGATAAAGTATGTTATGAGTAGTTCCTTCTCATCTCTCTGGTCTCAGTTTAAGTTATCACAAGCTCTTTGGTACTGCTCAAAAAGCTTTGCTTTCCTATGGTCTGTGTCCACACCCACAATGTCAGAGCCATAAGGTAAGGCGCTGAAGGGCCTACAAGGTGACTTCCAACAATCCCTGCGTCCTGGTGGTCACACCCTGTGCAGTCCTCTTCCCTATTGTACCAGGGCTGCTCTCTGTGGCCCAGGGAACTCAGAAATGATGACATGTCACATTAGTTGTGAAAGCCTGGCCTCAGACTTGGGCCTGCCCTCTTCTGCCCTCCAGAGTCCGTCTTTCTCTCACCACCTTCACTGGGGGAAACCAGCTGCCCTATACTTAGCCACCCTATGGAGAGGCCCATGTCACAAGGTATCAGGGCCACCTGCCATCAGCCACATGACTGTTGGAAGCCGACTCTTCAACCCTCCAGGCGTCTGGCTAACAACTTGATGTAGCATCGTGAGAGGCCCTAAATCAAAATGATTCAGGTAAGGTGCTCCTGGATTCCTTACTCTCAGAAATTGTGTGAGATTATAGCTGTTTATTTCAAAAGGGCTACATTTAAGGGTTACTGGATCCATGAACAACAGATAACTAATATAGGGAAGGTCAGTCTTTGATAATACACTCCAGCTCCTGGCGCATTGTGGCACATATACCTCCATGAAATGATTGAGCAAATACCTGTTGAATAAGCAAAGGAACCCAGACAAGGTTGTTTTCTGAACAAGGCCTGATTAGCTGGCCCCTCAGAGTAGCCTCCGTCTCTCCGACTTTCCTACTCTGCCTGCCTGTCCTGCCCTGGAGGGGGGACAGTGCTTTAGTAATCCCTGACTCCTGGCAGTAAGGGAGCAACCTCCAGCTAGAATAGAATCTGGAAAAAGCTTCTTAGTGGGTGAAAATTTGTTTACTGATGATTTATGTCATGTCTACTACATAAAGCCTGCAGAGGGAGAACTCTATGTGAAGGCTTTGTAAGTAGTGCCTCCTCCATCACCCCGCTGGAGCAGCCGTGTAAGGGGAAGGTGGACAGAACCATGTATGCAGGTAAGAATGCTGACCCAGGCCTTTGGCCCCTCATGAAGTAAAGGAGACAGGCAAAGAAGGTTAATGATTGCTAAAGGAGAATGAGCACACCAGTGGGACAGTGACTAGGGTGCAATTTCATAACTTTTAATTTTCTAGTTTAGAAAACACTAGACATCTCTCTGTTTCTTGTAGAGCATCTGGAATTTTTAATATTCCTGTACATTGATTAAAAATTGCCGTGGCCAGTCTAGCTTTGATTATCCAACCATATTTCTAACCTTCTTTTAAATGTCTCCTACTTGGGATAATTCTCCTGTCTTAATACACCATGAAATATCTTGTATTTGGGTATTTAGTTTATATTTTGAAACTTTAATTGGGTCGTTACTGTACCCAGCTGTGGTTGTTTCATTTATAAATATTCTCACTCGCCCCTGACTCTGCCCCCACCACACATGCATATAAATCATACCCATTTCCATCATGTTACTGTTTCCTAAACCAATTAATGTTCTCAGTATCCACCAATCAATCTGGCTCTTCATTCAAAATGTACTTGAAGATGTCATTAAACTTCCATCAACTACAAGGATTATCTCCTCCATCATTTATTGTTTGTAAGTAAACTCAAATATCTGCTCACGCCATCTCTTCATCCTTTGGTTCCTAAGTGCTAATATTCTCTCTCTGCATCTAATTTCTAAGTTTCTTTTGAGAAGGCATTGAATTTGATGTCTCTCCTTCCTTATGGCACCTGACCCAATGCTTGGCATGGCATTTTAATGTACACTGTTATCAATCGGATACACTGAATACCACCTTCAATTAGAAAAAGCCAAAGAAAAGGAGAAATTGTATTTTCAAAGAAACCATAAATAGTGGCAGCTGTATTGACACCCTGTGTGGCTAACAAGGGTAGGGCAAACAATAAGAGTCTATTTCCTATTAATCCCTGAATGTCATGCTTCAACTTCTCAGGCTTGGCTGTCCATATTTTCCAGAAGATGCAAGGACTGAGATTGTTTTCTTTCCCTTTAAAAAGAAGCCCTGTGTATCTGGATTCTCTGGATGCCACCTCTAAGAGCTAACTTTGAGAAAAATTTCCTCTTTACTGTCTCCTTAATATTTCATATATTGACCTTTTTATCGAAAATTTTATCTCTGATCTTTAAGAGCAAAAAGAGTAAAGACAGTAATAAACATACTATCTATACTGAGGACTTTTTTTTTTTTTATCTCACAGATGTCTTAGGTCTGTTGTTCACAGTCAATTGTTCCTGATTCCCCAGCTTACATGGCACCTGGAAGCCAGTCGCATTTCTGTACTTCTAAGCTCATGAAATCTTTCTCTCTCCAGCCTCTATCTCACACATCCTGAGAAGCTTTAATCCTCTAGGTTTTCAAACACTACCAATACAAAGGCACCTTTTCCTAGTAAATTTAAAGGTACAGATATTATGGCCCTTCAAAAATCTGCTTGTCTGTAGGGCGCAGTCATTTGGGAATGTCCGATAAGTAGACTCTGGGTTTAGTTAACATCCTTGCCTATTCAGGAACGATTGCTACTGCGCATGGCTCTTGGACACTCATACCCCTTAGCCCCTGACCTACCCCCTCCCAACTAAGGATTTGTTTCTTCTCTGGATCATGAGGTACATTACTTCAATCACTCTTCTCTTTTTGTCTTCATGATCAAATTCACATTTCCTTATGCTTTTATTGCATTTGCTCTGCCGACCCCGCTTTTGTACCATCCTATCCGTCTGTCTTCCCCACGTCTGCAAACATGGGTTAGGATACAGGAAGGAAGAAAGGACAGTATTGCACAGCTTGGGGTCTCTACGTTTTATGATCTAAACTTATGGCTCCACCCTCAGCTAGGCCCTCAGCCACACTTGAAAATCCTTTTGTTTCCTTGAATAGATTCCTCTCCCATTTCTTACAGTGGTTGCTCAGAACCTTTTTAAATTTCATCTACTTTGTCTCCTTTTCCTTCCATCCTATCTGTCTAGCAGCTCAAAGTTTTTGTAAGGAATAAATAAGAAATTGTATGTAAAGAGCTTACCATGGTGCTGAGCACAGAGCAGACACTTAATAAAGGGCAACCATTAGCAGCATTAAAGGACGGAAGAATGCAGAAAGTAGAAAAATAAATTACACAGAGTCCTACCATCTAGAGATATTCACTGTTCAGCAGTGTTTAATAGGCACAACAATTTAGATGAGTGTTCTTTCCTCAGGAACATAAATATCAATTATCAATTATTTATCAAAGTTACATAGAAAATTTACTAAAAACATACAAATACATCTTAATTGCATCTTTTTAATGAGTTAAGTCTTACACACGTTAGTAAAACTTAATAAAATATCATTAAAAAAAGCCTGAAAAAGATGCTACTTTTCCAACTTTTTATTATAAACTAAGATAAACAGGGACAAAAGTTGAGAGGAGAGTCCTATAAACACCTGTACACCCAGCAAGTAGATTCAACAGATATTAATATTTTATAGTTCTTTAGTTTTCTTTTTGTTTTGTGTGTTTGCTGAAGGTTTTGAAGTAATTTGCACTGCTAAATATTTCAGCGCACAGCTCCTAAAATTAAGTATATTGTCACACATAATCATTATTTCATTATCACACCAAAGAAAACGAACAACTTCCTGGTTCCTCATTCAATTTTCTCTAATTATCTGAAACATGTCCTCTTATAGCTGTTTTTGTTTCTTTGTTTGAACAAGATCCAGTCATGCCTAGAGACAGGTGAAAGCCAGAGAATGAGTCAGAACCAGTAATGTATAGTGAAGATTTCAAATGGATGGTCATAAAGAGAAACTGAGGCAAGATTTTTAACTGTTCTCATACAGCTATATCAAATCTGTTTACAAGTAAATATTATTTCCACAGAGGAAAATCAAGTTCTAATTTGAGAGGAAAGATAGGAAGAGTGTAAACTGGTGAAGTAAAATAGAATGGATATAGTTTAGAGGAAGAACACCCAGGGTGTGGCACTGAATTGTTTCTGTCTAGTATGAACATTACCTGCTTTGTGGCACTTGGAAAGTAACTGGAGAGCCGAATAGAAAGCCTTTGTATTCTAGTGCAAGCTAAGCAATTTCCTTTGCTTCCCTTCCACTTCAGAAAGTTGAAGGTCATGGTGAGATGTAGGGACACTGGAAGAAGATTCATTAAAAAAAAAAAAAAAGACCAAGATGTGGCCAGGAGCTATTTAGCTGTGTCTTGCCCACAACAGACAGTAAAACTAAAGTGGAGTCAATCTTACCTCAACTCAAACCGTAGACTGGGAGAGATGCTTCAATAACTTTAACATGGGAGTTACAAACCTAAGGTAGGTAACAATCTAATAAACAGTGGGAGGGTATGGGCTGCTTATTAAAGCTAGCATTGGTAGACTAAGAGTGAAGACAGAAGAATCCATCTTTCTGTATCAAACCAACCAGATGAAAACCTAAGCCTAGAGGGAGTGAGCAGGAACCCTAATCAGAAGGACATAGACTATGAAGGCCAGGGGACCTGTGGTGTGAAGCAATGAGGTGTCAGTGTTGTTCCTAAAAACTATGGTATCTTGACCACCACATCTGCAGGCAGTGTCCAGAGTCCAGGAGGTCAAGGGTTTGCAAGAGAAGGCTCCGTGCGGACTTCCTGTGAACTCGGCCTCTTACCAGCTGGGCAGCCCTAAACGAATTACTCAGTTTCTCCTTGTTATGAGCCTAATGAAAGAGCTTGTTTCATAAAATTGTTATAAAGCTAAATAATATACTCAGAAAATCTAGCACAATACTTAGCTTACTAAAAGTAATTTTCTTAGGAAGTAAAAAAATATTATCAACATTATTACTATTAGGGTGAAATTACTCAGTGAATATGCTTCCCTGCATTAGGGTTGTTCTAAATTCTGGGAATATTGTGGTAAATAAAGCACAAAACCATAAAACTACTCATGGAACTTAAATTCTAATGAGATAGAGTTAAAAAAAAATAGTAAGAGATGATAATGAGCGTTATTGGGGAAATGAGGGCTGGAAAGGTAACTAGGCAGGTCTGAGTGGGATCAGTGAGTAGGGGAATCCCTTCCTTCCTGGACACACATGCAAATTCCAACATTAAGAGATGAAGGATGACATTAAAAGGCATAAAGGACATAATGACAATCATCCTCGTGGTTTCAAGACATGTTTACTTTTTAGAAATCCTAAGAGTTTTTGCATTCCAAAATAAAAGGACTCAGTGTCATTAAAATAATAACATAATAGTAATAATGATAAGAAAAATAACAGCTATAATACATGATATTCTCACCAAAAGGCAATCTCACTTAATACTTATAACTGCTCTGTGAGTTGGTGATATTACTCTCTCATTCTTGATGAGGAACCTCAATCTCAAAGAAGTTAAAAAACTCATCCAAGGTCATGGAACTACTAAGAACCACCCTGAGACCCTAGCTTCACATCTACTTCTACTTCATTCTGAACTTTTCTCTTTCCACAAAACTTCAGAGACCCTCTGATTAAACATGTGTGTGCTTGCCCTGTTTCCCATCCATGAGCTATGTACTCATCATATTTAAGAGGATTTCAAAGCATGTGACTGGCACAGAGTAGACCTCAATCAAATCTACTTCACTGAATTTGCATATTGGAGCATGAAGAGGACTGGTTACAAAGATCAGAAGGCTTTGTCTCACGTATTTGTGATGTTGCTAATTCAGAATGTGTCCTTGGACATGTCTTTTTTACATTCTGTTCTTCTGTTTCATTTATTGTTAGATGAATAATGAATATTCTCATCTCACTGGAATACATAAAAATAAGTGGAGTGATACAGCCTGGGAATGGCCACTGGCTTCTCTGGCTAGAGACTGTGGGGAAAATGTCAATTTAAGTCATTTTATTTTTTCTTTTTCTCCATAGGGAGGTGTTGTGGGGATAAGTGTGTTGGCTGATATTTTAAGCATAGTTAAAAATGGCTATGGTAATATAAGTGAAGTAACTTAAGCATCTGGAAAGAGAAGTGCCATGTCCACCTGGGGATAATAATCATGCTGATAGTAATGAGGAAGAATCTTAATAATAATAAATCTGAGTGAGTTTCACTCAACCTGCTTGCAGAAAATAGCAGCTCAAGGACATAAAATTCACCCAAAAGGTTAGTTTTTAGTATCCAATTTTGCAAGTAGATTGTTCATGGCTTTCTTGATCCCATATTCAAGACAAAATGTAGATGTACCAATATCATGTCTTGCTTCCTGACCCACAAAAAAATTCATGCCAATTGTAGGGATCAAGAGAAACTTAAACTGTTTCTTAGGAAAGCTTGTTCAGTTTCAGAAAAATCTTATCTTCCCAGTGCACATATGTGCACTTTCTTTTTCTTAGCAGAATATGAACAGGGTAAATTGAATACATTAAAAAAGAAGTCACACTGTGGGTTTTGTTATTTTTTTCTACAGCCATGCTTGATTGCATACCATCAAATTAAGTGCAATCCAGGCAGATGCTAAGAAACCAAAATCCTTCAGGGAAGTAGGTTTTTATTTGTGAACATACAAGTAGCTGTCAGGACTTAAGTCTCTGGGTGTTTTATAATAGAGACATGAAGCAAAACTAAAGATGGTCAAGAGCAGGCTTATGGAAGTCCAACATGATGGAAGCCTCAGGAAAGGGCAGTCAGTGCACTGACCCAAGGTAGTGGGCAGCAGAACAGAAAGGATGAGGCCTCCTCTTCTGCTGTCTTGCTTGGAACATCATAAGAATTATTTGCTAAAGAGACTTAGCTGCTGATATTGAGGTTTGCTAGCCTTTCCAAGGGACCTAGCCCTCTTCAATGTCTAGTAGAAATCCACATCCTCACAAAGTTGTCCGTGAGTGTGCGATGCACAATTCACTGAAAAGCAAAGCATCATCTCCTCCTTGAGAAAGAGCCTCCTTACCTCTGAAGGAGGGAAGCTGTGAGTGGCTTTCTTCCGCTTGGATGGAGTCTTGTTTTGATGCACTAACGAACGGGAGTGATGCATGTGGAATTTCCTGCTGGGGCCAGGGTGGGTGAGGGAAGGGGGTCATGGGTGTGATGTCATTTTTAGACATTACCTAGGAAACTTGTAATCCAGTGTAGCCCTCAGCGACCCAGATGAAATGTACTAGCTTTTAGGAATTTGAGTGCCCAAGTAGGGCCTAAAAACAACTCTAGGAAGGCCTTCATCTCTCCCTGAGCTCTCTTTTCTTCTTTTGCTTATCCAAATGTGCATGACCCATAATACATGGCACAGTGTGTGTGCCCAGAGAAGGCATGTAATTTGCCTGAGTGTGGAAACACTATGCTTTTATTCCCTGTGGCCAGGAGGAAGGTAAAATCTCACCAATGGCCTCTGAACTATGTTCACGATTTGCACTATAAACAGAGTATTTGAACCATATAGCCCTAATGGTTGTATGATTTTGTTACAAATTATATACATCTACTAAGGTACTATTATGATGCACATTATAAACTCTACAGAAAATGTAACACTTAAGAGGATGAAGTAAAATGAAATACAACGTTTGCAAATCATTGTGCCTAATAATTTCATTAAGGGGGCAAAATCCACAGAGTTCTCATGAATGTATTATTGATGATTTTTTTCTTTAAACTAGCAGAAATCATCTTTCTCTTTCATTTTTAACATAGATGACAAAAAACTTCTTCTAAGGTTTTAAATTCTAACTCTTCTATTTTCTTGACATTTCTTTTATTCCATGTTTTACCCATCTATAATTTGCAGAAATTTTACTAAAGCACTTGCAATGATTGTTTTGGTCAAATCTGGGTAGTGCGATTAATAAATCAAACTCATCCACAGGTGTGTAAACCGATGAGGAGAATAGCTAAAAGCACATGGACTGGTTAGATGGTCACTTTCAATTCCACCACATTCACTCACCTGTCCCTCCAGACACTGGGTCTCCCTATTTGAACCATGATAGGAGGGTACCGATATCAACTCAGAAATTAAATATTCTGAAGATTAATTTCATTCTTATATTTAGGTGAAAATAAATATAAATAGAGGTTTGAATATTTCATGTCAGTATCTCATATCCCACTTTGGAGACCCTTAGACAGGATTACTGAATGGTGGACATCAGGTCAGTCTCATTTCCCACTTTTTGACTCTGCTGATAAAAAAAAGTAAGACCAATGAGCTTGGGGGAGGGGTGAGGGAGTGCAGTGAAGAAGTGGGGGGGGGGGGCTTTAGCAGCCTCCCAGGGGAATGACAGACAGGATAATCCACTTTCTGAACACCCATGGCATAACGACCTCTTCCCTCTACAGCCGCTGTGTTAAAAGGAAACAACTATGCCATTTAATGTCTTTTATGTTTCCTTCCTTCAAAAAAAAGAAAGAAAGAAACTTTGAATGAGCCTAGTCAGTAAAGAAAGGTCAAGTGAAACCGCTATGGCGCATTTTGTTCTGGGGAGTCTTTTTTCCCCTGCACACTGAGCAAGATAAAGGACCCAGTTGTGACTGCCACACAGTGGTTTCTTAATTGAGTCTTCCATCTTCACAGAACCAGATGAGAGAGTCACTTAAAAGCAAATAAATTCAAAATCTTGTGCAGTTTCGGAACAAACAGTCCAAGGCACCTAAAAGTAGGGGTTCTTAAAAATCCTGCCACTGCTTCTGCCATGCTAGATCATTGTTGATTCTAGCCAACGAAGGCTGCGTTTAAAGTGGAGATCCCTGTAATGAAGTAACATTTGACTGTTCATGGTGAATTATATCATCTCTCACAGGCGAGTAATACTTAACAATTGTATTTTCTCAGCTGTTCAAGCGAGAAAACACCACATGATGGGCTGAAAGCCTTATGTATATTCCTAGGAATCACATGGTGAGACATAACTGAGCCTGGTCCTTTACAGGATATCAATGGAGACAATTAGAGGCAACTCTGACAGTAGTGCCACGCCGTAGACGAAGTGTATTGAGAACTGGAAGTGTTAAGTTGGAAGTTGGATGAACAAGGGGCTTTACCAATATAGCCAAAGATGCCTGGAGCTGCCAGAGTACCCACTCTAAAGAGAGATGCAATGCGGTATTTAGGGACAGAAGCTCAAAGTGCAGAACAGGATGAACTATTACATAGTAAGGCTTTTTATCTTAAGGAAAAGTTATATTAAATTTACACTTGGAAACATGAAATAATCAAACTGAGGAACGATGAAATCGAAACCTAATAGCTTCCGTAAGTGCTTGGTATAGCATGTTTACACTAGGAGATTATCATGTGATTCAGATAACTGTAGTAGAAACTTAAGTAAGTAGTGAAATGGGAAGTTAAAATCTATATGTCCGATGACTATGTGAGGGAGAATGGCTCTTTGGCAAGCATAAAAGATCACTGATATAGCAGTCATAAAACCTGTATTGCAGTTCTGGATTTATCAGGAAGTTAATTGACTGACCCTGGGCAGATTCATGGTTTGGTTTACTCATCAGTAAAATAAGGAATCTGTAAAGTTATATCTTTATTATTATAAAAGTAATACAGAAGAATGGCAGAAGATGCAAACAGTAAAGAAAGATTTAAAAAGCCATTCTTATCCTTACTTTCTCCTGCTGGAATGAGCCCACAGTCCAATTTCTCAGATAAATCCACTACCAATACTTTCTTTGCAGTATTATGCAACATTTATGCAAATACATATATGTAAATGATTTAAAAATGAAATTTTATTACACATACTATTAATACCTTGCTTTATTTACATTAAAATATATGTTTTCGGCTGAACTGTTGCCTCAAAATTCATGTGTTGAAGTCCTGACCTCTAGTACCTCAGAAAATGACTGTATTTGGAGATAGGTTTTTAAAGAGGTAATTGAGGTAAAATGAGGTCATAGAGGTAGACCTTAATCCAATATGACTGACGTCTTTATAAGAAAAAGAGATCAGGACACAGATAGGCACAGAGGGAAGACCATATACTGTAGTTATAAAAATGGATTTAAAAACAACTGTTATAAATCTATTCAAGAAGGTAGCTTGCAAGATGAAACACAAGAGAACTAGAATGTAATCTAAAACTGATACATGATAACTTAAAGTAAAAAGGCTAACTAGAAAAACAGTGAAGTGAAACATAAATCAACATAAAATAACCAGACTGAAGCATGAAAATAAAACAAAACATATTAAATATAGAATTAATATAAAAGATATATATGGTACATACACATAATATGTATGAAGTAGAACTGCAGAAGCGGAGGAGAAAGAGATTAGTACAAATGGAGTATAAAAAGTAGATAATGATCAAGAACTTCTCAAATCTGACAATGACATTACACATTAAATGCAAGAAAAATTATGACTGTCAAGGAGATAAATTTGTAAATTTATATGTATATTAGAAAATAAGAAATGAAATGAAAACTTAGCAAATACCATGCAAGAACAAAGTGAAAATCTGAATTATCTGAAGTCTATGAAAAACACTACAGTTTCCCACATAGAAAACTCCAGGCCTATTTTGCTTCACTAGTAATTTCTTACAAATGTTTGAAATGTGATTTTAAAAAACTACCAAAAATAAATATAATAAAAAATATGCCTGATTCCTTATCATAAAACTAAAAAAAAAAAATGGTAAAAGGAAATTTTAAGACTGAAATAAATGGAAGGACATACCATGTTCATGGAAGAGAAGATTCTAATATGGTAAAGATCTTAATTCTCCCCAATTTTACCTATTAATTCAATATGATTATATCAACATCCTGATATTTTTTAATGGAAATTAATAAGCTAATTCTAAAATGTATATAAAAATACAATGGTCCAGAAATACCTAAAACACTTTAAGGAAGAATAAAGTTTAAAGAATTCCTTAATCTGATTAAAAATATCAATTAAAAATGTTTAATTATTAAATATTGCAACCTTTTTGTTAAAGTTAGGAATGGAAGACATGCTATCACCATTACTATTCAATTATACTGGACGTCTTAGCCAGAGCAATAAGGTAAGAAAAATACAATGTATTTATTGGTACAATTCTAGTTAAACAATTAAGGGTATAGAATAAAAGCCTAGAACAGACTTGCATATATATTCTCAATTAATTTGGGACAACATACATGGAAATATGATGGATAAAGAATGATCTTATCAGTAAAAGATATTAGATCAATTGGATAATCATATAAATAACCTCAACACTTACCTCCCATTCAAGGTAGATCATCGATCAAATTAAAAAAAGTAAAATAATAAAGCTTCTACAAAATAACAAAGAACAATACCCTCATGGCTTTGGGGCAGCAAAAGCCTTTGAATAGGACATAACAGAAGTGGACATAAAGCACAAATTTGAGAATTTATTAAAACTAGAAACTCTTAAAAAAAAGAAGATCACAAAGAGTAAAAAGACAGGCCTTGGTTAAGAGAATGTAATACACACATACACACACACACACACACTCATGCACACACACTTAACAAAACCATTTGTTTTTATGCCATCAAACTTATTAAATTTACTCTTTATGTGCTTAAGTTGTATGTCCTGATTAATTAGACCATACCCCCTTGAATATTATAAAAAATATTACCCACACACATTTATGGAACTATCTTTTATATATGAAGAATGAATTATGTATTATCTTTATTTTTCCTTTCTGCTGAACTGTTGTTCCAAAACCTGTGTTTTAAAAATCCCATCTTCTTTTTTCTTACTATTTTGAAATGTTACTTTTATCATATACTCTCAAGCATATGAGATTCTTTATGGACTTTTTAAGGTAATTATATGTCTTTTCATTTATGGCCCCACAACTTTACATGCCCAAGTAAGACTGAAGTAATCCAGTTACACTTCAGGTCTTATTTTTACATTCTCAAGTAGGATATACATCTATATTTGCTTTTAAATAGGGTATTTTGTGATTCATGTATTTGTAGAAAAACCTTCATGAATAGTAAAATATTTTGATTCTGCTCAAAATTTAGCTGCCTTATAAATGAGTTTAAAGACTTTTCCAAACATGTACCCTAATCTCTCCACTACTAATCTTATTTCAAGGACCCCCAGAGTTGCTCAATGTCATTTTGAGTTGAGGTACATACATATAGATGTATGAATAGCTTTTTAGTCTTGATGATATGCAACATCCATTCAATAAAAGCTTAACTCTTCACAGTGGAAATGGTGGGAAGGTTGGGGGTATAGGATACTTTTCATTGCACTCAGTAGAAAAATATATAACAAGACATTTCAGTAAAACCCACCTGACCTTCCTATTGAATCACAGGATGAACGAACATAAATCAAGGCTGACAAGGTTGAGTCTC
The DNA here is from genome assembly GCA_032199065.1 of Smutsia gigantea. Taxonomy (NCBI): domain Eukaryota; kingdom Metazoa; phylum Chordata; class Mammalia; order Pholidota; family Manidae; genus Smutsia; species Smutsia gigantea. The sequence goes on from JAVSCE010021529.1 coordinate 36,013, forward strand.
TCTCTACAGAGCTTTGAAAATAATAATATATCATCCTATAACAATGTAACAGCCATCTTCCCCCACATTCTCTCATCTTGTTGGCAAAAGGTCCCTCTACTCAAAAGCAACCCTTCATTATACCAGATGAATGTAATTCTCTTGCCAGAAAAAGACTATCAGATTCATATTAAAGGGAAGATTGTTTTATACAAGGACTTGCCAGAAAAAGACTTAGAGATAAATTATGTTGAAGCTCCCTGTGCTCCTTTAATGAAAATTCTAGTATATAGCCAGATGTTTTATTGGGGAAGGGAATCAAGAGAAACATAGATTGTCCTGCCACTCAACTGAATACTGAAGCTGAAATTAGAGTGATTCACAAATGCACATAATTGCGAGGAATATTTATCTTTATAAAAAAAAGACAGAGAGGGAGAATATTACCATTCCTCTACATTTTCCTTTTCCCTTTGTAAGATAAAAACCAGACCTTTGATGTGAGAATTAAGGAGATCACATCCCTGTGTCAGACACATCTAAAGCTAGTATTGTATTAGCAGCTTGAGGGAAAGCCTGAATCTGATAATTCCATGTACTCCTGAACAATGCAAAGGCAAATTTCCTGACTTCTTGGGGGGTATTTTGCCCTGAAGAATAAATACAAAGAGAAGCTAATGTAAAGCCAACCAAAGCCAATTAGAATCTTTCAATAGCCACGGAACGCAAGTTCTTTTATTATTCATTCAACAAACATTTACTGGTTTTGCCCATTATTTTCCAGGCACTGTTCTGAGTGCTATGAACATAGCAATAATCAAAATAAATAAATTTCTTCTCCTATTGGAATTTATATCTAGGGGCTGAAGGAGACATAAATAAGCAAATAATTAAATAAATATTTAACATTTGAGATGGTAATAAACATTACAGAAGCAAATGAAACAGGTAAGAGGAAGTGCCTAGGGGAGAGTCTTCCTATTTTATATAATGTAGACAGGAAAGGTCTTGCTAATATGGTGGCACGGGAGTAGAGCTTTGAAGGATGAATTAAAAAATATGCCAACAAATTCTTTGATACTCCTTAAACAGGTGGAGCTGAATTTCCCTCCTCTTGAACACAGGCTGGACTCTGTGATTCATAGACTGCAACCTGTCATAAAGAGCCCTATCAGGTGGCCTGTGTAGGAAGGTACTGAAGTCTCCTGCCAAGAAGATCTGGAAGCAGATGCTTCCATGGTGGTTAAGTCTTCAGGGCTATAAACCTGGCCAGCAGCTTGACTGTGACCTCACAAGAGACCCGGAGACAGAACTACCCTCTCCCAGATTCTCTGCCACTCCCAGATACCTGACCCTCAGATACAGTGTGAGATAATAAAGTTGGTTGTTCTGAGCTGCTGAGTTGTGGGGTAGCAGATAACTAATTTATGGGCCATGGGAATATCTGTAGTAAGAACAATCCAGGAAGAAGGGTAACAAGTACAAAGATCTAATGGAGGGGACCTGGAGTGTTTGAGTAAAGCAAGGAAGCTATTAGAGTTGACACAGAATGAATTGAGAGGTACGTGATGGGGAAATGGTACCCAATTGTACCAGTGGATCAGAACACGTGAGACTTTTAAAAGCCATTGAGTTGAATTATAAAGGAAGTAGAAAGGATTGGAGGTAATGGTCAGAGAATGGATAACTGAAATCAAAAACATGGAGGGGTATGGTTGTTGGTCAAGGAAATCATGAGAAAGGATGGAGACAAGATTACTGGTAAAGAATTTTAAAACGAATTGATAAAAAAAAACTGAAGTTTTAGGGTCTTCCTATGAAGATTTCAATTTGTTTTGCTCCTACATAACTGCTCATGTATATGCTATGTTAGCCATAAGAACAAGGCAAAATGTTGAATGGGTCATTTCAATTCCAACACCATTATATTAGCAAAACAATAGAAATGTATTATTTTATTGCCAAACAGATATAACCTGGATTTCAAAGATGACTGCAATTTAGTAAACTTTCTAATTCTTAGAGAAGCAAATAACACAATTACTCCTAAATTAATACTTCTAGCTATCACTTTCATCTGTGTTATTCAGTGTAAATTGATTTTATTATCATTTCTTTGTTCTAAACAGATTCATCAAATTTAAACTCTCTGAATTTGGTAATTTCTCAGCCAAGTGTTTTTATACATATTTCTCACTTAAAGTGTGGCTAATTTTTTTACTGTAAATTGGAATTTATTGCTTTAAGTGGTATTTGAGAAAAATATTCAATCCCTCAATCTACAGGAGGGGTCCTGTTTCACTTTCTCTGCCTTCTGACATGAATAAGTGCAAAGTGAGTTAGTGGAGTTTAATTTCAAACCACTTAATTTTGAATAAACAGTAATAAACAATGGTCTTAAGCTGAAAAAACTGACTTCAGAAAAAATTTGCATATACAAGACAATTATAAACATACTTTGTTCTGACATCTCAGTCTTTTCAATGAATACGTTTTCTTTTTTCTAAGACCACTCTTGTCTACTGATTAATAACTACGACCATGTAGTCAAATACTAAATAGCAAATATGGATCTGTTTGACAAGCATCAACATTATTTATAGAGATATGATGAACACAGTTATCTCAGACTGTGAGAAATCTCTAATACTATTTAATTTCATTAAGCTGCATGACTTGTAAGACATTTGGAAGTTATTTTATAGTCATTATATTTTCAATCTTTTGAAGTTTTGAAAACATCAAAAAGGTTTTAGAATTATTCCCTCCCCCAGCCCGCCCTGCCTACAGGCAGTTATTTCCTCCTCTTCCTCCTCCTCCAATGTTCAGTGAAGCATAGAATGCAGAGTCATTTAAATCTTTGAGTTTTAGAGACTGTAATTCAAAACTGTGAGTTTAAAGTTTTTCTTAAAAGTAGGACCAATTAAAAGAATGCCAATAGGTTTTTTGTAAATAAATGTTTTCAACAGATGGCTAAGAACAATTGCAAACTAAAATCTCACAGTACTTAATTACCTGTGATTATGAAATTCGGTAGAAAACACACATTATCCCAATTGGTGTGTGTGTGTGAGTATACAGTGTGTGTTTAATGGGAAGAGATGCTCCGCTAAAAGAGCTCTATTTTCTTTAAGGATATAACTTGACACAGAAGAAATATCAGTAATGTAACTGGAAAAAGTTCAAAGTTCATATTCTATCCAATATCATTTGATCTAAAGAAGTCAATGTGTATTGTGTGGCAAATTAAGCAAATGCAAAAAGCAATTTGCTGTGAAATAAAGGACAAGTGACAGAGTATGCCACCAGTATTAAAGTTTCAGAAACACTATTTAAAGTAACTTATACAGTGACCAGTGATTACAGTTTTCATTTTCTTTTGTACTCAAGAGGATTATTTTCAATTAAAATAATACACAGAGCCCACTTTAGTTTGACACATAGTAGATGACAATAAAAGTCTGCCAGGTTGCTTTTATTTGTTTAGTTTGGTTGGGCTGTTTGCCTCACCCCCGTCTCACTTTCTCATGAAATCTCAGCTACCAGAGATTTACTGTGTTAACAGTGTGAAATGTGGGGAGAAAATGAAGAAGGTGTTGTTTTGTTTTTGTTTTGTATTGTTCACTGGGTTTTTATACCAGAGGAAATTTTACTGTAATCACATAAATTGAGGGAAGAGTTGCAAATCCTAGTACTGATGCCTACAACCAGCGTGGGTGTTTTATTATCTGGGAGAAAACAGCCAAATGTTTCTCTTGTCTCACAAACTGTGAAGACAAGTGGCCAGAGCCTAGTAAAATTGTATTGGAGGCCAATTTATGTTGAATTTCTCATCATTTAACCAGTTTGGGTCAGTTCTTCTGTTTGTGGTGCTAAACAGTATAAAGCAAGATTTTAACATTTTTCTTCCTGATTTGAAGTTTTTTTAAAAAGCATTGTTTTCTCTTCATAGATTAGTCTGATTCCTTGATGCTAATCTTTTTATATATGTGAAAATCAGTTTTTAAAGTTTACCATTTGTTTTTTAACTAAGTCCATGGAAACTACTTTTATTCCCCTCCAACACAGAAAGGAATTTGTGAGGCAAAAAGTTATGTAATTTCCAAGGCCCTCTTTTTACAAAATGCAATTATAAAAACAATTTTAACTATTAAAGTAAATATTTTAGGGAGAAAAAACTACAATTATAAATACAAAAAACATGATAAATATCACAAACCTTTGATGATTTTGCCCTATGTCAAAGATTTTGTAACATTTTCTGTAAAGAGGACAGGAAGTTAATTCCATCTTTTCTATAGCTTGGTTAGATACAGTTTGTATTTTATTATTGAAAACTGATATGCATAAAACCTGAGACTTCATATTCACAAATAAACTCACTATTCCCAGTAGTGTTAAAACTTGGATGCTAAAAGCAGAGGAACTCTGATACATTTTACTTCACTGAATTCCCAAGGGAAACTTTTTAAATGTGTGATGTGTTTGTAATTATAATGTTGCATTAGTAAGTATATTTCTGACAGGAGAGAACTTCCATTTTGACTAGGCATTGGTGAAAACAAAATCTTCTGTAAATGTTGTGCCTGATGTGGAAGAGTTTTCCACAGGCTAGCTTGTTCTTTAATTTTAATAATCTTTTGTTTTCATGCACAGATATTATTGTAAATCACCTCAAATATATGGAACTAAGTCTAGATTACATATATCCCCACTCAGCACTTCTTTAGGGAAACCCAAAGAATATCCTTGGCCAATCCAATGCCTCCTGACATGGTAATAAATGTAACCAAGGGGAAATCTGGGCAGAAGGAAGATGGTGATACAAATGAGGAGAGGGCAAACTTTTTTGGTAAAGGAACAGGTGGTGAATGTTATAGGGTTTTGTCACAGCTACTCAACTCTTGTCATTGTAGCACCAAAGCATTCATAGGCAATAGGAAAAGGAATGAGTATGGTTGTGTTTAAATAAAACTTTATTTATTAAAAACAGACAGTGGGCTGGATTTGCCCACTCCTGATCTAAACTAAATATCATGCCAGTGTATATTTCACATAAATATATGACAACTGGGCATATTTTAACCCCTTATGGCCCTCAAAAGAGTACAATAAATAAACTATTATTTATTTAAGAATAAAATTATTAAAGCTTAATAATCGTTAGCATCAAAGGAAATCCTCCTCTGATCACAAATATTTATATTTCATATCTTCTATAAGTTTTTCTAAGACTTATTAAAGGTATTTCCTACACAGAGGCACAAAGAGTTTTCTATCTTTTCTTCTATCTTTTTTTGAAAACTTTAGAGTTTTTTTTTATGTCCTTAATATCCATGCAATTTATTGTTTTGAATGGTGTGATCTAGGGATCTATATTTTTTATAGAATTTTAAATTTTCCTGGAAACATTTATTCAATAATTTATTTCCCCATTGATTTGAAGTGCCACTTCTATCATAATATTAAATATTGAACTGTGATTCTTCTTTTTCATTTTATTAAGATCTCTTAATTCCTTCAGTAAATTTAATATTTTCCCCAGAAGGAATAAAGGCCTAATACACTTTTGTTAAGTTAATTTCAAGATGTTGTGTCATTTTTGTAGCTTCAGTGAATAGAATCTTTTATTTTCTCTTGCTATAATTTTGAATTAGTTGTTGCAGGGATACACAAAGCTATTGCCTTTTTTATGTTGATTATGTATCAGGCCACATCTTAGCACTAATATTTGTCAGTTGATTCTTTTGAAGTTTCAAGGTAGATGATTATGTTGTCTGTAATAAATTTTAAATCACTTTGGCCTGCATTTTAATTTTCTTGCTTATTTTAGTATCAGGGTTATGCTAGCTTATAAAATGAGTTGGGTAGTAATCCATCTTCTTGTATTTTCTTGAACAACTATAAAAACTTAGATTTATCTGTTCCTGTGTTCTCTGAAGTTATTATAGAGAGCTCATTCTGTAAATTATGAATTTCTGGTGCCTTTGGAGGGGTAGATCTTTCCCCACCATTTAAATTTACCTAAAAGACATTATCCAAGAAACATAAAAAGATTGACTATATCAGTAATTAATAACAGAATCTCATAATCTTATCCATCTGCTGTCTCTGCATAGAGCCACATTTCTATTTCTTCGGCTTCCTTTTGTTCTTCCTTTTGTTTTCCTTGCAAATACCTCCCATGAAGTTAATAGTTTATTTTTAAAATAGCTGTTTCTATTGATACACTGTCATGTCATTGGCTGAATTCTTGCTTTTTTATTTATAATTTTCTCCTTTATTTGGGCTTATTTTAGTATGCTTTTTCATATTAGAAGGTTATCATTTATTCTCCCTTTCATTTAAAAAAAGTCAATGACAATACAGTTCCTTCTGAGTATTGCTTTGTTTTCACTCTACATATTTTATGTCCTTGGCCATTGCTAAGTATTTGTTAATTTCCATTTTCTATTTACTGTTCAACTCTTTGAGTTACATAAAATAGGGCTTTAAAATATTTTAAAATATGGAATTTTATGCTATCTTTTATGAAATTCTCAATACATTTACAAATTGAATTGAATTGGATCATATACTTAACTTAGTACATCACTGGATAAATCTACAAATTTGATTACCAGCAGGCCATTGTTTGTTTGTTTTTAATGAAAAAAAACTCTATTTTAAGTTTAAGCCTGTGCTAGTCTACCTTTAGCCAAATTTCCTATGGATGCCTTTATTGGGATTTGAGTCACCATCTTATAAATAATGACCTCAACATCAGCCCCCTGAAATTAACCCCTACATTAAAATGCATAATGAATGTAAATCATCAGAGGAATCTCACTGCAAGAATTTATCTTTGTTAAAGGGAGAAAAGGTGCTGGGAGGAAGGTCCCACGGAAATGCTTTAATTTGTTGATGAGTGATAAATACAATTTATAATCTCTGAACATTTGATAAAACCCATTTATTTTGCTGATTAGCCATTTCAGTGAGTGTTTAGGGAAGAGGAAGTCTGTTCAGTTCTAAAGTTGTATTCAAATGCAGGTTTGATTGTCAAGATGATTCTAAGCTAAACTGTCAAGCTTTGGCCTCTTGTTGACTGTGTTGTCTTAGTCCCCCTGTGGGCGGCCCAGATGAGAGGATGACTAGTTTATACCTGGGCAGAACTACATAGAGAATGTTATTTTTAGAAGAAATTTAGAGATGGACTAATCCTATTCTCTGAATTTTTTTTATATCATTTCTAAAATTAGGAATTAAAAATATAAGAATCGTGGAAAGTATGTGTTAAGAAATTTCGAGAGTCAAAGCAAAATTTCCAACGAGTCTTACCATTGGTTAATTGCCAAACAAATAAATCTTCATCAAAAATAATTGTACAACCTGGATTTCACTAGGTCTTACAAGAGGAGCCTCTTATTTCGCTTGCTCTAGCCTTTGCTTGCCAATGAAGGACATCTAGTCCTCTTCTAAATTTCATTCAGTTATTTCTGGAAGTCCTTCAAGGTACACCACAGAAGTTCTTAAACTGTCCTTTCTGAAGGGTAGATCTGCCCTACTGTGGCATCCCTTGTTGATGTTCCTCCATTAAAGCCTCATTGGACACTCATTCTGTGTCCAATGGGTGGACAACCCATTCACTGTCCACCAGGACTGAGCTATCTCAGCTCTAAGGGTGTTATCTCCCAGGCTCATTAATCCAAAACCTTTCAAAGTGCCACCTGAGGTCCTCAGAGCCCACAGTAATACTCTATCCCAAAAGAAAAATGAAGCCTCTCCTCGTTTCCATGCTCAGTCTACATGCTTCTTTAAGAATAAAGCAGACTTTGTCTTTGGAGCCTCGTATCTTAGGAAAAATGCCTTACGCAGAACTTGTGCTATTCTCTAAATGTTCTTTCCACTTAGAAATGTGTTTATTCCCCTGATCTTCCCAAATCCTACCCTCGTAAATAGGCTCCAGGGAAGTTTGCCACCTTAGTTTATCAGGAGTGTCTGGTCTTCTAAAAAGTGGTAATGCCTATATCTTAAGCTCAAGGCTGGAGTCTTGATACCCCGCTAAGAAGAAGAGCAACATCTTCTACCTGGAGGCATCTTAATCATGTGCCAAGAATAGCAGAGAGGAAATGAATGACTTGGAATTTGATTCTAACCCCAGTAGATTAGCAATGACTAACATGAAAAGAAAAATCCTAAAAGAGAACCTAACCGCCTGGTTTCTAAGTGCCAGATTTGCTCAACTAGAATTTAACTCCTATGGGTCTCAGTTTTTTCATCTGTAAAATAAGTGTTGAATTACATAAAAATTGGGCCTTACAGCTCAACATGATATGATTCTATGAAACTTAATTCATTCCCTGGACCAAACATCCCTTAAAACAAGAGTGGAGTAGAGCTGACCATTAAATGAAACAAGAGGTGTGGAGAAGCTGTCAAATATGTTTATTAGATTTTTCCTAGCAAATATGCCACAATCTACCCAAAATAGAATTGATAATCAAGGCATAATAGAAAGAATATGGGGGAAGAACTTTACCACTAACTAGATACTGAGTGTGACATTGGTAAGTTACTTATCTTGCCTGAGCCTGCAGTCCAGAGGGGTTAGACTTAATGTCTAAGATCTGCGCCAGCTCTAAAATACCATGATAGAGGATGTACTTTATTACTCTCATGTCTCCACTCCACTCTCAACAAGGACTTAATGTTCAAAATAACTCTTCTCTCCACTGTAATTCAAAGAGGTAAACAAAGCTTGTGACAATAAAACTCAGAGCAAAGAAAATTTTAAAAATCACAAAATTCAGTGCATTATAGTTGTCTTTATCAGAGAACTGCATTCTTGAAGATCTAGATAATTGACCACAAAACTCTAAATTAACAGCTCAGTATTTCTTATGTATCAGCTTAAGCAACTGCAAAATTATTTTGAAAAATAAATGAATTTAAGTCATTAATAAAATTGGAACTAAAGGTTATGTATAAAATCATTCAGAAAAAAATGCATATATATAAAACCTATAGGTATCTTATAACTATAACATTGATAGAATAAAGCCAGACCCCAAGAAGATGTGTGATTTCATTTACTAGCCATGACAATAACATTCCAAAATCAGACAAAAGAAATTTCTGATATTAAAAGTCAGACTAGTAGAGAGAGGGTAGTGACTGCCGGGTAACAGGACAAGTACCTGGGATGCCTGAGATGTTCTAGTTCCTGATCAGGATGCTGGCTCTACATTATGTCCATTTCATGGAAGTACATAAAACTGTACACCTGTGATCAGTGCTTTTTTTCTGGTTGTTTATGACACTTCAATAAAAACTATGTGGGTAAGTACGGCTATTGATCTACTTAAGATTCAGAGAGTGAACAAGAGTCCTCATTTTTATCATTTAATCATAAGTGATTTAACCAGCATTTATCATTAATCCAGAGGGCATAGATGATTAATATTTCCCCAAAATTTTTTTCTTAAAAATTACTGGGATATATTACTTAAAAGTACTTAAAATGGTTATCTGAGTGATGGGAATATAGGTAGTTTTCATTTTCTTCTTAGTGATGTTCTCTATTTTCCAAATACTCTACCTTGAACATATACTAACTGTATATTCAGAAAAAAATAATTTTATATATAAAAGAAAATAAATTAACACAGAATAATTGTGAGAGGAGAGGTTTTCTTTCATTAGAAAGTCTCCACATATGGTGGACAGATGGTAGGGAGCTACGAGACCAATTTATTTTTCAAGGTGGAAATTACATGTTGTCAATGCCATCTTTTCTTTTTGCAGCTAAAGAATATTAGCAGGAAATGTGGCATCAAAATACAAGCAAGATCATGTCACTTTTTGGTAATCACTATTTTTGCCAACCGCAGAAGAGGATCATACAAAGTATCTCTGCAGATTCATGGAAACTATTTACCTGTCTATTTCCCAGATACATTGGGGACGAATCCACACTCTTGGTCTAGTTGGTATAAGTCACTCAGTTTGATGGCACCTACTAATCTTTTCTTTCCTTTTTTAAAATTTTATTTCCTGCTGAAGTATCACTGATATACAACCTTATATTGGTTTCAAATGTACAACACAGTGGTTCAACAGTTACCCATATTATTAAGTCCTCACCCCCTCTAGTGAGGTTACTATCTATCAATGTAGAAAGATGTTACGGAATCATTGACTATATTCTCCAAGCTGTACTACCATCCCTGTGACCAACTTATATTGTGATCATGAATTATTGTGCCCCTTTATCCCCCTCACCCTCCCCACCTACCCCACAACCTCCTCTCCCTTTTTAACCACCAGCCACTTCCCATTGTCTATGAGTCTACTGCTGCTTTGTTCAATCTGTTTTGCTTTGTTTTTATATTCCACAAATAAGTGAAATCATATGGTATTTATCTTTCTCCACCTGGCTTATTTCACTGACCATAATACCCTCTAGATCCATCCATGTTGTTATAATGGCAGGACTTCTTTTCTTTTTATGGCTCAATAATTTTCCATTGTCCATATGTATCACATCTTCTTTACCCACTCATCTATTGTTGGACACTTAGGCTGGTTCCATAACTTGGCTATTGTAAATAATGCAGTAATAAACACAAGGGTGCATATATCTTTTTGAATCAGGGATTTTGTTTTCTTTGGGTAAACACCTACTAATCCTTTCCTTCTATGTGCAATATTCACTTGCTAGAGAATTAGAGATCCATATTATCATATCAGTGTAGAGGAGTTCTGGATGCTAACAACATTTAGAAAGAATTATGTTGGGCCACCTGTGGGTGATGTTAAACATTTTACCATGTGACTATTCAAATATCTAAGTGTAGATGGAGAGTGTAAGTTGTTTATGAAATGCTCCTACGGATTATCAGTATTAGCCCTTTGGTGTTCCTTGCCTCCAAGTTCTCTCCTCTTTCTTTTATTATTTTTTTTTCTTCAAGCTCTGCATGTTGTTTATAGATTACAAGTCTGTGATAAGTCAGCTCCTTGGTCAACATGAACAGAGTCAAGGGTAGTAACTAATATTATCCCAGGAAAGTGTACGCTGGGAACAAACACAGATAAAAGTACTAATTAGAATAATTATGGCCATTATGATAATGTCACACCATGGTCTTGCCATGTGCTAAGTATCCAGAGCTGTCACACTTGCAAACAACATAGTTACACATATTAAGATTTACAATTCTTTTACTCACTATGGAAAATAGGCCATTTCTTTACACTCTGCAAATAAGCACATCTATACCCATGTGGAATATTATGGTGTTAAAGAAGCCTGACTAATACACAAAGTGAGAGAATGTGGGCAAGGAAAGAGGAGTGAAATTTTTATTTAACAAAATGAAAATCCACCTAAAATCCCAAGGGAGTATCTATCTGTGTACAGACTGAGTTACTTCTCCACATCAAGAAAAATTATAGTAGTGATAATATTAATTATAATAATAGTAATGCAAACAGGCATTCTTCTAATTATCTGCAAATGCCAAGTACTTTAATCCCTTAAAAACCTTATGCATTAGCTGCTGTTGTTACCCTGGTTTTGCAGGTGAAAATGCTGAAGTACACAGAGATTCAGTAATTTACCCAAGTCACACATAGTCAGTGGAAGACCTGGGATTCAAACTCTGATAGTCTGGCTCCTAAGCCTGTGCTGTTAGCTATCAGGCAATAGGTCATAAATTAACAATACTGTATTTGTGTTGTGATACCACTCAAGCTCTGTAGGAAGCAAGAGTACTTACATCATATTCAGGGAAAAGTCTTCATCACTATTTGTCTATTGCTTCAGCCTTGGAGGGCTTCCCTGTTAATGTTTATGTCACCCAAATAGTTCATACGGAGTGCTGGCCTTATATAACTATGGGGCAGATGTCAATGTGCCAATAGAAACACCTCCTTCTCAGAGTAAAGGTCACAAAATATCACCCCAGGTTGGGAAGCAAGAGCTGTCTGAAGAGCTAAAGTTTCCAGCAGTGAGTAAATGAAGAAATTACTCTGTTCAGCACCATGTCTCTTGGTTCATATTCATCACTAGTGGTTTTAGCAGCGATAGTTCATATTAAGCCTTCTTTCCTGATTAGCTGTTGGAGTAGGGACCTGCTCTCAGCCCTGACAACTGGTTATTTAAAACATGAATATGGAACTGTTTTAGGAGGAAAGAAGGGAAAAGTGGCATCTGTGGGTACAGTGAGAATACTTTAGGACCAGTGGTTCTCCAGCTTAAATGTGCCTGTGAATCACCTGGGAGCCTTGTTCACAGGCAGAGATTCTGATTTTGTAGGTATGGCAGATTGCATATACGACCACCGTTCTCCATCTCTCCCTGTGTCCATTTCCTTTGCAAGGTGATTTTGCCACTCCTCCCAATAATGGATAGACTGACTCTAATTTCCTTCTTGAATCTGGATCAGACTTTGACTTGTTTTGACCAATGTAACATAGGGGAAGATATATTATGCCAGTTCTATGCCTAAGCCATTTCCTTTCTTGGAACCATGCAGCTACCATGGAACAATCCCAAGTGAGGCTGCTGGAGAGTAAGAGGTCACATGGAGAACAGCCCAGGTACCCCAGATGACAGCCAACCAAAGGCGTCTGGCAACCCTGCAGCTTTCTGCAGCAGATACATTAGGGAGCTCAGCCAAGAACAGAAGAAACGCCCAGCCAACCTACATATTCGTGAACAATTATAAATGGTTATTGTTTAAAGCTGTTGTGTTTTCTGGTGGTTTGTTACACAGTGACAGTTAACTGATTCAATAGGCCTGGGATGAAGCCTGATAGTGTATATTTCCAACAAGACCCCAGGTGATGCTCATGCTGATCTGTGGACCACACTGAGCAGCAAGGATTTGGTATGGAGTGGAAAATCACAGCACATGTGCCAAATCTGGGCTGAAGTCTGTTTCTATATGGCTAGAAAGCTGAGAAAGATCTTTATATTTTTAAAGAACTGTGAAAAAGAAAGAGGAGAGGGGGAGGGAGGAGGAAGGAAAGAGAGAGGGAGATGAAGAAGGAAAAGGAGAAGAGGGACCATTAGAGTACAGAGTCTTCAAGACCTAAGATACTCTCTGGCACTTTAGAGAACAAGTTTACCCAACTCCATTTTAGGATATACTGAGATATAGGTGGACTTTTAATCTTTAGATGGGCTCTGGTTTGTGCATTAACCTTTTGTATCCTAGACTTGCTTTCTTCTCTTTCATTAACATTTCAAATACAATAAAAAGAAAGAAATAAAAGTAAGAAAAAAGCAGTTTTCCTGGACTGACATTCTGGGCAGCCATCCTTATCCCCCTCCCATAACGAGGATAGGAAATGCAGCACATCTCTGACTGGACCATCTGTGACACAAGTTCCCTCTCAATGGCATCTCTGTGCCAACTCTCCATCCTACCTCTATGTCCCCACAGTGTAGGAATTGGAAAGAACAGAGCTCCAGGTCTTTGTGCAAGTGGACCTCCTAATAGATTTTAGCGTCTCCTTGAAATTCTCTGGGCAATCTCACACTCACACTACCCAGTGTGGCTGAGATGTCAGAATGACAGCAGAGGTGAGCCCAGGTCTAATGTAAAGTCAGAAATGAATTGAGACAAGAGAGAGGGTTCCAGTTCTATCTTTAGGAACTAGTAAAAAAAAATAGGCAAATGGTGGCATTGATGAGTTTTGTATTTTATTGAAATATAGGTGTGTGCGTGTGTGTGCACATGTACGCACTCACACTTTTTTGCAGTGATTTCGTAGTTTTCTAGAAACCATACCATGTGTTAATCCATGTGAGGTGTGCAGACCTGAGTTTAGTTACTGGTAACAGCTTTAAATCCTCTGTCCTTTCAGCTTCCTCTGTGTAATGATGTCAAGCAAAAACCAAACAGTTACACAGATGTGTTAAGATCTGGGAGCCTATAACTCTGACTTGACATTTAGAAAATATTCTTATAAAAACTAAGGGACTAAAATTTTGACAGTAGAAGGACCAGTGAATGGATTTAGGAAAAGGAATTCTTGCTCTAAGCGAGCTTCTGACACATAGAACACAGTCAGTAAATGCCCGCTGCTGTCACTACCACCTCTCCTTTCATCTACCTTCTCTGAACCCTGACTGGTTGAGTATACACTTAATTCTGCTTAAACCTTGAGAAACTGCATTCTTAATGGCATTTATTTTTTGCATTCATTTATGCATTCATAATGGCATTAGTGGCATTTATTTGGCCTTAGAGAATTAATTACAGGTTTGAATCCTGACTGCCATGAGTGTTGTCAGCTCCAAATGGAAATACTCAGGACTGTAGAGGATGGACCTTGATGGTAGCTGTTTAGGGAGTCTTCAGCTATTGAGCATAACAACTGCCCCCTTTTGCCTAAAAGTTGTCCTCATTAAAACAAATGCCTCAAAATGCTAGCAGAAATTGTAGCCAACTTCCCTGTTTAATTGGCTTGGCGGACCATGACTCAGTAATATCACCGCATTCGAGAAAAGGAAGGAAGCTCCAGTAGTTCTATTCACAGAGAAATATTACCTTGTTCAGGAAAAGTACCCAGTGTGAAATTTGTTAGAGAGCCTGTGTGTCTGCAGAGCAGGAATGAGGAAAAGTGGTCAGGAGGAAGGGCCCACTGGTTGCCATGGAAACAAACATAACATCCTGCCTGACTTATTTTGTTCTATAATTTTAAAGAATTTCATTCCTAACTAGGCTCCAAATTCCCTGGGAGGGAGGTCGAGAACTAATTTATGTACCCTATGGGCTTCTCTCTTTCTCCAAAGATCAAAGCTAGCTGTGTGGTGCAGAAGTAAAGATTAAATATTTGGTGAAGCACTGGGGGTTAGGTATGAATCTATCATTCTATTGGGTGCAATAATTTCTTACTGTATAAAAAGCCAGCATGAAAAGTGAAGTGAGATACCGACCTTTAAAAATTCTGTATCTGCCTATTTTCTCACTTTCCCATTCCATTTGCCTTCACCCCACTTCCCTACCAGTTGTACAAAGAGTTAGCTAAAGTCCTTGCCCTTGATAGTATATGAATAAGCTGACCACTTTCACTGGTTATTGTCTCCAGTCATTTTCCTCCAACTGAGTAAATCTCTTGGCCATTCTTCTTGTATTTTTTCAAAATTTTAGCTTATTATCATCATACATTTAATACATGAAACTTGTAAAACTACCTCCAAACCACAGAAGTGTAATAAGTACATTTACCATTTCCTCCTTTTCCCACAACCCCTCTCCTTAGAGTTGGTTGTTTTCTGCAGTTTAGTTTTCAACATCTTTTAACCATTTAATCATATGCACATACACATACAGATATTCACACATGCGAGGACACACAGACACACGTATACTACTACTTTAAAACCACAATCGGGACCCTCTGCCATTGACTTTCTGCATTCAACAATGAACTGGAATGTTTTCCCAGGTCCACACCAACAGATCTACTCCAGGTCCACACAAACAGATCTATTGAATTCTTTTCCAATATTGCCAGCACCCCACATTGTACTTGAAAACTAGTTTTCTTTAAAATCTTCCAAAGACTGCATGCACATTACAAAATGACTACAAAAAGTAAAGACATTGAATGAGAAGCAAATGAATCCATTCGTACCTCCTACACTTAATTTCCCTCTCCAAAAGCTGCTAATGTCAAACATTATATTCTATAAATATATGCACTATTTGTACTCTTGCTATCTGGTCTAATAAGTTTTGTTTGTTCTGTGGTTATTCCTTCATTTTTGAGCTTTTTAAAATTTACAGTCTGTTCAGTGAGTATTATTGTATCTGTAAATATAAATATATGCTTTTAACCAAGTAATGTGAGTGAAGTAATAGAAATTTACATGTAATTCTTTGTCATTAAAATTTACCATTCCAAAGGCAGTATAGCACAGAGAAGACAAGTAGATTCTATAGCATCTTACTATGCTGATGGACAGTGACTGTAGTGGGGTATGTGGTGGGGACTTGATAATGGGGGGAGTCTAGTAACCACAATGTTGCACATGTGATTGTATATTAATGATAACAAAAAAAATTTACCATTCCAAGGAGAATCTTTCAAGTGTGTTGAAGACCAAATGGATTCTCTTTGAATTTCAGCTGAAGCTCACTCATTTACATGGAAGAGGCAGGGCAGCCAAGTGCTCAAGGGTATAGTTCTTGAGCTGGGCCGCCTCGGGCTCTGGAACTTACCAGCTCAGAGAACTTCATGAAGTTGCTTAAGCTCTCTGAGCCTTAGATGTTGACAATATCAGCGCCTATCTTGTTGACTGATTTTGAGATCCAAGTGAATTTATATACTCAAAGCATTAGTATCTCTAGCTCTTATGATGCATCATTACTCTGTGTCACAGTTACTGTTCACTGCTCCTTCCTTCTTATGTCATTGTCTTTTTTGAATTCCTTGGACTTTGATTTATTTCTAATATTTGTGTTGTTTTAAACAAAGCATTTTTTGTAAAAAATTTTTTGGAGGGAACAGTTTTCCTTCCAGAGTAGATTAATGGTTTATCCAGGTAGAGAATTCTGGAATCAAAATATTTTTCCCATAATAACTTTGAAGTCTTTAATTCCATTTTTTCCCTAATTTTGGCTGGCAACCACAATTCTGTTTTCTGTGTCTATGAAATTTGACTACTGTAGGAACTTTATGCAAGTGGAATCATACAGAGTTTGTCCTTTTGTGTCTGGTTTATTGCACTTAGCATAATGTTTCCAAGGTTTATCCACATAGTAGCATGCATCACAATTATGTTCCTTTTATGGCCACTACTATTCCACTGTATATATATATAGACCACATTTTGTTTATCAATTCACCTGTCAATGGATCTTTGGGTTGTTTTCAGTTTATTCACCTTTTTGTGAATAATGCAGCTATGGGCATTGGTTTGCAAATATCTGTTCAAGTGCCTGCTTTCAATTATTTTGGGTGCATACCCAGGAGTGGAATTACTGGATCACATGGAAATTTGATTTTTGTTGTTTTGAGGAACCACTATACTGTTTTCCACAGAAGATGTATTGTACGAATTTCTTTTTATTCTTTCAAATAAGTTGTACGTGAGGAAATGAAGCAAAACATAGAAGGTTTATCACAAAAATAGCAGCTGTTTGAGCCATATGTTAATCACTCTAAGATGATTTCCTCTATACTTTTAGTAAGTTTCTTCCTGGAATTTGATTCTATATTCCTAAATACTACGCTTATGCTGATATTTCATGGTGTTTCAGGTTTATATTTTATTCCCTGAGTTCCTTGTATGGAAAATACGGAATTTGTTTCCCTCAACAGTACGCATGTATAGACCCAATGTTCCCTTGCTTCCTAGGTAGATATATATCACCGATTACTGCTAATGCTAAATTTGGCATTTTTATTAATATCAACTATTTAAATGCTATCCACAGTTAAGCTGTACAGAAGTAAATGATTATTTCCTCAACTGCATAGCCTCCTCTCTCCACCCCATTCAGTACCTCCCAAATCTTTTGACTTGCTGAGTCATGTCCAGGCCTACCACCAATTCAGGTTCAAAACCCCTGAAAGAATTGTGACTTGGGCAGTTCATGCAAACACACCACAGGACCCACTAGTTCGATCACCACCTCACCCTACCCACCGGCAGTCCCTCAGTGGGTTATCCTTGTTCTTCTGATCCACCCAGGATATCCAATTCTTGGTGGCTGAATAGCTGTCATCCTGGGATTTCCTTTGACCAGGTTTCTAAGAATTCCTTTTTGTCTTCTCCATTTCCTAGATCCTATGTTTCATCATTCTCCATTTACTTTTCTGGCCCAGTGTAGGACATTCTCCAGTAGTTTGTATAAAAGGATACATGAGAGGTAGATTTTTTGACAACTTAAATATTTTTAAATATATTTTCCCATCACATTTAAATTACTTTTTTTTGACTAGGTATCATTCTCCTTAGAACGTTAAATATACTTCTTCAGGACTCTTCTATTAAATAGGAACTGTTTATATTTGTGTGTGTGTGTGTATTTGTACATTTTTATTTCCTGGGCCTTTCAATTCTGAGACATATTATTGGAATTTTTTCTCTGACATCTTCCCCTCTTCACCTCTTTTTCTGTACTTGAAACTTACTATGTGATTGTGGAGTTCCTGGACTGAAACTATAGTTATCTTTATGTGTTCAGTTTTGTATGTCGGGAAGATTTTAAGAACTTCACTTTCCAATGGTCCAACTGCACTTTTCATCTCTGCTGTCGTAGTTTTCATTTCAAGAGTTTTAAAAACTTTCCTTCAAAGTATTTGTTTTTTGTTTCACGAATGCATTTTGTTTTCAGATTTCTCCCAGGATGTTGTTTGTGTTTGCATATTTTACTATTGCTACTAATGGTAGTGAACTACTAGCAATTAACTACTACTAGTAGCAGCAGAAATATCCTTTTCTCTGTTCCATGTAGTACCTCCGCCAGGAGATGAAGTTTTCGCAGGAGCCCACCTTCTGCGTCAAGTGCCACATGTCTCTGTGCTTTTGATGTTTTTCCCCTTGGCCTCTTCTTGCTGTGCTCTTCAAACCTTTACTGTCATTTTAGGGGATTTTAGGAGGAGCTAGAGATAAGGACATGCTTTCAACTTACCATTTTTAACTTGAAGACAGAGAACCTGGTCCCTTGCTATTTTACTCCTGAAATGTCTAGGACTCTCTGTCCGTCTTGTGTTTATGACATTGTACCAATGTGTCTACTTGTAAATAAGTGACATTACACTTGGTGGGGGATGTCCAGGAAGGGACTTTTCACCTGAATTTCTTTCCTTTCTTCAGTGCAGGAATAAAGTTCTTGCATTTTCATAATTTTTTCTTCTTTCCACTCTATTTCTATTTTCTCCTATAGTCCGCATTACATGAATGTTTAACATCCTGGTTCTATCTTGTGTATTTGTTTACTTTTTCTCATGTTTTGTCTTTTTCCCCCTTAACCTCACAAGATTTTTGTAAATTTATCTTTCCTATCACTAATGTAATCTTCAATTATGTCCATTATGGATAGACATTTGTGTTTCTCATTGAACTTTGGACTTACATTAAAATACGATAAGCAAAGAAGTACACAGTCATTGTGAAGAAATTGGTGAACATAATAAAAAAGTATATAGACTGAAAAAAGTATAATCTGTAACTCACATCTTAGAGTTAACATTTTGATAAGAATTTTTATTAATGTAAGCACTCATGCATTTTATCTTTTTTACAAAGTAGAATCATGCAAGCTAGCCTTTTTAACCTTATTTTTCACTTAGCAATGTAACACTGTCACTCTTTCTCATAAATAAAGTTATTTACATTGCAATTTTTCATAGCTACACATCATATTTTTGCTTAATTGCACCATAATTTATTTATATTTATTTTTCTTCTCCTATTCATAGGTATTAAAACCGCTTTCATTTTTTCTGTATCACTAACATGATGATGAATATACTCATAAATAATTTTTCAGGGCCTTCCCAATGCTCTCTCTATAATATCTTGATATATACTGCCAGACTGCCCTCCAGAAAGGTTAGAACAATTTACATTCTTATCTACAGCGCCTTTTTCTCCATATGCAGTTTGCTTTCTCCAATCAGGTGGGAGTTAGGGGTGCGGGCAAGTCATTCTTGTTTCAATTTGAATTTTTATAACTATGAGGATTAGCATTCTTTCCAGTATTTGTAAGTCATCTATATTGTTTCTATTGTGAATTACCTCTTCATGCTCTTCATGTTATTTGCTTCTTTTTCATAAAATTTTCTTATTAAATCATTTAATTGCTAAACCTAGACATTTTCTTTGCAACTCCCAAAACAATGTATATGTGGGTACATTTGTATTGTAAATTTTCTTCTTTCACGTCTCATCCACACTCTCCTCTCTCAGCCCAGGGCGGTACCCGTCCACAGCCTTCACAGCATGAGCACATAGGTTTTACAAAAGTATGTCTGTTCTCACCAGAACAGGTGTCCGCTATACACGTGACTCTTCAGTTTGTTTTATTTTTAATTAGGAAAGTCTTAAAGCCCACCGAGCAGTACTAAGTAAAATAAACACCACCTCCAGCAATGTAAAAATATTCACATTCTGGCTTATTTTCATGTTTTAAAGAAAACATGTTAAAGATATAGCTGGTGTCCAAGTTAGTACTGTTACTTAGATAAAGGCTGTCATGTACCTGGTGTGAATCCTTCTTGTTTAAGGTCTTACACTTTTTATGTATATGTGAAGAGCTAACTTAAAAAAACACGTGAAACTTCTCTTATACATGTATGTATCCATGAAAATGTGTTGGGTTGTTTACATTTCTTAAACACATTATTTGCTAAATTGTATATTTACTCAACATTTTAGTTTTGAGACTTAATCACTTACACACACACACTCCAGCTTGTCCTAATGGTTCCATATATGATTTGGTTACATGAATATGCCATAATGTATTTATTTACCTGTTGATGGAAATTTAGATTGCCAGAAGATTCCACTATTATCAACAAAGTGGCAGTAAGAGTCTTTGTACATGTCTTTCTGCACATAATGCAAATATTTTATATAGCATGTTCCTGGAGGTGAAATCCCTGAACCACAGAATGTGAGCATCTGTAATTTTACTAGAAAATGCTACATTAACCTCGCAAGCAGGTCCCTTCTTTTTTCTAACTAGCTCTAGTTTCCTCCTATTCTTGCCAAATCTTGGTACTGTCATAGTTAACTTCTATTTGCTAGGCATAAAGTGATACTGATAATATTTATTGGTTTTGTCTAATTTAAAAGAAGTTGAAAAGCTGTTCATGTTTACTGATGCCTCTTGCTTTTATCACTTAACATTATAGAAAATAACTAAGCACATGCTAATTTAAATAGCTGTTATAAGATTTATTTAATAAAATTTAGACTAATTTAAAACATCCATTCTCAAAATATTTTTCCCTATATCCTCATCAGAACTGGATATCAAATTTAAATTTAAATGGTTGTCAATCCAATGACTGAAACAAAGTGAAATCTCATTGGTTTGTTTAGTGTGCATTTCTTTATGTGCATATTAGTGAAGCTGAATATATTTTAATATTTTTTTGTCCATTTTGAGGCTATTTTCTGTGAATTGCCTAATCATGTTATTTTTCTATCTTTCTATGGGCTATTTGCCTTTCTCTGATAAAATTATAGGGGTTCCTTTTATTACTGTGCTTATCTACTTGATGTATTGAAAATTGTTCATATGACTTTTTTCTGTTTACTCTGAATATGTGTCCATCCCTATTCCCAAAATACTATGGACATTAAATATGTCTATATTTTTGCTTATGATGGCTGGGTCTCTTGTGCTGCATAGAAATGTATTTTCCACCCAGGGTTATTCATATAGAATTTTTCTTAAACAGATATACTCTATTTAAAATTACAATTAATGAATAGAGCTAGAATTTATCTTATTATGACATAAGGTAGAGGCTTAGATTTTTTTCCATATGGCTAGATATTACAATATCATTATATTAAATAGATTATTTTCCTATTGAATGGAAATGCCATTTATCATACATGTTCCTGCATATGCACACAAACACATATACACATATATATTTCTGATAAATCTATCCACTCTGATGCCAATATTCTGTTATTTTCTTCACAATGGCTTTATAGCTATTTTAATTCAGTAAGGAAATTTCTCCTCATTGTCCTTTATTTCACATTTTTTGGGCTATTCTCAAATATTTATGCCTCTATTTGAACCTTTAAACTATTTAATTGTTTGGTGCTGCCCTCCAGAAAGTTGATTTCTGAAGTATACATTTCATTTTCAAGCACTCTTTTTTGCATTCTCTAAAATTACTCCTTTTCATGTAAAAAATGTTGTGCCTTTTCATATCTTTCTGAGAAAAGCAGCTAGGATTTTTATGTTCTCTTCTGCTTTCTGAATCAGCTTTCCTACCCCTGGGATAAGTGTTGGGCTTTCTCTTTCAAGTATGTGGCAAGTTTTTGTTGTGCATTTCCTTTTCTGAATTAAAAATTATGCTAATTAGCTTAGGAACAGGCATGGCATTTTTTCCCAGATCCGGAAGTATTCTCCTCCTTCACTAGGAAGGCCGAGCTGGGATTGGCGGGTTTCTGGGTAGGTGCAGAGTAGACAAGAGGCAGGTCTGGAGCGTCACACAAAATTACCAAATTATAATAGTCCTTACTCCAGAGGCAGCGAGTGTACTGCACCACAAGCCTGGGCATAACTACCATGTCTTTTTCTCTGTCTCCATTTCCAATGGGAGCTCCACTTAGTTCCTCTTCTCTTCCAGGAACCATGACCCTCCCCAGGAGCCCATCACAAGGGCAGCTGACTTGGAAAGGAAGACAAACGCGCAGCTAAGATGACTGGCAGAAAAGAAGGAGGGGGACCCTCACTCTTCCAAATGACTGGATAGAGTTGTTTAATCTATTCACCTTATTTTCTTCTCTACTTTATAAATGAAACTCAAGATTTTGAAGATTCAGCAGTTTTTCCTGTTGTCTTTCCCATTATTGACAGATGTTTTAGAATAAGATTTCCATTTCTTCCCCAAACCAGTCCAAGTTGTTAGTTTTTTGTTTTTTTTTTTTAATTTTCCAGAACTCTGAGCCCACTGATTTTTACCCAGGTGAGAATCTGTTGACTAGCCCTCCTACATCATTTACCTCTTCTTTGCTTGTCATATATATATATATATATATATATATGTATATGTGTATATATACATATTACACATGTGTATATTTACATATACACATATGTGTAAATCTATGACATCTTAGAGTTTTGTTAATGACGGGAGCCGACTGAGCAGTCTCTGTAAGCCTGCCTCTTTGCATCTCATGCTGGAGCTCGAAGTCTGCGGGTCAGATAGTCAGCCTGGAATTCGGATAAAAAGAGCTAAAGACCAGGGGCAGCTGACCCACGCCAATGTGTGTGAGCTCCTGAACGGCTGCTGTTTCTCTTCCACCACCCACATCTCTCAAGAATGTCTTATGGCTCGTTCTAACTAGAAACACATAGGGAAGAGATTTTGAGGGAAATACACTTCAGCCCAGCCTAGTTGTCACTTCACAAAGCCACCACAAGTAGACACAGACATATGAACTCAGACCGCCATTTGAATCAGAAATCCTTGTCATTCCCTATGAATATTCCCTGAACCCAGGGTATGTTTGGGATTTGGGAAACGATTTGGGTCAAATATACACGTGTCTGTTTCTTAGGTGAGGTTCTCTCAAATGCAGGCCCTGAAGGAAAGATTTACTTGCAAAGTAAAGGCTGTCAGGATGAAACATAACCGGAGTGAGGGAGTGGGGCGGGGCAGGAGGAAGCCAAGCCAGAGTGCAGTCTGATTGGCAGGCGAAGTGGGCGGCACTCAGAAGCATAACGTTACACCCAGAAGTTTTTGTTCTCCTTAAACGCAAAGGATTTGGGCTTTTGTACACACACTGTGGGGCAGGTGGGGAAAGGACCTTACCTGCATGGTATTATCTCTATCTCCCTTCATGCACAGGGTCCAGGTGTCTCAGGTATGAGCGGTTATCACAGCAAACAGAACGTGGGAGATGGGGTCTGCACAGCCAGTAAAGTGATCCAAGAGTATCTGGGCAGGACACTACCACAGAGATTTTATTTCCTGTAAATTATTACTCTTCTATTTGACTCCAAAGTCAGCATCCTGTTTTCTCTCTATAGTTCTTCTATAGTTTTTATTCATGAACCCAAGACAATCAAATGCCTTTCACTTCAACCAGACCAGCACTTTATAGAAAAAGACAATTACCAACATAGCAAAAGACACATGTATCACAGATTTCCTTAAATGTTTTAACATTTCATAAACACTTTACCTGCTTTTGCATTTTTTAAAAAAAGTCAATTTCTTGAAGGCATAAAAATTCTTTGAGCAGTTTTTATCAATATTGTATGTCATGCTTTACGCCTTACAGTGTGTTAGTCCATTTAGTTGTTCATGGAAAATTAATTTACAGTGAAGTAGTGAAAAAACTGCTGTGGCTGAAGATACTAGTATATTTTATATCTTGTAACCAACGCTGACTTACTGTAATGCTGCCATGTACTAAGCATACCTAATCACTAACTGGTTTTTAAAAATTCCAGTTATTAAGGTGAGACGTGGGATAGACCTAAAAAAGTCCTGATGATTACGAGAGAAGCAACACAAGATCTGTGGTGTATCGTTCAGGAAACCAAAGAGGGCCTAAGGTCCTCAAGATTGGGTCCTAGAAAATTCACCAAGCTTAGCCATCAAAAACTGTCATCTAAGATATTTGTTTGTAAATGAGGAAAGAATTGGATGTTTATTATAATGAGTTCTAGGAAATAAGTTTTATGGTACTAACACCATCTTTTCTATAAGAATGATCACCTAGCTGAGTTTATCTCAAAGGCTGAAAATGTTTTATATTAAAAGCATTAAATCATTGGAGGGGTTGAGTGTTAGAAGATAGACTTGGTTTCTGCAGGCAAAGCCATCCTATATGTAGAAAGAGTAAAAGACTTTAAAAGGGATGAGTTTTAACACCATGAGTTTGCCCAGCCCCCCAAATTCCTACCCCTGAAGTTAGCCATTGGGGTTTACATTAAGTCTTAGCAGATAAATAATGTCTCTCTTTAAATTAAAAAAAAAATGTGTTATTTTGGAATTTCAACACAAAGATGTATTAAGCCCCCAAAGAAGAATGGGTCTCATAGCAGAAAACACTTTGGTGGGAGCTGGGGACAGAGAAGATGAGAGGCTAACTGGAGAACAAGAGTGTGGGAATTTGCTTCTGGTAAGAGGGCATCTGAGAGCACAGGTGAGGGTCGGCTGAGCTTAGACATGAATCCGATAGGCTTTAGAAGCAGTTAATCTGGACTTCCAGCCTATCTATTCCACCTACCCAATTAATTAAATCTCTTTGGCCTCAATATTCTGATCTAAACATGGACATATCAATATTTTCCTCTTAAGAGCATTGTAAAAATTAAATAATGGGCAAAATGCTTAATATAGTGTCATGTTGCAAGCACTTACTATACCATAATGAGTAATTAACAGTTTTGTCTGCCAGTGGTCCTCACCTGCTCCTTCATGAACGTCCACTGGTGCCTGCTGCCAGTGGTAACAGCCTTTTCACTCACTGTGGTGGACACGCCTCTATGTTCTAGGTTTCAGGTGAGCTCTCCAGGCTGGGTTGGCCTGAGCTTATCTCCAGAGAAGGAAATGTGTCATATGTAAATGGCATAATGTCTGTGTGGACAGATCTGGGGATTAGGAATGGACAATTGGAAATGACAATTTTAAATACAAATTTCTTTGTAGGGAGAGTGGGGAAGATGAGAATTACTTTTACAACATCTTACTCTGTGCTCAGCATTCAGGACACACTTTATGTATATTATCACATTTTCTCTTCATCACAACCTTGCAACATAGGTACTATTACCTTTACCTTACAGGTCAAAAAATGAAGGCTCTGAGGTTATAAAGCTTATAGGTGGCAGAGTCAGAAAAAAGAACTATAAAAATGAACACTGGTGAAGCAAATGCAAACATGAGCAGAATTTTTCAAAGAAAGCACTCATAAATGTCCAGCACATGTTCCTGTGACTTTCTTTGTATAAGCAATTCCAAGTTCTCCGGAGTTTACAGAAAAAATAATATAGGGTCATTGCTAGATTCCAGAGGTGCTAGAGTTTGACACAGCAAGGTGGTAGGCTCTACACAGCAACAAATGCAGCTCTACACTTGCCTAGAAATTACATATGTCCCCTTTCTCCCCGGTGATTGTGATATGAGCACCTTCTTGAGGGAAGTGCTCGCCACTGATGATGTACTGAGCATCAAGGTTGGAGCAAGTGACGGCCAACGATAACAGCAAATTACATTTCTCATGATGAACAGGGGAAGAAAAGCTGTGTAACGTAGGATGCAGAATAGTTCACCGTGGGTAACAGTCTTGCATCAGGCCAAGGCAAGAGGACGCATCAGGAAGGACCTACACTTTTATATACTGAGGCTTGTTCCTTCAGTCCTATTTTAAGATTTGGTTACATTTCCTAAGAACGCTATGTAGCACTTGAAGGTCTTAGGAGCTCAGCTGTAAAAAGTCCTGTGGAAATGATGCTAAGAGAATAAAAGGGGGCTTTCCAGATACTAAGGGACCTGATGATGTTTTTCCTAGATGTAAGGAGAACAATACCTGAAAAATGAGGTGAGCCCATGAGAATTACCTATATGAGTCTGGTGATGTTGGATGTCATTGTTTTGGGGGGAACTGTCACTGCTGCTGAGAGACAAAGCTGATGTTTCTGTTGCCCCTGGGATTTCTGCCCATCAGAAAACTCTCTGCACAAACTACTCATGAACACATTAAACATAATTCAGATTCATTACTTATTCAATTATAATTGATCATGCATTCTTTATTTCATAGGCACTGTGCTCCCTAGGAGACAAGGCCTGCTGTCAAGGGAACATAGATCTTGCGCCTACCTTCAAATAGCTTGTAGTGAAAAAAGGATAAGATAACAAAGGAAACCATTATGTAAAGTGCAGTACATCTTCTGATAATGTAAGCAGGTACCACAAGAGCAAATAGCAATGTAGTGTTAAGAAAAATTATTTAAAGTTGGGAAATAAGACAAAAAGGTGGTGACACTGCTTTTCATTGTTAACCCTGAAGTTGACAGTTTTATGGTGTTGTAGGACCATAGCCAATTTTGTCTCTAAGCTCAACAAAACTTATTTCAAAATGCCTTACCTAGTGGACTCTAAATACCCTATTTCTCAAACTGCTCTTTGAGTTAGTTTTACCAACTTACTGGTTTTCCCATTAGTAAAGGAACGGAATAAAATCTTTTGATGCATGTTCAGTATATTGGTATGAGAGTCATGTTTTCAACTGAAACCTAGTGATTTGACAGCAATAGGAACCATTTCTGAAAGGATGGATGCATTAGTCATCTGGGGCTGCTATAACAAAATGCCACAGACTGGGGCTTAACAACAGACATTTGCTTGTCACAGTTCGGCAGGCTAGGAAGTCCAGGATCCTGCTGCTGGCATGTTTGGTTCCTAGTGATGGGTCTCTTCCTGGCTTGCAAATGGCTGTCTTCTCATTGGGTCCTCACGTGGAAGAGGGAAAAAGGGCTCTGATCTTTGATCTCTCTTCCTCTTCTTATAAGGGCACAAATCCCATCCTAGAGCCCCACCCTCATGACCTCATGTAAATTTAATCACCTCCCAAAGACCATACCTCCAGATATTACCACACTGGGACTTCTCAGACAAGGTCTGCAGGATACAGTTGCAGAGAACATAGCAGCTGATAGAAACCGACATGATATGGAGATGGCATAATGCAGCTGAAAGAGCTTTGGAGTCAGGCAGATATGAATTCAAATCCTGCATTCAGGACTTACTAGCTGTTAATATAACTGCTCAGTGCCTTAATTTCCTTATCAGGTAAATGGCACTGGTAAGAGTGACAAGGTCAGAGGGATGCTGTGATAATTACAAAAGAACACTGGAGCCCCCGGCACAGTATCTGGTGCCCTGTGCTTACTCCTTAGTTGTCCTCCTCGCCTTTGAGTGCTACTCTCCAAAGAAATGGGAACTGCAAGCTTATTTCCACACTCCTAACCCCTGACTCCCTCATCCTTGACACTTCAGATGGTAAAATGAGAATCACTTCTATACACATCATGTAAAATTTCCCACTGAAACGTGTTATAGATATGGAAGCCCAGAACCTTGGAGCCAAAGGCAGCTAGAGAGACCCTGAATTTCATCTCAGGTTTCAAACATTTAGGACATGGTGGCACCTAAGAAACAAGGCTACATGAACCAACTGCCACCTCAGTAACACAGGCTTGAGTCAGTATTTGTGGCAATTCTGATAAACACCAGCTTGAATTTACCTTTGCTCAGCAAAACCTACTTCAAAGATTAACAGTGTAGTGGAAATCAGGAAGAACTTTTGATATGTTTAAGAAATCAAACAGTATTTATGCCCTACCTTAATTGCATGTAAAATAAACCCCAAATTATATGTAAAGATAAAATGTTCTTGTCTAGTCTTTAAAGCTGATCCCCAAGGGCTATTTACTAAGCTATACTTCATCGCTTTCAAGCGTGTGAAGTTAAATAAACTTAATGTAAATGAATGTTGCTAAAAGTAGCCCATAGTTTAGGTTTTTTACTAATTTAAATCAATCTCCCCTATTAGTCCAGATAGGCTTTTAGAGTAAGTAGTTTTATGACATCTTACAGCACATATAAATACCCACCCACGGCACAGTCTGAGGATAAATAAGTAATTTATTTACAGTTACAATATGCAGAATTTAGGTTTTGAAAGTCTTCAAAGGAATGGGGTAGGGACACAAAAATATTACAGGTGGTTTTAATAAATTTGCACACAAATAAGTAGCACACAATAGGAACTAAAGATACGCAAGAATGCATGAATCTCAATAAATTCTAAGAATAAAAAGATGGGTGAAAAAAGAAAGTCCCAGAAGAATACATGTTATAGTATTATTTATTAAAGTTAAAAAACTTGCAAAACTAAACAATATATCATTTAAGGATATGTTCATGAATAGTTTATATATTTACAGATGTACTATATTTGATATATATGTCTATATATTACGTACAGTAATTATGTATCTTATGTATAATACATATTTTCTGTATATAAAAATACATATTATATATGGGGAAAAAATTTAGGATAGTAGTTAAGTTATACCAGGGAGTGGGACGTGAAAGGCTTTAGTGTTCTTGACAAGGTTTAATTTTTAATCTGGGTGTTAGATTGGTTTTCACGACTTATATTTTAACATGTTTATTCTTTTATGTACATGAACACTTTTTTAATATAAATGTTAGACAGAAAGACAGAAATGAGAGGGATGGAAAGGAGAAAGGGCCCCGAAAGATGACTCAGGGAGTTGATCAGGTGGAACCAGAAAGCCAGAAATGACTGAGAGAGTTAATCAGATGGAACCACAGGGTCCAGGGGTGACTCGGGAAATGTCCAGGGTCCCCCAGATACATCAGAGGCACAAGCACAGCACAGCCCCTGTCTCATTTCACCAATCAGAACAAGCCTAGAGAGCTGACCGCTGTCAATCAAGGACCTCTCTGCCCTGCCAAAACCACATAAAAGAAGCCTCAGAATGAGCATCCACGCCTGCCTGTCTCACCTTAGGCAGGCCCGCTCTGCTACTGTCTGCAGAGTGTATTAAAGCTTACTTTGCTTTCTTGACTTTGGTCTCTCGTCTCGCTGTATCTGACTTCCCTGTGACACCAAGCCGAGTCCTTTCCCTCCCAACATAAACATAAAAATTATGCTTTTAAGTCAATTTATTATTATAAGGTTAATTTTAGCTCCAACATTGCATGGTGCCATGAACTGAATCTCCAGGACCTTTTAGAGAATCTCTCAGTCTGTTTCTAATACGCAGCAATGTACTTTTTGTGAACAAATTACAAGTGTTAGAGTTCTTGAGAACACATATCATCCAATATGGTAGGACATCCCAACAGCAAAATTCATTTATATTTCTTTCTGTTCTGTAATCTGTGAACCATTTGTTAGGCTCCATGGTCATGAAAGATATCTTCTTAGCAAGGATAAAATTCTAGATGATTTGTTTTGTATTGTAGAGGTAGGAAACTATTTTTTGTAGGGTAACTGACAAAGAATAAAAGGTAATATGAACTAGCTTCTTAATTTCTGCCATTTTAATTGATATACATATTATGAAATATTAAACTATGTTTCAAAATGTGAAATAAAGGTTTATTAAATAAATAAAAGTATTTAAAAAATACTTCTGTTCTCTACTGTGGCTGGTAAACTAAGAGAGAAAAAACACAGAGAAAAGAAGGCATAATTGGGAGAAAATAAATTGAGAAAGAGATAAAAGAAAATAGTTTGCACAGGAAGATCTTAAGTGTCAAAACAGTGTGGGAAAAAGAGGAAAAGAGAGGCTATGTATGTAGGCCCCAGTCACAAACATACACTATATAAACGTGAAACAGCTTCACCATCTCATAGTGTATCAGCTCTGCTTTGAACATTCTGAAAAGCTGTTACAGTGCAAAATGTGGTTGGAAGTATTCGATGCCACTCCAGCTGATACCTCTGGTCCCTCTACCCCATCACAGTTTCTTTGGGTCTGATGTTCAGTTTGCTTCTCTACTTCAACTCTGCTTATTCCATTCCTTGGTTCCATTCCAAGGGGACAGAAGGAACGTTGGTTCACATTTCTAATAGCATTACTTCATGCCTGTGGAACACCCTTGCAAGTTGGGTTTTTCTTTCCCTACATTGGCTAAAAACACCTTTTCCCCTCTGTGATCTGTATGGTTTCATGAATAGTAACCTACTGTATGGTTTTGTTGTTAGTAAGCCTTTCGTCGACTTGCAAAAAGAAATCAAAATACGATTAATCTCTTTGTTGATCTTAAGATTTGAAACTAAGCAAAGAAAGTGAGCCAGCTGGTGCAACCTGTTGTTTGGAAGAAAGCTTGTGGATGGAGCCTGGTTGCTGCTCTAAAGAACCCTTAGCACGTGACAAATATAACTGCCTTTGAACACATCTGGAAATGGATCAAATGAGTCAAACTGAAAAAATCAGAAGAATGATCCATTTTCAGCTAAGCTTGGTGCAGGTTAGTTAACAGTGTCAGACTCATTATCCCAGAAGCTGGGGAGAAAGTGAAATTCTAGCGCCCAGCTGTAGAGTCCTAGCAGGATGTTACTTACCGTCAAGCCCAGCGTGAATCTCAGCATTTGGATGAAGCTCAGCGCTACGCTATGCAATCTAATAAACCCTAGGGTACAATTCAATGACTTTCATTCCCAGTTGCTCTTCAGTTAACATAAAAACTCAGTCACTAGAATTTTGGTTTTTCAGTTTGTGTCTTTCTGGGCCTTTAAGCAAGACACATTTTTAAAACAACATGCAAGTAGCAAAGAAAAGAAGGGAAGGCATCAGCCCTTGAGACTATCTCTTGTCCGATAGCGGGCGGCAGCGGGTCTGGAGAGTTAGAGCCACTGTTTCAAGGTGCCGTGTAGGGCAGATCTGGAAAGCAGACCCGAATGAACTGCTCCCAGCCGGAGGCCCACTCCTTGCCCACTACTCCACACTGTATGATACTTGGAGAATGTTTCCTCCTGTTTGTCTATAAAGTGCCCCTCCTTCCAATTCAATAGCTGAAAAGGCACAATGGACTCAAACTGTGGCTGAGAGGGGAAAGCAGGAAAAGCTGTGGTTTTGGCTCCATTAGAATAGATTCTGGACAGCACCTCCAGAGGTCTCTAAAGGCAAAGAATATTCAGTTGGAGTCCCGGGGGGGGGGCATCTTTATTAATTAGCATGCTGTTTCCTCCTTGGAGAAAAGGTTAAATGTTTGAACTTCATAGATTATTTCTAAGCCAAACCCCATTAAGCTGCACTTCAGGGGACAATGAGGTATGCCCTCTGATTCGATAGGTGGAAAGGGAACAAACCATGTGGCTTTCAAGAATGAGTTAACAAGAGAACAAGGTAAGGTACCTTACAGGGAGATTGGCACCTGAATTGGGGATCTGCTGAACTGAATTCCAAGCACACAGAAAGAACATATACTGAGCACATGCTTTATGCCGGTTCTGCGAGAGACATAAAGGCCAAAAAAAAAAAAAAGATACCACCTGTGCATTGAAGGGACTACAGCCTAATGGGAATAAAAGACTCTTAAAATTGCATTGCTATATAATACAGTAAGGTAAGGTGGGAGGAGAGCATAAAAAAGATGCACTTAGTGGCATAAGGTTTAGCAAAGGCCCCTTGGAGCAAATGTCTAAGCTGAGTCTTGAAAGATGGTGGCCAGGCAAAGAATGGTAGAAAAGGCACTCCACACAGAGGGCAGAGCATAAGCAAGGACACAGAGGAGTGAAATGTGATGGTGAGTAAGAATTCTGAGGAATTCTGCAAGACCCACATGATACGTGTGAGGCCTGAGGTCATTACAATGAGGCTGGAAAACTGTGAGTCATCTAACTGAGGGCCTCGAAGACCAAGCCAAGGGTCTAGATTTTATTTTGAAGGATACAAGGTGGTATCCTTAGGGTATAAATTGAAAAAAAAGACCAGCTTAATTTACAGGCATGTAGGTTATTCGGCCACATGTCACGGAGA
This sequence comes from Smutsia gigantea, assembly GCA_032199065.1. Lineage (NCBI taxonomy): Eukaryota > Metazoa > Chordata > Mammalia > Pholidota > Manidae > Smutsia > Smutsia gigantea. Next base: position 68,238 of record JAVSCE010021529.1, read on the forward strand.
AAGGACGAAAGGTAGGGAGGAGCATCTGAAGACTATGGTCCGTGTCAGGTCTGATGCTCACCTGAGCAAGAGCACCAGGGATCAAAATGGAGAGGTTGGAGAGGGTACGAAAAGTGAGATTTGGGGGTAAGCTGGGACTGAGTGGTAAGAGATTAGGAAGCAATTAAGATAGTTTTAATTAGTTCAAGAACAGTTTTTTCTGTTTCCCGTTTTTTCAGAACAGGGCAAATAAGACTTCATTTCACAAAAGGGCGGCTGCCTCCAATTAGGCAAAAGCGCCAGCGTGTGACGGCTATGGAACCGAAGCTCAGCCTGCGGAGAGGAGTGACTAGCCAAACAAGGGGACCGCATTGGTCTAAGCTTCTGTCTCTCACTCCAGCTCCATCCTCTGTGTTCTGCTTCATGGAGCTGGGGCCGGAAGTCTGCATCCTTTGTCATCTGGCCCCTCTCAGGGGACCCAAGATAAATAAAAGGCAGGCAGAGAGAGGAAATCAGAGCCTTGCTCCATCCTGATTTGCTTGCTGTTTCTGTCAGCAAGCATAGATTTACTTTGGCAATGGAACCTTCACTCCAGCTGTAGCTTGGCTCTGATCACCAGTTTTTTTTTTTCTGGCACACCCAAACTCAGCTTCATTGTACCTCCTGAAAGGTATAAGCACCAGCCGGAGAGTGCCTGCTTCCCGTAGGGCTGAGTCCCAGTGCTACTGAGATACTAGCTCATTCTAATAAGCTAGCAGGGTCCCTTTCTCAACGCTGCGCTCCTGTGCTGCAGTTCTCCAAGCTGTAGGAGCTGAGAACTGCTTCTCCCTAATTCCTAGCCCCAGGGTGGCAACTGCTCCCTGCAGGTACTCTCCTTGTGGGTACTCAACGTCCTCTATGGCTTTTTACTTTCTACTTTTCAGACTGGATCCCGACTCCTTCAGGCTTGAAGTTGAAGAATTAATTTTGTTGTTAGGTTGTTTCTGAGATGCTTATTCAGATTAAATTGGGTGAATTTGGCAAGTCATTGGTCCTCCGTATGAAACTCAAGGGAGAGAACACAGGTGAGCCTGAGATATTTATTTGAAACTCTTAACACATTCGTGGTAGTTAAAATGTTAGAGAGTATATGAGATTATTCAAAAGGAGGATTCTGTGATACTACTAAGAATTCCCCAGAATCAAACACCTCTGAGGATCATGACTTACTTGTACATTAATTAATTTATTTTTCCAGTGAATGCCTTGTGTATTGTTTGGCACAAAAAAAGCTCAATTTTTTTTGAATAAATGAAGGAAAGAAAAAAGAAAAAAGCTGAATAGTGACTCTTGAGGTTGAAGGATAGGGCAGAGGCCACTAGTTGGTAAGTCAGTATCTCTTCTCCCTGTATTATTAAGTAAGAGAATCATGATTTTTATTTGGGTTTTTAATGAGTATGTTTCCAAGATTCCTGCAATTAGGGTATGGTTATGTGACTAAATTATGACAAATGGTACAAACACTGAGTATGACTTCCAGAAAGGATCCCTAGGGAACTGATTCCACGAGGGATATAATTCTACTGCCTTTTGTCCCTCCTGATTTCTGCTGTCTGGATGCAAGGGCAGGAGCTCCAGAAATAATCATGGACTATGAGGTGAGTTTTGAAGACAGTGGGTGAGAAAGAGAGAAGGAGTCTGTGTTTCTGATGGCTGAAGCTGCCCAACATACCCCATGATGGCTACCTGTCTGTAGGTTTCTTTCTTTCTTTCTTTTTTTCTCAATGAATCTCTTTTTTTTTTTGGATTTTTTTTTGGTATCATTAATCTGCAATTACATGTGCAATATTATGATTATTAAACTACCCACTACATCAGGTCCCCCCCACCAACCCCATTACAGTCACTGTCCATAAGCGGAGTGTCTAGGTGTCTTAAAGAAATAAACTTTCTATCTTGTTTAACCAACATTTTATTGTAAATAGTGCAATGTAATACAAAGCGACATAAATAGGTCTTAAAGATTAACTGTAAGAGGTATTGGAAGACTCTGTTTGATCTTTCCATCCACTGGTTACCCCTAATGCTGGCAGGATTTCTCCCTGGGGAAATTCTCTGGTGTTGGATATTCCTAACTGTTATGATTTCATTAAATGAGAGAAAGGGTGTCTTCTGGTTGTTCCTAGATCTATTTTACTGAGTGTCATCAAAAATATCAATTTCTTCTTCACTGGAAAAATATTCAGATTTCTAAGGACAGTTCTCCCTGCTCTTCCTTCTGTGTTGCAATTAAATAGGCTTACATTCCCCACCGGAACCTGATCTCCCCCTGATGGCCGGATGGAGAAACTCCTACATATTGTTTCCCAGGGTTGCTTTTTTAAATTAGACCCTCACTGCTACCCATCCTGTGACTATAGGAGAGTTAGTAAAATCTTACACACAGTGCTGCTTCTATAAATGCCCTCCTGCTCTATTGGAAATCATTGAAATAATACTTGTTAATAAAATAACTACTTTATATCGCCTCCTTCTTTGTCTTTTAAGAGAGAAGGAAGGAACCCCTTTGGAGGTTGCATTTTCCTGGGGGACATTCTCATTTTGAATGTCTACATGTAGCAATTAAAGCTTTATTCTTTAAAGCCATATTATCTATTGAGAGTCTGTGCAGCATAATGGCTAGGAGTAGACTCTGGGACCAGTATGTTTGACTTCAAACCCCAGCTCTGGTGCTGACTCATGACTTGTCCTTGTCATACATAAGTCAGTATCTTCATCTGTAAGAAGAAACCTTAATAGTATCCCTTTCATAAAGTGACTGTGAAGACGAAATCTAAATTCCATGCAAATTCTAACAAAAAGACTTGGAAATGCTGCACCTTTGCTTCATCCAAGTTTTAGAAAGACAGAATAGTAGTTACTCTAGAACTGTGTTCTGTTTTTATTCTTACTCACTGGTGGAATTTGGCATATTGTCTATTCCCATGTTCTATGTTGTTCTGAGAACCTTCATAGACCCTCAGATTCACTTCCTAAATTTAAGAATAAAAAAAAAAACGTTTCTCTCTTTCTGAGATGGTTTTCCCCTGTACATCTCACTAAAGTCCTACTAATACTTTAAGACACCTTAGATATCACACATTCCTTGTTGACTGTCTCCTCCAGGGAAATAGCAAACACCCCCGGGGCAAGAACCACATTCCACTCATTCCCTAATGTCTCACATAATATCTGGCATTCTTTAGGGATTACTACATTCTGTTGAATGATAATGAATTATGGAGTCATTAAAGTAATACTTGCTGATAAAATGACTATTTTATAACTCCTTTGTTTTTTAAGACTTTATTTTTTTGACCCTGTGTATTTAATTTCAGACAGGTTAACCCTCTTTCAAGGCAACTAACATTTTTCTATCACTTACGATGTACCAGATTCTGTGCTAAGTGTTTTATGTATATTATTCCACTTAATCCTCACAAAAATCTGATGAGGTAGATACTATTAGCCTCATTTAGCAAATGAGGAAACCGAGGCATTAGAGAATTCAGTAACTTCTCTAAGGTTCTGACTCATACATGGTGGACTAAGTCTTCAAACTAGGTTCTCTCTAATCCCAAATCTGTACTTTAAATCAGGATGCTATACAACTGCTTTTGGAACTCAGTATGAATTGGACAAGGCACCTGGGGATGTTGTTAAATGTAGTCCTGAAAAAAAAAATGTAGTCCTGATTCAACGGATCTGAGATGGGCCAGAGATAATGTATTTCTAACATGCTCTCTGGCAACGCTCATGCTGTGCACCGAGCATGCATCGTGTAGCATGGTTACGCTCACCAACCTCCCTCCAGGGGTGTCTCAGCTGCTCTACTTTACACTCCTGCTTGACTTGGTCTATGGACTGACTTGGAGTTCAGCAAGAGACATGTGAGATTTCCTTTCCTAAGGAGCAGTTCTTAGTTGCAGTCTCTGCGTCACCCGTTTGAGGTCTGATTACCATCTCATCTTCTCCATCACCCTCTCTTTAATCTGCCTTATTTGTATGCTTCCTGACTCTTGACCCCATTACACACTCATTATCCTGCCTTGACATCCAGTGCTCACCTTGCCTGTGATTCGCAGCTCATATTTGAACATCAGTGGAGAGACCTTCTTTGGTTCTTGGCTTTTTAAGGTTAGAGTTGCTAAGAAATAGCTTCAGCAACATGGAAGATTTAAACTAGCATGGACCCCCTTCTAGCTTCAAACATACAGTAATCCTGGATTCTTTTTAAGAAAATCAGAAATATATATAGTCAGGTTTAAAGATGGTGAAATTACTGTCTTTCTCAGAAATAGAGATTTCAAAGCTAAGGCAGTTATTGTACAAGCTGATTCTGTGATAGTCCAAAGCGTAATAGAACTCGATAATGGCCTGAGCACTTTAAGGTAGTTATGATTTAACATCCATCCAAGAATAGTAGCTGAATCCTTGGAGACTGCATGAGATAAAAAGCTAGAACAATGCAAGTAGAGTTTTTGGAAGACCTGTCTTCTCCATGAAAAGGGGTAGAAAAACTCCACACCCTGCCATGGATAGCAACAAGACAACATAACATCTTCCAGGACCTTTCAGAGGAAAGAAAAATCTCCTGTGAAAATCAAAGCTCCAAGAGTTCCCCATGGACAGATGTGAAACTTTAATTTATAAGATATACCAGGCATGCTACAGGTATACTGATTTGATGAATTTAACATATAAACTGAATTCAGAATAGTGAATTACCTGAGACCAATGGTGGAAGCACATGCCCACTGCTCTGGTGGTAAATTTCTAAAGTATATTGTCCATAGGTATTTCCCAATATTGACCAAAAATAAATACACGCATGATACTGTGCACACATACACACAAACCCACAAACTCCCACTGAAGATGAGCTCATAACAAGACACTGCAAATCTCAAGGTTTTAGCATGTATAGATGTGACACTGGAATTCATATCATATGTGATGTAGGTACTCCAGGATGGTAAACTAACACATAAACTGAGCTGAGAGTAGTCAGTCACCCAAAGCCTGAAGTAGAAGCCCATGCCACAGCACTCTATTCAGAAACTATAACAACCTGTGGTTACACAGACATCCCTGGTGTTACACACATAAACAAAGACACACACACACACACACACACAGAGAAACAAAAACAAGCAAGCATAAAAACTTCCATTGAATATAAACTTATAATAAGATATTATAAATCTCAAGATTTATGTGAGATTTATGGTGAATTAACATATGAACTGAAGTCAGAATAGCAATTTCCCCTGAACTCTGTAGTAGAAGTTTGTGCCATAACAATCTATTTGAAATTTCATTTGGAAATATCCAAGATTCACAGTGTACAAATCTCCCACAGAAAATTCAACTCCCAGTGAATATGAGCTCATAATAAGACATAAATCCATGAGGAACGCTGTACTTTGTGGGTGATACACTACCATCACAGGCCATAATAGAACAACCTAATAGAGACTATATTTAAAGGTATTAAGGAGCAAAAAGGAAAACGTAAAATCACAATTAAAGGACACTGAAAAATAGGTAGGAGGACTTTTAAAAGAAGCAAATGAAAGTAACAATGAGAAGTACAATTATTAAACGTAATGACTCAATGGATGGATTAAAAAGATGTGACAGAGAACTAGGTCACCAAAAATTTTAAAAGGAGGAAATTCTAATAATTCAGCCCAGAGGAAAATATAAATGAAAAATGGAAAAGTGATATTAAGACATAAAAGATAGCATAAGTAGTTTTAACACATCCATCTTTAATGTATCAGAAATTAAAAGAGAGAGAGGAAATAAGGGAAATGCAATTTTTAAAGAGATAAAAACTGAAACTTTTCTAGAATAGAAGATACACATGGACTCTCAGAACTGAAGAAGCCCACTAAGTTTTGAGCTCCTAGACAAAAATTCCTTTAGAAAAGCAAAAAAGTCATAAAAGCAATCATAAGGAAAAGATAGATTACCTACAAAAGAAAGGTAAATTCAACTGGCAGCAGACATCTTTGCAACATACTGGTGATGAGAAGAAAATAAAATGAAATCTTCAATGTGTTGGAAGAAATAATTGTCTACCTAGAATTATATACCCAGCTTAACTATCATTTAATAAAAGCAATTTCAAACTGCTTTTTTTTTCAATAAAACAAAGATAAGAGAATTTCCTTCTGCAGACTTTTACTGAATGATCTCCTAAAGGATTCACATAGTAACAAGAAAATTAAACCCAGAAATAAAGATTAGCTAGAATCAATAAGCAAATAAATTGGTAAAAACTGGTAAGTATGAAGAAAGAGATAATTAAGCATTATTATAAAGAAAAGATAATATAATTTTAAGAATGAATTTGGGGAATTAATTATAAGTAAAATTAAAACACTGTTTAATAGTGTGGAATTTGAAATGGTATGATTGAAATTAAAGTATTCTTATTTCCTTTTATGGTTCTGGTAGGATATATAGACGCTGCTTAAATTTATACACTGCTAAGTCACATATGCATTTTAGGTAAAGGATAAGAGAACAGAAAGAGAACAAACAATTTCCAATCCAGAGAAAGGAGATAATCGATGTATTACTTTTCTATGGAGCCATAACACATTGCCACAAATGTGATGGCTTAGAACAATGCAAATGTATCCTCTCACAGTTCTGGAGGTCAGATGCTTAGCATATTTCACTGGGCTGAATCAGTTTCACAGGTCAGTGTGTCGTCTGGAGGTTCTGGGAAAGAATCTGTCCCTTCCTCTTCTAGTTTCTGGTGACTGCTGGCATTTCTTGGCTTGTAGCCACATCACTCCAATTTCTGCCTCCATCTTCGTACCCCATTCTCCTGTGTCTGTCTAATCTCCCTCTGCATTTCTCCTTCAGGGCTGCTTGTGATGGAATTCAGGGCCTACTCAGATCATCCAGGATGATCTCCTCAAGGTCTTTTACATTACCACATCTGCAAAGACCCTTTTTACCAAACAAGATAATATTTATAGGTTCCAGGGATTAGTATGTAGACATATCTTTGGGGCTACTATTCATACTACTACAACAGGAAAACTGAAAACACAGTCTTCATGAAAAAAACAAGAGAAACAGAGGCAATAAGAACAACAAACCAATAGTCATTTTCTGTCCACTTTTCTTGCCTGTTTCATTTCCTCAACTTACCCTTTTACTCTGAACCTAGATTGGAATAATGCAAAGCATTAGAAAAAGAGTCCACAAACTGTGGCAATGGACATGTAGCTCCCCATCTGTTTTTATGAGTAAAATTTAATTGGAACACGGCCACGTCAATTTTTTACATATTGTCTCTGGTTGTGTTTGTGCTACAATAGCTAAGTTGAGTAATTTTAACAGAGACCACTTGGCCTGCAAAGCCAAAAATATTTACTCTGTGGTCCATTCCAGAAACATCTGCCACACCTTGAGTTAAATGACCCACTGCAAGAGGAAACAGGAAGAAAGAGAATTAGATGAATTAATATTTTATGTGTGTGGTTGTGTGTGAGATACATATTTTGAATTAAGTCATCATCAATAGTCTGACATCTTCAATGAAAATGAAGTTCTTTCAGGAAATCAACAAAGTAAAGGAAAACAATTTTGCTTCCCTGAATTTGGAAATTTGAATTCAGAGTTCCTTCTTCCTTCAACACTGCAGAATCATCTTAGAATAAGAACTTGCATTTAGATGCTAAGCACATTGGACCAGAGGGATAAGGAATGGTAAATATTGCCAAAAATTTTATGAAACGTGTATGCAACCTGCACTTTACTCCTAGTGGGGTGCACATTTTGGCTTCATTTTATTTTTGCTTTCCTGTAAGCTGCCTCAAATCATTTTGGTAGAAGTAGACATGGTATAAATAAATAACCATACATGGACAGCACAAAAGAAAGAGAAAATGTGGAGCAGAAAAAAAAAATCTTGTAAGTAACTGTATTTTAAGTAGAAAGTCAGGCTTTGCATTAGGTAGTATTTATAAGATATTTGTAGAATGCCTTAAAATGCCATGGCAATGTCAACAATGGTCACAGCTCTTGAAAACAATAGTGTCAGAATGAGCTAAATTAGTTATTTCATTGCTAGGCTTTCACTTCTTTGTAAGAAACAGGAGCCTGTTCCCCAAAGCGCCCCAGCAGGCTCAGAGATCACAATGCTCTGGCCCAGAGTGCCACTGACAGCTTTCACTGACATGCCAGCTCAGCACCAGGGCTCTCTGAATTTATAATAAGCATGGCTAAATATTTAGGAATCTGAGGTTTGGGTTTCTTTTTTTTTTTTTTCCTTGCCAATTACAAGAAAAGAAAGGGAGAAATTTCTACCTTCATAAAGTCACCTCATTATATACATTGATACTTGTCTGGGCTGCCTTGAAAATCAACTGGAGGAATTAGCACTCTCTGGTTGGAGAAAGATTTCTTCATAAGGAGAGCTGACAAGAATAACAGGATCATGCCACACCTCTCTCCACCCTCAGTTCACTATGCTTGGTCTTTCGTCTCTCCTGCCTGTCTTGGAGATTCTCAGCAAAGGGAGGAGGTTTCCTAAGGTGGTGGCAGTGACAGTGCATGGAGGAACCAGGGCAGAGCCGACAGTTCTGGATTCCACAGAGAGCACTAGAAAACGTACTGATGAACTAAATCTCAGTTTATTTGGCCCACTGCAGTCAGGATACAACCCTGATGGAGAATGGCTAAATATTTCGGAATTAGTGTCGCAGAAGAGGGAGTTCAGGTGAAGATGTTTGAAATATTTTGTCATTTAAGGCAGATCTTACAGGCAGAGGGCTTTCTGGATTCAGATAAGGTTTTTGTGGGTTTTTTTTTTTTTGATACTTCAAGATTGGTGTGAGGTGATGGTTTTAAAGTCAGTCTTGGTAAAGGAAGTCTTTGTTTGATAAGTGAGCTGTTTGCCCAGGGGAAGGATTTATTTATCCTGATAGGAGAGCTATTTACCCAGATGAGCAAACTGTTTGTTTCCATAAATGGATTTGCAGAAATTCCCTGAAGCAAACAGTGAACTTTTTTTTATTGCTTTACAGCCTTATCTTTCTGGGTAAGAGTTAAGTCAGGTTGACACAGGTGGCCACGTTCAGTTCTATAGTTATGTGTCTTCAGCAGAGTCTCTATTCTTATAGGTTTTATCCTAAAACATGATATAAATTTATAGGCTAAGGTCCATTCTGTTTCTCCACTCTTGGGATTTCAAACTTGTTCATTATATCTCCAAATATATTGTCCTGATTGAAAGTTTCTAAAGCTTACTATCATCTTGGGAACTTTGTTACCCCTTGCTCTTGTCTGCTCAAATTCAGGTACATACTTAAGTTTGTTTTACTGTCTGCACTTCCTTGAAATTGTAAATATGGACTCAGGGTTTCTTTCAACTCTGCATTTTGCTTCTAGTCTCGTCCAAATACTCCCTCTCAATGCACCTTCACCCAAGATGTGGCTCACCCAGCCTTCATTTGGGCCTCTGATTCTCAGAGATAAGACAGAAGCCTCAGAGCTTGTTTGAGGAAATTGTGGAGCTAACACCTTCCCAACTTCGGTTGCCTTCAAGAGGCTGTTATTACAAAGTTGTATTTTCTTGCAGTGCAGTTGAGGCTGACCTCTGAATTCAGCCAGACTGGCCCATACCCTGGTTAATTACAATTGCACACATATATTTTCAGCCGATCAGTTCCCTACACAAAGATCTATAGGAAGGGGCTCAATTACAGGAAATAGATTTTCTTTTGAATTGTATACTTTATCTGGTTATATCAAGGACAAATTACCTGCTCCATTCATGTGACGAACCAAGTCAGCAATGAGACTATTTCAAAAATCAGTGACTCCCTATCAGTTCTGACGGAATCAGGACATTGAGAAGCCAGCTCCTTTCTCAGGTTTATGTTCTGTTCCTGACTGTGTGTGTGTGTGTGCGTGTGTTTGTGCAGGTGTGTGTGTGTGATAGAGAGAGAGAGAAAGAGAGAGAAAGAGAGACATGGAAGCACTGAGTTCAGCTGAACTTACCAGCAGTGTTTGTTCAGAGATCGTCACACCCTGTTCCCAAGGGAGCGCTGCTTTGTCTTGGGTTTGCTTCTAAACTGGTTTTAGAATCTCCTGTCTTTCTTATCTAGCCATTCTTTTGTAACAATGATCAAATGGCCATCTGAATGGCACTGAGGTTTTGGGCCTCATAACTTGGGATTTCTCACATAAAGGGCCATGGCCGCTGTGGCCAGAGCAAGTCTGTGTGTAACCACCAGCCCTTATCTACCACTCATTTTCCTTCTGGACTTTTCTGAAACCTTGTTAATGTGAATAGCAGAAAATCATGAAATTCAGATTAACAGTAGAAAGGGTTACCTTTGCCCTTTGTTGTAATTAATGATGGTTTGGATGAACCAGTGATTAATCAATATTTATATGAAGCATTACAATATGTGCTATATGCATGTACATATATTTGTAAACTAAACATATAGCTCTCACTTTATGTGTCTTTGTGAGACAGGTATTCATATTACTGATACTGTTAAACCCAAGTTGGAAATAAATAAATCTGATGTTCCCAGAGTTTAAATGATTTGCCTTGGTCATAAGTTAATACCTAATAAAAGCCAGTCTCTAGACCCTTGTAGCTAAAGGATGTCTGAACCAGCAGCAGTACAAACATCCCCTGGGACCACATCAGAAATGCAGACTCTCAGGCCCTACCTAGACCTAGAACTGCTGAATTCAGCCTGTATGTTAACAAGACCCCAGGTGATTCTTTTGCACAAGTATAGGGTAAATGGAAGTTTGCACCCAGAATTTCCCGCCCTATTTGTGTATCAGTAGGCCACAGCAGGGCTGCAGCTGGGGCAAGGGGTGGAGAGAAAACAGCCATTTTATCCTCCCCTTCATTCCTGGTGTAACTGGGTTGCCTTCCAGTCACCAGGGACCCACCCATGGAGCTCCTCCTGGAAGGAGTGGGCAGAGGAAGCAAGCATGTGTGCAGCAGCAGGGGACTGTCAGAGTGGGGGATGGCTAGTGAGCCCCAAGTGAGCTGTGAGCAAAAAAAAACCCTTTCTCCCAACCTGCCCTTCCCCTTGTCCTCGTTTCACAGATTCATAGGGAGTTTGCCCCAAGTAGGGGACCCCCTTACTCCAAGAGCTTCAAGTCACTGTTTTCTGTCATGGAAGCTGTATTGTTTTCTACCCTGGCCACCTTCTTCTTCCTCAAAGTTTCTGGTCATTAGAATGAGGAAATGTTACCAGAGATGAGTTTTTTGGTCTCTTCACAAGAAAGAATTCAAGGACAGTTGTAAAAGTGGTTGAGTTTTAAGAGTTTATTGGAAAATGAGAGCTTAAAGAAAACAGAAAGTACATGCTTAAGAGTTGAGCCTGGGTAAACTTGAGAATGAGTTGCATAGAGAATACAATAGGGAGCTTTTTCATGTAAAGAGATATGAATATTTTCTAAGTGCAGATAGGTTTCAAAGGGAACAGGCTGAGTCTTCTTGGAGTTCTGGCTTACTCTACCCTCACACCAGGTGGGGGAGCTTTGGGCTATCTTTGGTTCTCACAGGAACCGTCATGGCATGGAGAGGTGTGATTTTTAAACTATTTCAATGAGTATAGACTATATTTTGGGGTGAAGTTTGGGTCAACTTCTCCATACTGGAACCAGCTAGTTTGGGCTGGTGGCTTTTCTCATGCCATACATCTTGCAAGAACAGCTGACATGGAATGTGTAGAAAGTAAACAACAGCCTGTGGAAATTCTCACCCCTTTCCTTGCTCATATCTGGCTACATATTCTAACAGAATCACCAAGTCTGAGTCTCAGGTTATCCTGGGACTTTCTTCAGTTTAAGGGGTCATTCCCTCTTTTTTCTAATGTCATCACTACTGAAAAACAAAAGTAGGCAGAGCTGCAAAAGGGCAGAAACCAAGGAAAAAAAAAGAAAGTATACTCAGTAGATTATTTCCTGTTCCTTCTGATTTGAAGAGCTGTCCAAGGAGCACAAACCATTAGGATTAAATTTTGAGAAGGCTGAGGAGAGCCACAAATGGACTCATTCTGCTGTCTGTTGTTAATGTAATCTACCAGGTAGACAGAAATCATTTTGCTTCATTTGTCTCAGGGCTCTAGTACACTGTCTGTTGTGAAATTTTCACAATGAAAAATAGCATGGTTTAAGAATGGGCAAAATTATCTCTAATGGAAAGATCTAGGCTAGCAGTTCTATATATTTAGGTCAGGCTTCTTCAAAATGGCAAAATGGCAAAGACAACAGGGCCAGGAACCTGGAGGCTTAATTCTGCCCTACTCAGCCCTGGTACAGTCACCTGTTCCCATTGAGCAACAGATTTGCTCAACAAAAAAAGAAAAGAAAGAAAGAAAGAAGCTGGGATGGTGTATCAGTTACTCTTGTTCTGATCACACTTAGGTTTGGAATTAATTGACATCTGATCCATGATCTGATTACTGAAACCCAAAGGTCTATAATGGTTTTAAAATTTGACAGTCTACCTACTCTTATCCAAACCAAGCAATAAGTACTTTGGACTTCCCAAATTTTACTCTATTTCCAGACATTTCATTCTTGCAATAGCTTTTCTTTGTCTGAACATATTTTTCACTTTAAATCAAAAGATTTTTGTTGCTTTTCTTTTTTCTTCGTTTTTGTGTTATTCTGGAAAGTTAAAAGGCATAGTGTTCAAGTAGGATATGAAGAAGCTGAATGGCTGGAATCTGGGCCAAAGGCACCTGTTTCTTCAGCAGATATCTCACAACCTTCCCAAATAGAAATAAGGTCTAGTTAACAAATACAGAAATCTAAAAAATTCTTCCCAGAGGTTTTTCTATAAGCTTCTCCTTATTGGACGTACCAAAATGATTCTGAGGAGGATACAAATGAGTCTGAGCATTATCTCTAGTGAAAATGTGGATCTAACAGGCTAGAGGCCAGAAGAGAAAGGCTTTATCACTACCTGGGATGATTAAGTCAAATGCCTTCAAAATGGGGCAAGATCATCTTTGCAGGCTTACTTTCCCATGGCCATATGTTGCATGTCACATTGTTTATTATGGGGTGTTCTTTCATCCAACCAATATTCCCTGAATACCTCTGATGTGCCAGAGACTGCGGGACACAAGGTAAAGAGAAGGCAAAACAGACAAATTTCCCGCTCTCCTGGCTCTGGCATTCTAGCGTTGTTGGTTATTATGATGGCAGAAGAGGGAAGTGACCTGAGAGAACAATAAGTATGATGTTTTCATATGGAAAAGGCTACGGCTTATACAGATTTTTGTGAATGTAGTCATCGGAGCTGGTTGAACAGTTTCCCTATCTCAAGATGCCAGCATGTATCGTGACATCGAAGCTTTAAGAGATGCTGCAAAAGCCACAGAGTGTCAGTCTTTGCTTTTCCCTTAGTGATTACACAGTTGTCACCACCACTGGAGGGGTCCCTGTCCCAGAAACGGGTTTCACCAAATTATTCAAACATAGGCTCAAAATAAAACATAAGGGAGCACTGAATGGCCAGCTTCTAGAGCTCATGTTTTGCCCACCAAATAGATTTTGCCCACGTTTAAGGGGAATGGATTCACACATTGACTCTGCCTTCCATGGAATAAGCTGTACTAGCAGGCAACCACAATGGCTGTCATCCGTCAGCACTTATTACCTACCATTAAAGCTAAAGGGAATGTTAATGGAAAATATTACAGCATGCTTTGTAAAATTCACAAGCCATTTTAGTATTACCCCCTGCCAAGCTGAATACAGAGGTTTGCCTAATCACAAATTTTAACCTCCCATCTCCCCTACCCTCCTTTCTAGATAGCCAACATCCATCCAACTTGAGATAAGAAAGCCTGCATTCAGTTACTTAATGCAGAATTCAGCCACATTTTACTAGAGGTTATTCTGCAAGTCTTTTGTGTTTGGTCTTTCCATGTTCTAAAAAGAGTGTGTGTTGAAGGTTGCAGACCATTCTTCCTGAGTCGATAGTTTTAGGTGCACTTAGAAGCCTCATTGCACTGTCTGATGCAGCTGTAGGAACGCTGAAACAACACTCTTCAATAAATAAGTTTTGTCTGCCCATGCTGGCAGCAACTGTTCCAGAAAGAGTACACAGGCAATATGCTACTGTGCATTCCCCTAGGCACTTAGCGCTCCTGCACCCAGCTTCCAAATCTGTCATCTTTCTCTTCTGCTCTTGCCAAATTCTTATTCTCCCTGGCCAGGGACACAAGATGAGCTTATTTTCCAGTCTCTGGGGCCCATGATCACTCTAGCTTTGTGAATGTTCACTTGCAAGATGGGGGATACCATGAGACTAATTGTCCACAGTTTAGAAAATGAATTGCATCTCAGTGCCCACAAAGGCATACAATAGTCAGTGGTTCTAAATGCAAAACATGAAGCATCTTGGGTAAAGCTATAATCTGTAAACTGGAGATTCTGTGATCTTTCTGAGCTCCTGGTCATCTTCATGTCTCCCCACTGTGACTGTCCTTAGAATGATCTCAACATTCATGATACTGAGAAGAGACAGAGACCCACTGAGGTCAGTGGCCATCCTGCATACACACAGTTAGTGTCCAGGCTGGGATCAGAGTGCATGCTTATTGCTATTTGGCCAACTTGATTTGAGTTGTTAACAAAAGAGGTCAGAGAGGTAGAGAATGTAAATTTTCTATGTATTAGGAAAAGGAAAATTGGAGAAAAATAAAGCCACATATGTGAAGGCAGACATATGCTAAAAGAAGCTTTCCAAGAAGCGCAAGGAGTTTAGTAAGGTCAAACACAGAGTGCATGAAAGAGGGCGGCCATACAAGAGACTGTAGAAGTGCTTGGTGCTGGACACTGAGGGACACTCAAGCACCACTAAGGAGTTTTATTTATCTTACAGGTAATAGTTTCTAACTGATATGATTAAATTTGTGTTTAGTTAGATAATTACACAACTTTGGTCACACAAAAATGTTCATCATTCAACAATTGTCCTTAACATTGGAAATTTAAAAGAATACCAAATGTAGGGAACAGTCTAGCCATACACCAAGGTGTTAAGAGAAGAACTTGCTGAAGAAATTCCGAAACTCCAGAATAACAAGCAAAATGGAAAGATAAAGAGCTACAAAAACAATTCTTTAGAAACATGGATTCAGATGGTGCCATGTGATTTGGCTTTTAGAAAAGCACTGAGATAGCGTCTAGGAGAGGACAAGTTTAAAGACTGGTTAGGAAGATTTTTCTGAGGAAGAGGAATTCTGTTTGGGTGTTGATGGATAGGAGAGGTAAGAATTGAAGGGAAAATAAATATTAGAGAAGAGCAAATTAACTGCGGGACTTATAGAACTAAATTATTTGTTGAAGAGACAAACTTTGTTGATGTTAGTGAGAAATGACCATGGGAAAAATTCAGGGGGCAGGGGGAAGCAGTTGAATGGGACCTTGGGTGCCAGATAAACAGGTTCCAGCTTTCCAGAGTTACCCCCAGACAAGGTTCAAGGAGCTCACCTAGGCTTATCAGATGGCTTCAGCAAAGATTTTTATCACAGCCAGTTATTTGTCCCAAATACCTGATGCTGATGCTGGCTAATTTAAGCAAAGAATGTTTTGAAAGGATATCAGGTATCTCAATTTCTTCATTTTTCTTCCTATTTGAAGGCTAGTTTTACCAGATACAGAATTCTGGGGGATGGAATCAGGGTAAATTAAAGTGGCAAAAAGCTCTCTTACTGAGATTCAGCTGTTTTTTCTTGTTTAAGGATTTCTCTGGTTGTTTCAAACTTTTGGTTAGTTTCCAGAGTTCAAAGAAAGTTGATTCTAATTGTTCTGCCAATTTATTCATTCTTTTTGTGAAGGGACAGAATTTTGGAGTTTCCTACGTCACCATTTTTGCTGATATAAGCCCCACCCCCCAGCCTTTTTTCTTCTGTGAGACACTTCTCCACAGGGTGAGTGACTCCCTTAATTTCATCTGAACACTTACTTTCCACCTGTATCACCACCGAAGCTGATCAGGTCTGAGTTAAGTATGTAGAAGCTGACCAACACAGGGCTTGGTTTGTAGGACACAGAAAAGTATGCTGAAACATATTATGCAGCTTGCAAATCTGATTGTTGACTGAGTCCATGGTAGGTGAAGGCAGCGGACTCAGCAGTACACACAGACAGTGTCAGAGATCATACTGAACTTGGAAATGATGCATTCAAACATGGGTTCCAGTAATTGCAATGTGGAGGGCAGGCCAAGGCAGTGAAAACTTTCAGATAGTGGATAACAGGATTGATCTAGGTTACTTGGAATTCATATACAGGCAACTAAATAATGATGTCAGAAGCTGGGAGGATATGAAGCAAAGGAAAATTTAGAGTAAAATAGCTCAACTTAAGAAGTTTAAGACTTGGCCATGAAAAAAAAAGAAGAGTAATAATGGTTTCATTTATTCATCTACCCTTCAATCATTCATTCATCATTCATCAATCAGTTGAATAAGAACTATTTACCAAGCCTATGCTAGATCCTGCACTTGGCATTGTGGATATGGTAATAAACACAATAGTCATACCCATATATTAATGAAGTTTTCAGTCTGATAGGGAAAACATATTTTAAGCAAATAATTGTAAAAATATAAAGTTATAGCTTATAATAAGTATAGAAGAACAATACTCTGTGAGGAAGAACCATATGTGGGCCAAACTTGGCTAAGGAATGGAGAATGCTTAGGGAAGGAGAAGCTAATGATTAGGTGAGGAAAGGTTGGCCAAGTAAAGAATAGATCACTTCAATCAGAAGGATGGTATGAGTTATTTTTATGTAGTTTCAGCAGCCTGGTGTGCTTAATGCTTCATAGGACTGGGAAGAAAGCATAACTGAGTTCAAGTATGGACTCCTGTCATATATTTAGCTAAGTAAATCATGTCAGGAAGTAAAATAGGAGTCAAATTTGGGTAATTAATTAATATTGGGTGTTAGGAAAGATATGCCATTACCCAAAGGTCTTAGAAATACTTAGAGATCATTATTAATACTGAAATATGCAATCTCCTCATTGGCAAAGCCAATGCTAGCCTTAGTTTCCTTAACATTTAATGACACTTTGGCTCATTCTTGTCTATTCTTTCTCCCATTCTTCTTAGGAACTGCTCTAAGCCATTATCACTCATATTGTCCTTATCAACTCCCATATTGCTCAAAACTTAACAAATCCCCCCTCTATTTTTGAAAAGAAAACTTGACCCATCAGGCATAAACTGCCTCCAACACCCGCTTATAAACTTCTTTCACAGACTCAGATCACATTTCCAAACACTTTCCTCTTTCCTCAAGACTCAAAGTAAATTGTATCTCTGTCAATTCAGGACCAATTCTTCCACTATGGCTTTTACTGACATCCCCTCTCTTTATCCTAGGGATGATGATAAATCAGTTATCCCCTCATTTTATATATGACACACTCTCCTTTTCCTCTGACTCTTTCCTCTCAGCCTAAGAAGTTATCATCAAACCCTTTCTATTTAAGAAAAGTTCATATATGGTTCTGTCTCATTCTACCAATTTCCTTGTCTCTCTCCATTCCTCAGAACCAAATTTCAACAACTTAGTTTTTTAAAAATATAGAAATGTATATTCATTGTATATTGTGTAAAAAAGAAAACATTCACAGAGGAAAAATAAAATTATCTGTATTTTCTTCCAAGGTTTTCTAAAATAGCAGACACTGGCTATCACTTCTGTGTTTCCAGAACAGTATCTTAGTTATCATTTGATGAATATCTACTAGGTTCTCAATCTATATAGAGTCACAGTAATAAAATATCCTCCTTGTTCTCTAATCTTCTTCCAGATCTTGCTGGGTTTCGAGATTGACTTCTGTGGCTGAAATCAGTCTGAGTGCTGATTCTAAAAGGGCCCAGTTTAAGGCAAAAGAAGAATAATTTTGAGATCTAGTTAGTGACACAGGCAGCAATAAAAATTCTAACCCACTACCCATGGAAGGCTTTGACTAGACTGGGAAATATACAAGGGCTGTGCTCTGATCACCTTTCTTCACCTTTTGAAGTGTCTCCCAGTGTAGCTCCAGCCCCTCTCCAGAATCTGGACCTTTATACAGTGTGGATTCCATCTGCTTCGGCTGACAGCACCACACTGCCAACTGTGGTAAGACCTCTCCTCACCTCCTCAGCCCAGCCCATGTCTGCATGTCCCATGGTCGAGGCCCTCAGCCCTCTTAAAGTGAAACTTACAGACATTTAGCAAAAATAAAGATCAAATACAGTGAATGCTTATTACCATATTTCATTTGAGGCCTTCATCAGGTATCATAATGATCTAACTCTAATGATCTAACTCAATAATGTGTTCATGTCTTCAGAAGGTCCCTCCACGCACGCACACACACACACACACACACACACTCTAAGGAGGGAAAATTTTACTGGAAACTTCTTATCAGTGACATTCCTCCAGGATGGGTTTCTGTCATATGCCTTGAGGCTAACTAACTAACTGGAAAATATCTGACAAATAGAACTAGTTAATAATTAAGAAGAAATGGACCACTGTAAAATCGGCTCTGAAATACCACGCTGTTGCCAAGAGCAGTGTTTCATGTGGACTGAGAACATTCAGGCCAGCCCGGCAACAGTTTGCAAATGGTGGCGTCAATACCACGCTCACCCATCACCTGACTGTAGCTCCAGTTGGTCATATCTACTAAACTCCTGCTGTCTCCTCACTTAGCTAGGGCAGCAGTGGGTGCTCAGGAACATGGGCACTACAGGACTGCCCGTATTTATAAAGATTTTCATTTCATCCCTTTCCCAGGAGCCAGTGGACAAGCCGTTTATATTCTGTCCCTGGGCTAGATTAAGTGGGGCCCTGTGACTTCCAGCAGGTGGAGAGGTGGGTACGGGAGGTCAGCCCGTGAACTAGACCCTGACCACATACAAGTGTCAGAAACAGGCAGATGCCCCCAGTGGGTGAAACTGATTTGCAAAGCACATATTAAAGTCAAGTCAAGTCCAGCCAGCCAACGAGCCTAAAGGGAGAAGTGTCTTTCAGGTGAATGATGGATCCAGACATTGAAAAAAAAAAATCATCCAGGGCAGGTGATTCTTAGAATTAGGAACATTGTCAACAAACTCTGTGAGTAGGCAGCAAAAACTCAGGCACTGGTTGGGTTCTGGCTCAGGTGCCAGTTGTAAAGGGGTGAGTGGTAAGAATATGGCAGGTCCTCAGTCGGAAGGCAGCTGAGGCAATAGGAAAATCAGCAGCATGTGCCATAGAGGAAAAGCTACTGAACAGATGCAGCCGAATGCTACATTCCATTAAACCCCATTAAATCAGCAAAATACTTACTGAGCCTATGGAGTAGGGGAAATGGATAGACTAGAGGTAAAAGAAAGATCACAGGGAGTCTTTATCCCTTAGATGATATTAGTCAACTTGGAGCAGCAAGACATAAATAGCAAAATGTGTTAAATAGCTTCAGGAAGCTCATTTATTAAGGCAAAGTGCTAAGCTATGTTCATAAGCTAAGGCATGATTAAAAGGTTTGATTTGGAATCAAAATGGAATTTTCAGACTGAACCATTAATTTGTTACAATTATTACTAATATCAACTAGGAGAAATGATAAATTGATTACAAAAGTGGTTTTGATTTGTGGTACTGGGGAACTCGCCCTGTATTTGGAAGCATTTTAAAATCAGGTATCTTAGAATGTAACAACTCTTCTTAATTCTTCCTACCTCTTGCAATTATCTCTAGTCACAGTGTTTCTGAAATAGCTTATAGGGAGAACTTCTTACCTGTTTGACCATTCCCAGGGCTGGCTACAGACAGGTGACACCTGGGCTTCGGCAGCCTGACTTGAGCCAGGCTCACTTTGGTTCTGTCTCCATGACAACATCCCAGTCTGGGGGACAGTCCATCAATTATCCAATTGCTATATTTTCATAATACCAGGTGACTTATGTGAATAACATCACCTGTTTGATTACAAATGACCCCTTTTAACTTTAGATATAGTCCTTATTTTCTGAAGTAAATGGGTTTGTACCACATCATGCCAGTGGACTAGTTTTGTTCAGCAGTGAACTAATTGCATTCGTTCCTAACTAGTCCATAGTGGCCATAAACTACCACTTTCATGGAATGAAATGGCTGCTGTTCTAATGAACAGCTAGCAAGTAAGGTTTTTCTTCTTCTCTACTCATTCTTCCCTCCTTTTCTCAAGTATTTAAAAAGAAATTGAACTAACAGCTGTCTAACTACTTGTTAATGGGTCAAGTTCTCAGTTAAACAACTAAACTGTAGTAAACACACATGGGCAAGGGATATGGAGTAAGCTCCTAATTTCCTTCCCATTTTTCTCTCCATGTATAGTTATGATAAAATATTCTGTTTTGTGAATATTGTATTTTAATGAATTTTAATATGTGCCATCCTTTTTGAGAGTTTTTTTAAATCATTCTTTTAATTACTGAGATCAGCTTGAAGCAAAGGACCTGAAATGCTTTACCAAAGAGGAAAAAAATAGTATTCTAGAAAAAGCCAAAGTAAAGTGTTTTGACTTTATTTTTCTTCTGTTAAACTCATGGCAGTATTATGCTAGCAATTACCATCTTTCAAGTCAAAACTCTAAGAAGCACTAAATATCAGCTAATCAACGGCATTGTGCAATTCACTAAGAATGATTTAAAGCCCAAGTGAAAGGGGAAAAATTTCAAGAGGTTCTGACAAGCTCCCAAAGATCAGTCCTTATCTGAAAAATTTAATGGAATCAGAGTAGAATGAGAACATCATCATTAACCAGAGCCATGTCTTCAACTAACCCATTTTTCCAGTATTGAACTTGAGTAAAACTAATTCAGTTTGAAGAGGTCACTTTCTGATCTCCCCAATAAAATATTTGACAGAGACTATCTTTCTTGGAATCAAAATTGGGAGAAGCTGAACTTTCAAATACTAAATGTGGGGTCAGAAAACACGTATTTTAAATGACATATGTCACCTAGTTAAAACAGTCAGGCTGTGGGGCTTTTGCTTCATTATAGCACATCCTTCATTGACATTCATTCCTTTATGTAAGAACATATTTACATTGGGACCAGTTAACTCACCGGGAAATTTTGTCAATCACTCTTAATAGAGAACATTTCCCCGAAGATGTACTATTCAGTTTGCCCTTGAAGCAAGAAAACAAATGAGAATCCAGAGATGCATAATTGACTGTTTTGTTGTTAAGTTTAAGAAAAAAATACTTTGAATCACATTCTCATAATGTTTACGTAATTTCCTGACTTGATGACAGTTTCCCTGAAAGGCAAATGCTCGGGGTGATAGATCATCGATCCTCTGCTGTTTTGTGTCATCATGACTAACATCTATACCCTCTCCTCCATGGACCTCAGTTGTGAATTTGGAAGTTATTTTGAGTATTTCTTGAATCAAAGTAATCACTATGTGCTGGACATTATTTCGGTAGTCTACTAATTGCTTCAATTTTTTTTATGTCAAATTAACAATCAGCATCAAGCGACTTACTCGAACTGCCACTTACTAGCTGTGTGACCTTAGAGAAGTCACTCGACCTCCTCCATCATCCTCCTTACAAAATTAGGTGGATGGCCGTGACAGTGATGCAGGAGCCTGCCACAAAGAAGTGACTCCCAAAAGGAGGTTTGAACTGCAAATGGTGATACAGTAGGGCACACTTGTGGGAAAATTTAGGACTAGGGGGAAAAAATAAACACCTGGATAAATGGAAACCAAGAGGCTTTCAGAATGGACAGAAGAGTCAGGACTCTGCTGATCCCTTTGAATGTTATTTCAAACCCTGTGTGTTCCAAACATGGAGAGCCAAGTGTTTAGCAGCTCCATGAATGAAATTCTAAAGCAGCACAGAGGCAGGGTCCAAGCAGCTGGGAAAAGTCCTGGGAAAGCCAGGGTCTTAGAGGTGGTTTAAACAGTCTTAGAGGTGACCGAAGGACGTTGCTGGTTTTGGTGTACTCTCTGGCCTTTGCCTACTCGCTGGAAAGGAGGGGGATTTGGAAGGAGAGAAGGAAACTGCTGGAGTAACCTGACCCATGGACCAATCTGAAGTAGGAACTCTGCTGTCTGACTCAGAGCATGCAAAGCACACAGGGATGGGGCATGGCTGGCAGCAGCGCCACGGGCTCTGTGCAGTCCAAAGAAGCACACAGGCTTTGAGTCCACAGGCTACTGTTGGAGAGTGTGACAGGGCTGAAAAAAATGTGAGTAGGGTATCAGTCCTGGCCATCCTAGTTGTCTGCAGTAAGCATTGAGTCACCAGTGCAATACCACTCTTAATGAGGGGAGACCATCCTCACGGGGCATGTAGGGCTCTTACTTCTAAAATCATTGGTAGAAGAAGTAGTTTCTTTGTTTTTGATACACTATTCTGGAAAACTAAAATTTAAAGAAAATATCAGAAGTCTTGATATCTCTATAGTAACATTCTATCACAATTTCTTCCATTTTTTAGCCCAAGGCTCCACCTCAAAGTCCAAGCTGCCCATCTGTCCTCCTTCAGTTTGCATCCTGTGGTTTATGCATGGTCTCTGGTCCCTGGGGAGTTCAGGGCTCGAACCTGTTTTCTGAGTGGAACATGCAAGCTCTGTGTCCCAACTAATCCCTTGCACCAAGTCAACCTTGCCTTTATTGAATTAATCTACCAATTTAATGACCCCATCTATTTCACTGAGTGAATGCCTTAATACTTTCTTGGAAGCCATCGTGAATACAAGGGATGGAATTTAGAAGTTAGGTGGGACAAATGCCCAGACCTAGACCATACACCTTTTATTGTTTTTCTTGGTCAGTGATTCCCAACTACAAGTCAAACGATTCCTAATAATTCTTTTTTCCCCATTCTCTCCACCCTCTGCATTGGCTGCACTCCTGGAGCGGGCAGTTGTATGATGTCCTGATATAGACAGCATGGTTATATAACCAGGAGAGTTTTACTCTGGGAACTGACAATCTCAACATGTCTACTGAAAGTTAAGTTGGTTTTCTGTATTAATGCGCTACAATGGTAAATAAAATCATACTCGTGAGTTGTTTTATATCTTATTTTTATAAACCATATAAATGTGACTTAAACTCATCATAGTCTTTGTCCCTTAACTATTTTGGAATACATATAACGTGATGATATGTCAGGTACTTAGAATCACAGTTGTATGAACTATAGTGCAAGCTTGGGAGGTAACCAATTCCATTATAACGATGAATAAACTTCAAATATCAAATAACCATCATCACTCAAACATCACAATAACCATCTTGGGCACACACTTACTGAGCACCTGCTATGTGCTGAGCACAGGGCTGAGTCCATGACAGGTACAGTGAAAAATAAGCTCTGGTTCTTGCCTTCCAGAAGATCACCAAATAGATTTTCTATTCTTCTATAAATATGAAAAAACTAACAAGATTCTGGCTGAATAGAATAAAAATCATGACATAGATATAAGCATGTACTTTGGGCACATGGAGAGGAGGGTGGTACATTTTTTGAGGGGAAATTGGTACAGACTTCCCAGGGGCATTAGAGAATACTTAGTAAATAGGGAAGAAAGGACAGAACAGGCCAAAGAGCCAAATGAACAAAAGCTGTCCACAAGAAATCCTTCCTTCCCATTGTTGTTTTGCCTATACTAATGATGATAAGAATCCATCAGAACAGTAAACTGTAAGTATTTCATCTTAGGACCTATCCCATCACTGAGATGGTACAGGTCCTGGCAGGAGAATGCAAGCGCATATAAAAATTTATAGCATTTCATCAGTTTTTAAGTTTCAACATGTCAAAGATATTGTTTTTAATGCATATGAATGGGAATTTTGGGGAACTACAAACTGTACTGCAACCCCACCACCATTCTTTACAAGCCAATAAAGCACCTTAGTAAGGTTTCATGTGGTACACAGCCTGCCGGCTTCCACAACCTCACCTTCAGCCACTTCCCCGTATAAAGGCTGTGTTCTAAATTTATAAGCTTTCATGCTCTCTGCCTCCATGCTATGGTTTTCCTGACCCTGTCTTTGTCTATGTTCTTCCCTCTTGTAGGAATACATGCTTCTTTTCCTCCACCCTCTGCATGCTATCTGTAACAGCTCATGAATCATCCCTTTAGGAAACTTTCAATGACACCCCCTTCTGGAGTAAGCAGACTAACAGACATCTGCCCAGATTATTAGGGTGCTAGAGAGTTGAGGGACTTTTGTAACATTTAGTTTATTGGTACTTACCTCCCACTAGGCCATGTGATTCCTGAGGATCAGACATGTGTGTTATATTTGCCTACTGGCATTTACCCAGAAATAGTAGGTGCATGGCATATTTGCCCTCAGTCGCTCTTTCCTCACTCACAACAGACAGCAGAAGTCCATCACAACATAATTTCTTACTGAGCTCTGTCTCCAAACCATTCTCATCCCAATTCTCTATGCAGATACTGCCAATCACTCAGAGTTGGCACACAAATCCATGTGACACTCTTGCCTTTAGTAGGCTCTAAATCCTCATATGAATAATTAATATATCAAAGATTGCCTCCTGTTTTCCTAATATCACATCTGGAGCTGGTGTAATAAGTGCTTACTTTGTTCAAACCATTTTGCTGGATTATTTATATACATTTTACCCAATGTAATTTTCACAAGAATGTTTGTGCTTTTCATTAATTGCTTTATTTCCTGAGAAAACAGACCCAGATGAGTTCAGACACTAGTCTTAGGCCAAGGTAGTAAACCTGGATTATAAACCATAGCTACAAAATTTCAGTTATGCAAAATGAACTAATCCTAGTTTTCTACTGTATAGTGTAGTAAGTACAGCTAATAGCACTATATTGCATTAATATAATACATCAATGCACATTACTATCACCAATACTATACTGTATACATAAAATATTTGCTAAGAGAGTAGATTTTATGTTGTGTTCTTATCACAGATACGCAAATAATAATAAGGAAAATAAGAGGGTGAAAGCAAACTTGGTGACGAGTATGTTTGTGGCAGACTGTGATGATGATTTCACAGGTATATAATTACCTCCAAACCCACTAAGTTGTATGCATCAAATAAGCACAGCTTTTTGTACGTCAAGCATCTCCCAATAACACGGTTCAAAAATAAGTAAATAAACCACCGCTATTTGACTTCCAAGTCTAGGCTTTTCCCACTGCCTGCAAGAAACCTGGATTTGTTTTCTGTTTGCAGTAACACCATAGCTTCTAGCCACTAATACCTGGAGAACCCCAAGTCAGGTATCTGCAGCCCCAGGTAAGCCATCATTTCCGGGGCTGATCCCCTACCCCCACGCTGTAGCAGAGACAGGTATAGAGCTGCTCAGTGTCAATGAGGTGAGGAGCGCAGCAGAACCACAAAGAGAAAATGGATGCAAGTCAACCGAACACAAATTCCAGGGGCTTCATGACTCTATGTGGAGTTTGGTGTCTTCCTCACCTTTTCCCAATCACATTTTCTGCACTGCTCCTCGTAATTGCCCTGTGGAAGCCTGAAATGATAGCTGCCTTTCTTACCACATGCACAGACTGATATGTTATTTCTGGGTTGTTATTTCTCTTGTTGATCATTGATTTTTTTTTTTCTATCTTAGGAAAAGGAACTGCAAGGCACTGCTTTTCAAAGAAAGAGAAAGAGCTAGAGAGAGAGAACGACCACACACATCTGAGGGATTCCACGGACTTTGTAAATAGATTTGTTTCCAAAAGTTTTTATTGTAATCCACTCAAAAGTTTTATTTTAATCCAATCTAATCCAAATTCAAGCAACCTGAAGGATGCCTCTGCCTTTAAGGGAATTTAGCAGCAGGTCGACAACAGAAACACACCATTTTAAGGCTCAATTTAACACAGACACACCTTTAGTCACTAGGAGTGGAAGAGTGGAAAAATGGCATTGGGAGTCGCAAATGTGTCTCTTTCTAGTCTCTTTTCCTCTTTCATTTTCAGTGCGTGATCTTCTCCCCATGGCTTGGGCTTTGAACAGGCTTCAATTCTGAAGCATTTTGGTCACTTCTCTCGTCTTTGAAATCTCAGATTATATTAATGTCCACAGCTCTCCCATTTAAGTCTCCACCAAAACTACCTCTGGAGAATTAACAGTGAAGTTAGGAACTGGTGCTCATAGAACAGGTGTGCGAAGCTGTCCCTTTGCTACTGTCCCCACTGGAACAGCGACTGCTATCTGGAAGGGTCCACCTTCCTTTTCAAGCCAACCCTGATTAAACTGTGTTACTCTGGGATTTCTGCCTTGCTGTAGAAAATCAGGAAGACTCATTCTCTTCTCTTCAGTTAATCCAGATGACTAAAAACCACTGAAATCTCCTTCCTTGCTTTCTTAAGAAGTGTCTTTCATGCCCTGGAGTTCAAGCTGCTCAAACGTGAAAGTAACACATTATCTTATATCCTAAATAATGCTGAGTTCTATACCAGTTACCCTCAGGGGTCGATAGTTTTTGAATGAATTAATAACTCTGACCATATACATGAATAAATCTGAGCAATACTCTGAACACAGATGGGAGGCTGACTTACTTTTAACTAGATCATGATGCTAAGAAGACAAGGATTCTGCCCGAGTCCTAGCTAACGCCCTTCCATTTGTCTACCGGAACCCAAGCCGACTGTCATCCATTAATGCCTTGGGCATAAAGAGAAGAGACAGCGGTGTGTGGAATGGGCGGTGTAAGAGCACAGTCCCTCCAGGGGAAGAAGCATTCAGGAGCACTTTTCTGATGGATGGTGTATCTCCTGCATTGTCTGAACATTTATAAAGAAACCATCAGCAACATACGAGAGTTGTTTTTTTTTCCAATTATCCCTCTGGATATAATTCTTGTGAATGTTAACATAATATGTAGAAACGTCCAGTCTACATGTCTTCAGGAAACACTCACTGGGAAGACAGTCTATACAGAGTGTCCTGCTGGAGGTCAGAGGATGGCATTGCAGGCTGGGTGGAAGCTAGTTATTGAAAGAATTTTATATGTTTGCTAAATGGCCAGAATACAGGCAGTGCAAAAAAAAATTATCCCTTACTTTGCATTATGTTCTACTGCTGAGTAAAATATACATACAAGGATTATTGTATTTATTTTCATAATTCTTGAGGTGAAGGGACAGACATTATTGCTCTGTTTTAGAGATGAGAACAATATGGCTGGGAATTTAAGGGAACTGCCGTGGTGAATTGCATTACCAGCTAACTTCCTCACCCCTCCTTGTACCGATCCCCTTTGTTATGTGACTTTAAGTTCCTCCCATGAAAGATAGGGGGAATATTTGCCACCCCTTGACTCTGACTTTGTCCTTATCACTTGCATTGGCCGATAGAACACGAGGGAAGCAATAGCGTGCCAGTTTTGAGTTTCAGCCCCAAAAGGTCTTTATGTTTGCATTTACACTCTGACCTTCCACCAGCAACATGAGAAAAACACGCACAGGGTAGCCTGCGGATCCCAGGAGAAGGAAAAGAGGAACAGCAGCAGAGCCACAACGGCCAAGTCCATGCTAGATCAACTGCCCAGCAGACACCTGAGGACTGATAAATGACCGGCGTTTCCCACCACTGAGTTTGGCTGGGCTTGGTACTAATAGCTAACTGACATGTTGCCCAAAACTACACACCTAACAGTGTCTAGTTATTTAGTTATATGAGGCAGAGGAAGACTTTGGACGCCAAAGCCACCAATACTCTATTATGCCAGCCTGCCTACTAAACACAGCATCTTAAGCTAGGCAGCTTTTCAGTTATGAAGCTAAGAAACTTTCTTCTAGTAAGCTATACTTTACAGGATAATCCAACTGACCTCTCATTCCCTAACATACTTCCCTGCTACAGATAGGCTGTTGTCCTTTGCTCCCGCCGCTCATGTATTTTATCTTTCTTTCTCCATATACTCAGTCCTAGTGACTGCTTGTCCCTCTCTGCTCAGCCAAATCTTCAACTTTCTTAACACTCACTTGTAATCCATCCATTTGTGAGTTCTCCCCTATTCACCTATTGTCTGCTTTCCAGCACTTAGCATTTATACGTGGTCTCAATCCAACACAATTACACCCTTCATCCCCACCCTTGATGCCTAAACGTCCTGCCTCCATAGCTCAATATAAGAGCTTTCCACAGGGACCAAGACCTCTGCTTCCCTGGTGCCCCATGAATACACAGATGAATGAATAAATAAATAATAATTAAGTTCATAGAGTATACTACAAGGCTAAATTACCGCAGTTTCTTTTAATCGCTTGTATAATTGCTCTACATCTCTAGACTGCCAACAGGTGAATACAAAGATTCCGTGACATTTCCTTGATCTCTTACAGTCTGAAATATTATTGGAAAGGGAGAAATAAGTGTGCCTTACCCAGAGAGAAGAATGCTGCCATTCTCCACCAGGTGTCTCCTCGGGCTCACCCATTTCAGCAGCATCCCTATAAAAACAGGGAGGATGTGGTTAGGTATCGCGAGTGAGCACAAAGCGCAGAAAGCCCACCCACGGGAAAGGACTGCAGGGTGTGTTACATACCAGAGCGGAGAAGGCAGACACACAACTTCAAAAGGGGGCCTCCCTGTGTGTGTGCAACATGGGCACAACTATTTCAAAGAATACATCTTTTGAAAGCATAGCTCACAGATCATTGCTTGTGAAAAGATCACCCGTTCTTCTTTTAAAATTTAATTCCATCCCAGGGAAAAATTTAATTTCCATGCATATCACACGCATTACCTTTGGCGCATAGGTGGCTTATTAGTTGGTTTTGGCATTCTTAAAGATCCCTCTGTTGGAACTTTTGCATTTGAGAGAAAACAAATCAGAAAACGAATAACTCAGCATTTGCTCTGCCATTCAGCTTTCTAATGGCTGCATTCAGAATTATAGGCATATATGAGCCTTGCTCCAAACTGTCAACCTGGGGAATGACTGTCATAACCACAAGTAGTTACCTAGTGGGGCCCCACAACCTGGAGGGTTTCCTAAGATAACTTCCAGGGCCAGATCATTGGAGCTATGTGGTCACTGAAAGGGAAAGAGGTGAATCTGCCAGCTCATGTGCAAAAAGACATAGGCTTTCAGCTATAAATAATAACTCTATTATGTAAGTTTTACTTTTTAAACATAAATTCTATTTTATATATAAAAAACTTTATTATATAAAACCTATACAATAACATATATAAAAATATATAATAAGCTACTGGCAAGGATCTTTCTTGTGTATACAGCATATATGGCATGTCACTACTTCTTGCTGTTTTTTTTTCAGGGTTTGCCCTGGATAATATTTATTCTAAAGCAGATTCCTTAGATGTGTGTGTGTGTGTGTGTGTGTGTGTGTGTGTGTGCGGGGGGCTGTACATGCCCACATGTACAGCATGACCTAAGAAAGATACCAAGTACTGCTTTGTCCTGGGCATTCGTCTTCTGGGAATGGTCTCACTGATGAGAAGGAAGTAGACAGCATTGCTCGCCCACTCATTAGCCAACCTCTGTTCCCACAAAAACCCATGTGTTCTAATGATTTCACATTAATATTCTGCCTATGACCTAACATCAGGTAGATCACATCAGAATGGGAACAGACACTGGGCATAGTAGATGCTTGGTGTATGGGCTGAAATTGGTTTCCCCCAAAAAGCTATGTTCAAGTCCTAAGCCCAGTATCTCAGAAGGTGACCTTGATTAGAAATCAGATTTTTACCAAGGTAATGAAGTTAAATGAGGTCACAGGGGTGGTCATTATGACTGGTGTCCTTATAAAAAGGGGAAATGTTGACACAGAGATAGACATAGGAAGAAGTTCATATGAACATAAGGCAGAGATCAGGGAAATGTATCTCCAAGCCAAGGAACTCCAGAGATTGCCAGTAAATGACCAGAAGTTAGGAGCAAGGCAGGGAGCAGATTCTCCCCAACAATCTCTCAAAACAGCCTACCCTGCTGACACCCTGATCTCAGACGTCTGCCCTCACTTGTCTGTTGTTTATGCCACCAGCCATCCTAGGAAACTAACACAGATGGGCAGGGCATACACATTCAGTGCTTCTGAGCTGATAGATAACAGCAGTTTAAACCTTGCTGAGATCTTTCATTAAACTTCTGCTTAGCTACAGCCGCGGTGGAAGGCGGTGAGGCAGGAAAGGCATTCCTGGGGAAGACTGTGCTGCTCTATTAACATGGCTTCATTAATTAGACATTCTGACCAATCCGGATAACCCCCATCCTGCAGTGGA
This sequence comes from Smutsia gigantea, assembly GCA_032199065.1. Lineage (NCBI taxonomy): Eukaryota > Metazoa > Chordata > Mammalia > Pholidota > Manidae > Smutsia > Smutsia gigantea. The sequence goes on from JAVSCE010021529.1 coordinate 98,537, forward strand.
GTTGGCATAGTATGGCTTCAGTTGACTAGGCTTCCTGTGAGACATACAATTTGGAACATAAATGCTTGATATTTCCTAATTTTACTGGATGGTATTTAACCCATCCTGATCCTGGCATCTTTGGGTCTCTAAGATGGGTCACCAGCTGGTCTACCCATCCTCAATTAGGCCCACCAATCATTAAATCCCAAGGAAATGCTTCGGTTAGAGTCAACATAGTCATGCAAAAATTCTACAAAATGAATTTTAAAAACAATAACCTCCAGGGCCAATTTCTGTCCTCCTTGTGCCTTGCATAGTGTTTAGGTACTGGGGCAAGAGGAAGTAATGGGGATAATTAGCATCAAATAGACACTAGCGCCAGTGCCATGTCACTCATCACCTTCCCTCCGTTTGGAAGCGGGGCTGGTGTGTGGTGTTGGGTTGTCACGAAGGACTGAGTGCCAGCATTCCTATCTTGTATGACTGATTTCTAGCTCTGCTAGCAAGATCTATCTTGGATGCATGCACATTTTTATTCTGGTAAGATATGGAGTGAAATATGGTATGGATGCACAGTAATGATACTGACTACTCCTAGGTCTGGTCTTATTACTGTATACTCTGGCAGAGAGATTTAAATGTTGAGGGGAGCGTGAATAAAAAACTCACTATGTTCAAGAACATCTAGAAAGAACGATTTATTATCAATTAATCAGCTCTATTTATTAGGCAGGACTCCTTTTCAGGGCACACAGCACTACTTGGGATTCCATTCAGCCCAATTTAATTCAATAGCTATCATACACCCACCATGTCCAGACTTTATGCAATGTTTTTCATATTTTAAATTTTTCTCATATTTTTAATTTTTTCTTTGCTTGTTTTTCAGAAAAAGAATACTGTCAGATTGCCTCCCCAGCTAGATTTCTTTCTTGTATAAAAAATTGGCTTTAAAAGTAATAGAGGAAACCGTATTTCCCTTTGATGAATGCACTGGTATCTTTTTTTTCTGGGACCTGGGACCCAGGAATTTGGAGCTGGTAACTGCTTCTAATATATGGGAGTTTTAGGTTCCAGGGAGCTGCACCAGGGCCAAGCGGTAGTTACCCTGAGATGGTTCTCTCCAAAGATAGTCTGGCATGACTACACAGAAGGCACACAGCTGGAAACTGAGCTGTGATCAAAATAGAGCCTGGACCTTCAGAGGGAAACTCCTGGGCAACAGGGAGAGCATCCTCACCCCCTTTAATTCCCAGCAACTAACATGATTCCTGGCCCAAAGGGAAATGTCATCAACGTTTCCTGAATGAATAACAGTGGGAGTGCTCATGGCTGGACTTCTAAACATTGGGCTACATACTTACATCTGGATATTGAGGTTTTTTCACCCTCAGAATCTAAATCTATTGTTTGTGCTCCTTTTTCTCACTCAGAGTCAGAATGAAAGGGTTAAATCAACAAATCTCAAATCCTGACTTACTTAAGCCTTGGTGGCACTGGTTTGATGTGTGCCGGCATGGAGGAACATGGGTAGCGGGACCATATTTGACAGTGCTGTGGTGTGACTATGGACAGTAGGGGAGCCTTTCTGAAAAAATCCTGCAGGATATTGGCAGTTCCCTGCCCTTCCACTCCTGCCCTCACATCCCCCCCAGTACTGAGGTAGAAGGGTTCTCACACCACTGGGGTCCCACTCAGGGAAGGACGGCATGGGGGCTGGATGAGCCAAGCTCTACAAACTACCATACTAAGGGTAAAAAGAAGTCATTCCTGGTATAGCAGACTGTGCATATAGAGAAACAGTTCAAACTTCACCTTTTAGCATTGCTTGGGTCTGGGTAATGGCCATTTGAAACAGCAGTAGCTGTAGATACAGGAATAGTTGATGCAGGGGGAAGTATGAGCAACTGCAGAGAGAATACCCTAAAAATGGTCCAAAGCTTCAATATGTGGAAATAATTATATCAGTGCAGGCAAGTTAAGGGCACGGACAAGGATGAGCAGCGAGGTCAAGACCAGGATTATTAAATGAGGGTCCAGGATTATTAAAAGAGAGTCCCAGATCTATTAAATGCCATTTCTCTCTCATAGTGTGTCGGGACTTAATACTAATGCTGGAACTACAAGCATACTGTCCACAGTCCTAAGTTTATGCTTATTCTTCAGTTTGCTTTATAGTGAACTTAACAGGTCACTCTGCAGTATGGACCAGGTCATTCTCAAGCAATCCTGTGTGCTTATTATAATATTCCAAATAAAAGATCCTCCCAATTATTATACATTTCTCTCTTTTTAGTGGCCTCCAGTTGACAACTGCAATCAGGACTCCAGTTTCTAGGTAAGCAAAACAGGTTAAAAAAAAGAAAATACCTCTTGGAGAATGCCAGCTTACTAAATGTGTGCTCTAACGATATTGCCTCACAAATCCTGAAGCTGGCTGTGACTTAATTGCTATTCGGATGGCTAGCAATGCAAAATGCTGAGAAAAACAGCATCTGCTTATGAAAACAAATTCTGGTTTTGAAGCTCTAGGTAACAGAACTAGCCCAAAGTCAGCCGCAAAAGCACGTTATTTTCTTTCAAGTTGTCACAAATACTAAATGTATACTTTTTAGTCATTCTTCCCTCAGGAAAATGACTGCCACAGGCTTCCTGCTGACAAAGTTTATCACTAATTCATTTGCCTCCTTTAATGATAAAAAACATTTTCCATAAATGGAAATGAATTTGCTACACTGTAACTCAGTCACCAATGAGGAGAATTTTCCTTCAGCCTCAGTTGAAAAACATTTAAATTTTTCTCCATTTTTTTCAATGTAATAATCTGTGTGCTTTTATATTCCCATTTTTAACCCTGAAAAAGTGGTTCCTTTCACTCCTGAAATCCAGTATGCTCTAGACACTTAATCAGGCCTCCCTTATCTTTGCAAAATTGGCATAAGTTTACATGCATCTGGGAAAGGCAGTAGTTCGGAGGTTATTAGGTTAGTTTAAGTGAATAAATCAGAGACAGGATCGGGAAGCAACTAGAAATCAAGCTGAACACCAGGTTTTCTGGGAAGTCTTCCCTTTACTGAATTTACTTTTTCATATTTGTAAGTATTCACAACCTAGACTGTATATAGTTAGCCTGACGATATATTGGGACACAATATCCTTTGTTTGTAAAAAGTGGCATGGTTATACGGCACACAGAAGACCCCAGGCAGAAGAATGAAAACAAAACCCACCATTCAACAAAAACTCGCCTGGTGCGCTAGCACAACTGGCAGCTACGCAATCAAGTTTAATTCAAGTGTCACGGAGCATTCCTCAAGAGGTCTAGGCTCTCAGCTCCACAGACCCGCATGTTCCCAGAAATAACTGCAGTAGGTTAAACAGCAGTCTCCAAATTTCATGGCGCACTGGAATCACCGGAGTGTCTTTTAACGCTGAAACCCAGATCATACCCCATCTTAATTAAGTCAGAATGTCTGGGGGTGGGAGGCAGACCACAGGAGTTTTTAAAGATCTTCAGGTAATTCCATTGTTCAGTAAAATTTAAGAATCACTGAGTTATAGAAAATAAAGGTTAAAGGTCATCAAAATGTCACTAACTGTTCAGGCAAATAGCAGTCACATTTTGGCAGAATGGACATAAGCACAGACTCTCAATTCCTTATCTGAACTTTTCAGGGATGGATGTGTTTTAATATTCAGAATGTTTCATATTTTTAGAAGTTTTATAGTACATATAATTTGTAACTCCCTGATCAGAGGATGGGGATAGAGAGCCCTGCAACCACAAAATTAGTATTTCTGCAGGAAATCATTCACTGTAAGTAAGGAAATTGAGACTATAGATAAAATCACATCTACTGAAGTCAGTTTTTGCCACCAAATGAATTTATCCATACTTATAAAACCACTTTTGGCTTTCAGAGCTTGGGGGCGGGTTTCCTATTGTCGATGAAGGCATGTGGACCTACACTGAGTCCAACTTTCAGCAAAACAAATCCAGACCTAAAGCAACAGACTCCACTCACAGGAATCAATAGCAGTGGCCCCTGTGAGACTGACACTGATGACAGCGATTAGACCATCCTCTTATCCTGGTCCAAATCTGGTTCCCTTACTTCTAAGAACAATGCTCATGTATACATGAGCTCTTGTTTTCTAAAAGCTGAATTCTTTGTTGTATGTGTTTATACACATACATGCATATGTATATACATACATACAAGTACCACACACACATATGTGCATGTGTGTAATGAAAATGCCAATCCTGTGGGGCCTCTACATTAAAGAATCAACCAGCCACATTCCGTTAGAGTCCTCAGTAATCACAGATCCCCTGGTGTGTTCCTCCGAAGGCTGTCAAACACAACTTTACCAGCATTGGTACTACCTGGCATTTGGTATCTGTAAACCACAGCTGCATTTCCACAGCTCAGGGAGTCTAGCAGCCAATCTCATCGCATCCAAAGCAGAGCATGTAGAGTCAGTTATTGGAAATAGCCTACTGGCTTTCTGTCCTGGGGTGAAATTGCTCACTGGTATTAATCAAAGGAAGAAACTCATGGATTTTTACCTGGGAAAGATGTGTGTGGTTAATGAGAACAGAACTAACCCCAAACAAGCTTTTTGTCTGGAGGCACCTAGAGAAATACAGCTTCATGGGAAGGGGTACAAGGGCCAACCTGGTTATACAGCTTTGATGTTGTTTGGCCAGTGAGGACTCCACATAATTAGGCTCTGTGGGGATCTGGTAGGATAATTAGATGAGTTCTAGGAACTATGTAAAGCTAGAAGAATTGTTATTGTGGACTAAGTTCCAAGACTTTCTTCAGGGACTCACTGAGAAATAATCAGCTTTACCTGATATCTTGGGTGTCCTGCACCCAACTAGCCCCCCACTCCCACAGACAGCAACTTCAGATCAGTGTGGTAGCAGACCTCACAGCATTGTTCCAAACAGCCAAGTATTGTAGTAAGAGTTTAGCACACTAAGAGAACTACCACGGATAAGGAATACTAACTCCATGGGAAAACCACAGTTGGGTCTTCAGAAACATTCAAACGATTTTTTACTTGTTGTTCTCATCTGCCTTTAATTTACCATAATGTTCAGTACAAACATCACTATTTTTCTTAAGTCCTCTATTCCACCTCTTTCTCAGGAGCTGAATCTAGTTGACTGAACAAAATGAGTCTATGACATTTGAGCTCCCTCAGCTTCTCCCCCAGCACCGATCTGCATCTACACCCACTTCCCCATTTCCTTCCTTCCCCTTCCAAGATTTTCCCGCTTCTCCAGCATTTCAGATGCTTCCTTCCTGCATCATCTGTGTCCCCCTCCCAGACAAATCTCTCCTTCATCTATAAACATGCTCAAATCTTTCCCATCTCAAAAACACAGCAAAAGGGATATGACCCTATGTTTGCCATAGCTTCACTGTCCTCACTTTTATAGCTTTACTCCTTGAAAGGGGTGAATGGGAGGTGAGGAAATAAAAACACTTAACTTGTCTTCCCTCCCACTTGTACACTGAAACTGTATAGTTTCCAGGGTCAATTATCCTAGCGGCTAAATGCAGCAGGTAGCTTTCAGTCATCTCATACCTCACCTCTCTGCAACATTTTCATTCTTTCTGAACTGGAATACACCTTTGGGGACACTTCTCTCTCTGAGCTTTTCTCAGGCCTCTAGGTAGACCCTTCATTCTCAGTTTTCTTATTGAGCTCTTCTTCCACCTGCCCATTAAATGAGTGTGATCCCATGGTTCTATCAATGATGTCAACAACATCCTTAATAGCACCCAAATCCATCCTTTTCTCTCCAGCACCACTGACATTTACTTAATTTAGAACTTTGTCCTTTCTGTTTTGGATTTCAGCAGCAGCCTCCTAACTGCTTCTCCTAACTTGCTTCACTTGCCAGCTCTCTGATGGCAAATATATGGTAATCATCTACATTTCTCCACTGTTGTGCCCTTGACAGCCACAGTCATTTTTAACAATGGAGAAAAATCTTATTTCTCTTGGAAGCTGAATATTTCCATGACTTACATATCCATTAAGACCTCAATGCACTTCACATTTTCTGGATATTGAGTGGCGAAGTGAGAAGTATTTTTTGGAAGTGATGCAGAGATGGGAGGCATGTCCTTTGGAAGTTGTCCCTGGAATGACAGCCATACCTGGGTACGTTATCATGGCTTTTTCCAACTTAGCCTGAACACAGCCTCAGAATCCTTCTCAACACTGTGTCAATTGATGGGGGTCGAGTGCTAGTTGAAAACCGTCATTCTTGCTTGAATATTCTCTACTATGCTACAGTGCAGTCCTTCTAAAACAAACAAAAAATGTAATGCTATCACCATCCTGTTGAAAATGTTTTAATTGTTCTCCTTTGCCTAAAGGATGCAATCTATGATTTTATTCTGACATGGAAGTACTCCCCAGGACTGGTCGTGCCTATCTTACCAATCTTCTCTCCAGCACTCTCAATCTTTCACAAACTACTTGCTATTACCCAGAGCTCCAAGTGCACTTTGTTTCTGTGAGATGTTTAACAGTTGCATCTGGTGACTATAGATAACTATACTGTAGTATATATCTCAAAGTTGCTCAGAGATCAGATCTTAAGTGTTCTCACCACCAAAACAACAAGAACAAAAATAATTATGTGAGGTGATGGATATATTAATTAATCTTACTGTGGTAATAATTTCCTAAAATATACATGTACCAGGTCATCAAATTATACACCTTGAACTTCCACAACGTTACATGTGAATTATATTTCAATAAAGCTGGCGGGGGCGGGGGAAGAGAGTCCAACTATAACAGTAGAAGATGTCAACAAAGAAATGCGCACTTAAACAGGAGACGAGAACTCGGATAAAAACTCTGGCAGAAATCTACATTAAAGGGACTAAAGAGAGGGGAAGGTGAAAGAAAGAATGGGAAAAAAAAAGAGAATTGCCAGAAAAACTGGTAGAGGGAAGTGTCAAAGAATCAGTGTGAGAACAAAAGAAAAAATTATTTGTTTTGTGTCTACTTGCACTGAAAGTGCTGGGGCAGACTGGTGAGTAACAGAAGTAGATCTGAAACTAAGAAGATAATTGGTAATTTCAAATAGCTCAGATAGAGTGAAGCAAACGAGACTCCAGTAGAAGCAATTCAATGTGGTGACATATACTGACATAACTTGAAATAGGTGTCTCAGCTAAATGGTGGGGACAAAAGTCAGACTGCAAAGGATTATGGGTTAAGTAGGTAGCAAGGAAGTGAAGTAAACTGAAGGAAAGATGGTCTCTTCCCCCCTTGATCAATGAGTTTCTTGGGAGCAGAGACTAGCATCCAGTACAGGACTTGTGCATATAATTCTTGGATAAATATGATTTATAATAAAACACCCAGCTTTGAAAAGCCTGCAAGCCAAGACCTCATCATTGCAATGAAGCTGAAAACATAAGAGTGCCTTTCATTGACCTTTATCAAAGCTTGCTACGGGGACCAGGTGGACATCCTTTGCTCCAGCGGATGGTCAGGTTTCATATTGAAGCAATTAGATTTCAGAGTCAATGGCCTTTCACTTGAAAGCAATTTAATACATTTGAATGATCCAAGAAGAGACCATATAACCTGTGTTGGAGGATTATGTGAATGAGAGAGCATTTAATCTAATTTTCCTCCTCATTTTTCTCTACTTTTTCTTTGTATTACTCCATAAACAAGATGGAGCTGGTCTCATTTTTGACCTTCATCACTCTAAAAGCTGGTCGGTGCTGTCTTCACAATTTCAATTATACTAGGTCTCAATTTGCTCCTTCCGTTTTTGCTTCTGCTACCTCATTCAGAACCTCTTTACTTTTTACCTCAGTTGATTTAATAGCCTTTCTGAGGCTAACAGTGTCTTGGTTATTTTTCTTTGATCCCCATATCGATTATTTTCTTGCTAAAAAGCAAACGAAAGAAATCATTTCAAAAAAATGTTTAAGTCATCCTTGATTACCATACTAAAAAGACATAACCTGATTTTCAACACTCATTAATCTAGTGCTCATATTTAATTTTATTTTCTATTACTTTTCTGCATACTTTACCCCAACCATACAAATCAGGCCCATTCCTAACAGGGGTTTCTGCTCTCTGACTGACTCACATACGGTTCTTTCCTTTTCTCCCTTTTGTCCAAATTCTTTTTCTTTATATTATGGGCAAGGCAATCACTCATTAGAGTCATTCTTAGGGTTCCCTAACTAGAATTCCTTGTATTTAATTTATAAATTTTCACAGTCCTTTATGTGTTTCAGCCTGTTATAATTATTCACATGTCTGGATTCTCCCACTAGATCTTCACACAGCTGTTAGCCTAGTGCCATCCGCATTGCAATGCTTCAAAAAATATTGAATGAAAGAATGAATGAATGAACAGGTGAGAATAAAGACACAAGAGTAAGCTGAATTAAAAACCAATCTTTGGAGATTTGCTGAGTAATTTCTTTAAAATATGAGGACTTCTAAACTGGCTAAATTAGGCAGCCAAAAGTAACATAGTATGTCCTAAATTTTGCACTTAATATTAGATCCATCTGGATAGCCAAACTCTCCTTTCATATTTGACTGAATTGATACAGCAAGTAACTGTACCCACTAACAAAGATGAAGGACTGGAAAGTCTGTTTGAGGTCAGGCTAATCTTTACTACACAGATTTATGTTTCAAATGTTTGTTTCTATATACAGACCCCCCAAAAAAACTAGTAACCTTAGGTTAGCAGGCTTTCAAACAAGCATTCTTAATGCACATCTTTTAAAAGAACTTTCAGCAAATAGCCGCAGTTCTTCTTAAAATATGTTTCCATAACAGACTTAAATATTTACCCACCACACCCTTAAAAAATATATTAGAAATAGGACTGGGGGTAGAATGCAGAATGGAGCCATCTGGGATGAGGACCAGGTCAGTCAGTTAGCTGGTACACGATGTTAATGAGGTCAGGATTACATATTCAATCCCCACACTGACCAGTTAGCGGTACTCCGTTTCAAGTGCCAAAGTGTAAACTTCAGGTCCCAATCAAATGAGAGAATGAAGCTGGTTCAGCACAAATGTAGCCTCATTCTCAGAAAATAAAGCAAAATTCTTCCCTTTGTAAAGAGGGTCAGAATTGCCATCAAGGTATAAAAGATACAGCTCATTAAATTTGGGCTAGGTTAGAAGCTAGAGGACGAGTGGAGAAATTTTAGAGAGGAAAACAGGACTTTTCTACAGGCGAACAGGAGCTGTGTCCCAAAGGGAAGCTTGGAAGTTAAAGAATCGGGGTGAAAGGTTTCAAAGTTGCTGAGCAGAAACAGAAAAAAAAAAAATAGTTGAGGGAGATCTATGGAAAACAGTGGCTTGAAAAGCTAGAGGAGAATTTTGTAAATCCTGCTCCGGTCCCTTTCTCAGCTTTGGGTATCACTGCTTGCTTGTTGTACTAGCTTATTGAATTTTTGAGGGGTAATAGGAATGGGAACACAAAAGGTTTACTCTCAAGATAGTTACACTGCTGAAAAACAACTGAGTGCAAAACACATTACGTGTGGGATGCATTGAAGCACACATTTCCTTTTTATTTTCCCCCCTGTTTTTAAATTTACCAGAGACTTTCTCCCCAAGGCAAATGCTCTGGATTGTAGTTAAAAGTGAACAATTAGAGCTTGGGAGCTGGACAAGCAGCTAGAAAATGTTACAGGAATTTCAACTTTTCCCAGGCAAGTAACCATGCTTGTCTATAAAACTGCTTCAAGTAAGAAAAAGGAAGAACATTGATTGAGGCAAAGAAATCCACTGTGAAAGTTCATGTCTCCTTGGTTTGCAGCTCATTTCAAAGTAACTAATGTTTCCAAATTACTTTATCCTGGGTGTGTATCCACTGCCTCTCTCCCTGCACCATATTTGTGTATGGTGACATATTGATTTCAAGTCTAGTTTAAAATGGAATGGAAGCTGCCTCTCCACCAGAGAGGGGGGCATTTCTTCTGCGACAGCTTGCCCTCTGCACATTCTCAACGGAACATCTGTCTACTGGATGACTGGTCCTTGAATCATGTGGAGAAATGAGGTTGAAGAAGAGATGGAGGAAGGGCCAGAAAGGCAATGGGAACTTTATACTTTCAGAAGTGAATTGAGTTCCAGGCCTATGTTAATAGTTGTCTATCAAATTTTGCCCAAATCCTTTCCAAAATCAAACACTTTAAATCTAATAACCTTGACAATGCAGGATATACATTTTAAACCATAGAGCTCAGCTTAGCATTCTATCTCTGCTTTGACAGCCACAGAAAGAATTCTCATCCTGTCATGATTCATGTAGCGACTCATGAATAAGATACTGACCAAGCAAACAGAAGACCTCAGAGAGCTTCCATTCTAATTTTAGAAAACTTCAGCTCTGAATAACTGGTAGTAAAGGACATGGTAAAATATGCTAGCAAGAAATCCCATGATTTTACAGAAAATATTAGACAAATGGAGGCCAAAAAAAAAAAATTTGCATACAAAAATTAAGCCAAAATGATGGATGTTTAAAAAGCAAATACAGTTTTATTACGTTCAGCTGTGCATAGTAACTTTGATAGAAAACTGTCTTCAATTAGAGGGTTGACTGAATGTGCTATCATGAACAGAGGAGATGGTTTTGTTCCAATAAACTTCATTTCTCATAGAAATACAATAACATGTCTTTAAAAATGCATTTTGCTCTGAAGTAAGGCAAAGAGCTAATATTCATGGAGTTATTACTAAATGTTCAAACCTGTGTTAGATAATCACAGACATTACCTCCTTGAATGTAACTTAATTTAATTCTACAGGGTATTTAATATCTCCTTTTTACAGGTGAGAAAACTGAGGTTTGGGAACATTACATAACATGTTCAAGTTTTTGAAACTAAAAAGCAAGCTCAAATTTGAAATCAGTTTTCAGCTGTTGAATCCCATGGAGCAGATTAAATGTGCTAAAAGAATTATTTGTTTTGTTAAATAATGAAAATTCAACTGAGTACATTTTAAAGATCTAACTGGCTTTATTGAATGATTCATGAATCAGGCAGCACCTTGTCTAGCAAGTGAGAAGGAGCTCTGCCAAGCTACAGGAAAGAAAGGATTTTTTAAGGCTGAAAAGGGGAAGAAAAAGGAAATTATTAGCAAAGAATGCATTGCTTCAGGCAAGGTTGCCTTCCTAAGGGGAACGGAAGGGCCTGTTGAGTAGATTACCTTGCGAGTGGTGACTAGGTAATTACAGGTTGATTGTTAAAGGTTACATATGGGGGGAGAAGGTTGGGGGGAGTTGAAACTGCAGTGAGATTAGATATTAAGTCTTGGTTTGCTGATGTGAGGTTTAGCACAAATGACTCCATTTTGGTCCTGTTGTCTCCTTTTTAACAGTTTCTATTATTAAAATACATTATAGGAGATATGATAAAAAAAGACTGGCTTAGTGGATAAGTGAAATTATATGTTCACTTTACATGTAAAGACAATGTATATAAATATCTTACAGAAGGAAATCTGGACAATCTTAAACTTATTCCACTAATGCTGCCAATCCTTAATAATCTTAAAAATGCATTTAGAATTCCTCTTTAGAATTTCCTTTAGAGCCAGTATGAAACTATATTTATGACATAGTCATTAAGCATCCTCTAAGCTACAATCACTAAATTAGGATGAAATAAAAATTTATGAAAAATGTAATAATGCAATTGTTGCTCCCCAGTAATTTGAAAGCTAGTTGGTGAATGGAATATTTATACATCTACCTCAATGCAAGGTAGTTTAGCAGTGCAGATGGTCTGCGAGTGGCAATTGTCTACATACTGTGTGTGAGAGAATTGATGGCTCTTCCGTAATTAAATTTGGACTACTAAAGAAACTTGTATTTAATTTACTTTTAAATTTTTTCTTGAAAGTCTTTCCCAATAATGTACATTATGACTCTCTGTGGGGAAAATGGAAGTTCCTACGGCCAGGAACTTCACCTGACCTGAAACTACTGGGTGATGTAATTGGCCTCCTGCTAGGCTACTGCTTCCACACCCTAGTCAATGAGCTACTACTGACTGAGTGTATCACTATATATATCATCTATATAAAGCTATATATATATCACTATATAAAGAGCTCTGCCCAGTGCTCTGGGTGGAGACAGAGACAGAGGAGGATTACAGACCTGCAGACTGCTGGGTGCAGATGGGTTTCTAGTGCTCAATTTACCGCTGGAAGAATAAAGCTGGGTATAACCCTTTACCCCAAGAATGTTCTGTTGTCATTTCTCAGTATCACTGAATCCACAGTGAACTTGCCTAGGGCTGAAACCCTTAGGCAAGACACTCTCTTACATACATCTGGAAGAACAGATACCAACATACAAATGGAGGGAGTCAGAGTGAGCTTACCTTTTCTCCCAATCCAACAATGAATACACACTATGTGTATGTGTGGTGTGTGTGAGCTGAAAAAAGTGAAACAATAAACTCTGCATTAACTGATCATGATTTTATGATGAGAGTATTTTAATAGGACTAATCGATTATCCTGTTTTATCTACTACATCTTGGCTAAATTAATGGGTCTAGTTACCACATGGTAAACCTGGCCCTAGTGGAATGAACTCCCACCTTAGTTATCAAATTCAAATCTCACCTTTTGAGACCAAATTGTCTTTTTTTTTTTAGAAATGAGCAAAATCATTCAGAGCTAACTTAATTGAGAATTTTCAAAATATTCTGTCATTAATCTCTGATAACAATGTTTAGAAAGGAGTCAAAGATGTGTGGATATCCAGTGACTTATTTTGCATGAATTATCAGACTTCCTAGGTGACTCCTGGGAATGGGACAACATGTCTTTGTCAGCATATTAGACCTGACATGAAGTACAGCCCTTATCCTGAAATATCAAAACCTTCTGGGCATTGGAGGTCAAACTAGTAAGATTTCATTGTTACCATTAAGTAAAATTACCTTCTATCAGGGTGTAACTCCAGGGGGAAAATATTTTCCCAGCTTGGGGCAAAATACCTTTGAACTGAAATCAGGCGAAGGGAGATATAAAGTGGGAGAAATCCGTTTATTGCGTACAAGCAGTCGTCCACTTCTGCTCGCCCACCTCTCAAGACCTGGCTGCAAAAAGGGACCCCACCCAACCTCTCCAGTCCAGATAAGCCCTCGCTCCCCCTTGGAATTACCTATTGATATGGAGATGGCTACTTCTTTCTACCCCTTGGAAACACCTGTTGATACAGAGATGAACTAAGGCCAGGAGGGAGATTCTGGAAATGTTGCAGTGTTACCCACAAAGGGCATTCCTTGCTTTTCTGAAGAGCAGGGGGAGGGAAATTTTCCTTTAGTTCAGAGACCTTCCAAATCAGCCTTTGTATTAACCAGAGTACCTTTTAAGCAATTGTTTGCTAAATATTTCTTCTTGCTGCAGTTAATCCAATTCCATAAATGTATGTATGCTTATGTTTGACAAAAAAAAAAATAGGGACATTTAGTAATTAGCTAGTTGCTGGCCGATGCAGAAATCCATTGCAAATAATTCAATAAAATCAGTCACAGAAATGGGGTTTGGGGCCTGAACTGTTGAACTGAGCTATCATTAGCTATACATAATCACAAGATTTTCTCTTTGTTTAGTGCTGTAAATCAGTGGCAAAATGAAAAGAGTTCCTAGGTATCGTGTAGTTAAAACGAAGGACACAAAAAGCAATTCTGCTTCTGCATTTTCCCTCTCAAGGCTTTAAAATTTCTGATTATTAATCTGCAGTAGGAAGTTTCTGTGCTTCCTTCCAGTTATCTTGCAAGCGGGTATTCTGGGAAACCTGCTCTTTCTAAATCTAACCTTTCAATAGATAAATAAATATTCTAGAGGCTGGGAAATCAACAAAACCAAAAACATGTTTTTCCCCACTTGTCATCAGAAAACAAATATCAATAGCATATTATAGGATGGAAACCTTTCAGACACTACTCTGTGTTCTTCAGCCACCCACACACACTCTGCCCGGGGCAAGGAGAAAAAGTAACATTTTATTGCTGATTGCCATGGTGCATTGTTGTAAAGATTTGCAGATATAGCTCAAGAAAGCCAAGTTCATTGCTGAGCCCAGGGTTGAAGAAAAGGTAACCTGTCGTAGGGCAGGAGGAATAGCTGGGGAAGTAAGGTCGCTAACGTTTCTAACTCTCTGACCATTAGCTCAGACAAGAACTAAACCAAATGTGAATTAAATCCCTACTCTGAGTCTTCCCTTACCTTCCACATCCATCACTCCCTTGTGAAGCTCCTCGCAGGGAGCTCCCTGCACTGTCCTTCTCTTCTTTACTCCAATTCTTCCCGCACACAGCCTCCTTACAGATTTCCGAGCTCTCTCTAGGTGGCCTATTGGCAGAGGGAGGTGATACTATTTTCAGACCTGATTAGGGGAAAGGAGTGCATTGCAGAAGAGAGACAATGGGAGATAGGAGCTTTGCTGTGCTCTAAGCTAAGTCACATCCTTATTTTTGTATAGCCATAGATTTGTGGCAATGTGACCATTTTTACCCTAATACTGATTTGTGGCAATGTGACCATTTTTACCCTAATACTTTAAGAAAATTAATCGTGACCCCAAACTGGTTAATAATGACACCCCCATAAACTGAATTCACACACACACACACACACACACACATACACACACACACACACACACACATACGTCAGAATAAGACAAAGAACTGGTCTCTTGGTTTTTGTTAATGAATCTTAATATTGTTAAGCAGAACCTGATATTCAGGTGAATACAAAAAAGTAGGTCACTTTTCCGGAGGGTGATTTGTTCTTAAAATTTGGAACTTTTGGCCAGTTGGATTGTATGATGTTCTCATCATCTTCTAGGATCCAGAGTCATCTAACCAAACGATCATCCTGAACAACTGCCCATCCAATCCATGGGTTTCCCTTCCCAGTATCTTCCAGCTTGTGGTTGAAGCATCCAAAGAGATTTGAAACTTGCTGCCTCCCACCGCATTAGGAGTGGCTCCAAACATTAGAATCTCATTCCGTCTACTGACATGAAATCTCTGTCCTGTGGGTTCCATCTTTGGATTTCATATTACTCTTTGTCACCATGCAGTTTAATTCCTCCACAGGGGAAAATTTTGTTAATGATAGAAATGAAAGAAGTTACCATTTATTTATATAATTCAGAAGGAAGAGATATTAGAATGCTATCCAGCTGCAGCTTCATGTGAATTGAGCTACCAGGTGTGTATGCTCTGAAGTAATTTTCTGCTAAGGGTATATAGCAAGGACACATACATGGGTTTCCCCAGACGGGAATGGATATTCACACTGTCAACTCTCCTGAAAGAAGAAGAGCATCGAAAAAAAAAGATTCATGTTACAGAAGATAAGGAGAAAACTATTTTCTCTAGCCCTGACTCCATTGAGATGAGTCTGCAGGAAATAAAGAGAAACTCAAGGGTACTCCTGGGTAGTGAGCAGCTCTGCAGCAAAGCATCCCTCTGGTTAGGCCAAGAGATCGCTCTCTAGCCTCCTACTAGGCCTCCTGTTAGAGACTCAAATAGAGGGGCTTCTGGGTCCTGAGAACAGCCAGACCTAGAAGCCAACTGATTTTTTTTCTGCATTAGAATCTTCTCTAATCTTCAGATGTCTTTTGTGGTCTTGATAAGTATACAACCTGGACTTAGCAAGGCTGAAAGTTGGGTTTCCAAGGCCAGTAGCAACCTTTAAAGCAGTGGTTCTCAACCAGCACAAGCCATTCTGGCCCCTCCAGGAGACATATGGCAATGTGTGAAGGCATTTCTATTATCATAATTGGAGGTGCTACTGGATCTAGTACGTAAAGACCAGTGATGATGCTAAACATCTATAATGCACAGGACAGACCGCAAAAGAAAGACTTATCTGGCCCTCAATGTCAACAGAGCTAAGGTTAAAACCCTGCTGCCTCAGATCTGCAGGAGGTGTAGACCTGGTCTGTGTGTGAGGGCAAGACTGGCTGCCTGGAGCCAAGTAAAGCAAATGGCAGAGGTAGGATCAGGACTGTATCAGAAGCACAAGTGTGACTCTCAAGGAAAACTTGAAGATTGAGGTATTTCTACCATTCTGGTGACCATGAGGTCGCAGCAGCATGCCTCTCCAGACAGTAGAACTACTCTGATTCCATGGGTCCTGTTCCACTCTGAAACAGGCATCCAAGCCCTGGATACTGTTCCCTTGGCCCTTGATCTGCTGCAGCTTTCAAGGCAAGAGTCACTACCTCACCGTCCAGAACCTGGCTATTGCCATTGCTCAGTGTTGATACAATACAGGACCTTCTGCGATGCATTAGAGATGGCTTCACAGGGAATGTTTCAGTTCTCCCTTTCCCAGCCTTATCTGGCAGTTAGGTTAGCATTTGTTAGGATTTCTAATCCTTTTCATCTGCAATATCTGATTACTAGGCTGATTTTTAACTTGCATTTTGCTGAGTCTTTGATTCTGACTCAGTATATACATCCATATATTTTCTGTTATCTCAGCATGATAGATATTTGCCTGGATGGAATCACAGTAACAATAGCTTTCTTTAGTGTTCTAAGATTGATTCTGAAATGTTACTGTGCCATTTAGCATGTTGCATCATTTCTATACCCTGTCTTATGGTTACTGATTTATTCCTTAAAGGGGCTACATCCACTGCAAACTAAAATGCAATAAGTATTATTATAATGTTTGTAGTGTTTAAGATACATTTTTGCAATGCCGTGAAAGTGTCATAAATCATTTGCTTTGTTTCCATAATAGATGGCTTTTCTATAACCATGTAATTATTTAGTTTCTATGTATCCTGTCCTTTGTAATTTTTTACTTTTCTTGAATTTAAACATTTTGCCTATGTTCCTTAAATCAATGATTATGTTTATGTAATCATTGTTATTTATTTTTTGAAATCTCCTAGAGTTGTAGGACTTCATTTGTTACCCAGACTGATTAACCATTATGTGCCTGGGATTTAGAGGGGGGATTTTATAGATACCAATGGTGTATAAATCTACAGTTGTTGAATTTAATTTATCAATGGAATTATAATCAGGGTTAAAACCAAGGCCGGATTCCCTATTTCCTGATATCAATTATTGCTGCATAATGATTTTTCTGCGACTTTTTGAGATAAGATCCACACTTGTTTCAAGTTTTCAAACTCTGACCTATAAAAAGTCTTCCTGAAAAACAGGAAGAATGAAATGCTGAGCGTATATAAACTTCTCAAGCCTTACAAAGTCATCCCGAGGACTCCAAGGGTTGTTAACCCATGAGTCCCCTCCTCCTCCTAGTCTGGTCTGTTGATGTAGTCAGCTCCAGGCTCTATGATGCAATTTGAAATAGAAGAAACAAAGAGAAAATGGAAGGGTGGTTTATTAGGAATGTATTAAATTCCATGCTAATGCCAATATAAATGCAAGATTAAAAAACCTTGGAATGATTCGTTATTTTTCAGAATTTCATTAGGTCAGTCACAAATATAGAGGGCTAGTCTATCTCCCCACCTCCACTCCCCAAGCTTAGTCATTGTTCAACTGAAATAGTTTTAATGGCTCTGAAAGTATTCATGAATTCTGGTTGCTTCACTCCCCTAATCATGTTGTCGGCTTAAAATTCACATTTAATTAACCTCTTCACCCAAGGCATAAATCAATAATAAAACTCCAAAAGCTTCCCATACCAATAGTGATTTTCATTTGGAGGGAAACTGTTGAAAATTAGACATTAGAACGCCTAGAGAAAAGCAGAGAATAGTGGCGTGGAGTAAGAAGAAGCTCACACGTAAACTGTGATAATGAGAGCTCTGATTTTGAGAGACAGTAGTCATTATTCAAATTTCAGAGACAAATACGTGTTTAGGATGGTTCAGAAAATCATGTTCTATTTAGAAAAAAACAGAAGTGCTCTCATACTGATGTAGGAGTGAGGTAGTACTCAGATTCTTGGACAGGAAATGATAAAAGAAGAGGTGTTGCTTTGGGAGAAGAACAAAGGTTTGACAAACATGGTTCAAATTTTGGCACCAACATTTTTGCTCTATGGCCTCCATGGTATGTTTTATCATCTCTATGCCTCAATTTCCCTCTCTCTGAAATGGCAATACCAGCACCCACCTCACAGAAGTATCCTAAAGATCAACTAGGATTAAATATATTAGATGGAGAAGAATTTCGTGTGTGTGTGTGTCTGGTTAGGAGCACACATACAGAACACACACACACACATATGTACACAATATAATAAAGAGAGTCTGACCCTCTAGTCACTGCTGACTATTGACTGACATAACTGAACAGTTGAGACAATTCCAATGATTGGAACTCAAACCAAGACAATGACTGTTCTTTCCTGGAATTTTTAATGAAGAAGAGAATTAGTTTCAGTCCCTCCTCACTAAGGATGCTATTAAATATAAGCCAAGGAGTCATGTTTCCCGACATGAAGAGAAAGTGCTATGTATGAAGTATAGATCAAAACCATGCAAACTCATACACACACACACACACACACACACACACACACACAGAAGTTGAGGTGAGAGGTAAGCAGTTGATTCATGGTATTCAAGTCAGGGGTTACTGTGGTTCCATGGAACACATGTCCCAGTGCATACAATTGAATTACCTCTCTTTTTCATTCTTATATTTTAAGTCTTATTAAGATGTAAGTTACATAAGATGTACCCGTTTTAAGTATATAATTCACTAATTTTTAGTAAATTTTTAGAACTATGCAACTTTCACAATCTAACATGATCACAATGCAACTAACACAATTCAATTTAGACTACTTCCATTGCACAAAACATTTTCTTGTGCTGGTTTACAGTCAATTACCATTCCTACCTACAGTTCCAGGCAATCACTGTACTCTCTGTCCATATATATTCTATACTAATAGAATCATAAAATGGTCTTTTGAGTTTGGCTTCTTTCATTCAGTACAATGTTTTTCAGGTTCATTCATGTTGCAGAGTTTATCAATAGTTTCTTCCTTTTAATTGCTGGATAATATTTGATTATATGAATAAACCACATTTTATTTATCTTTTTGCCAGTTGACAAACATTTGGATTGTTTCCAGTTTTGGCTATTATGAATAATGTTGCTAAAAAAGTTTGCCTACACATCTTTGTGGGTGGACAAGTTTTCACTTATTTCTCTTGGATAGGCCTTGGAGTAGAATTGCTAGGTTGTATGATAAGTTTATGTTTAAATGTTTAAGGAAAAAAAAGCTGTTTTCCAAAGTGAGTCAACCATTTTACGTTCCTATCAACAATGTCTCAACACATCCTAGATAATGCTTGATGATATCAAAGCTTTTGTTACAGCCATACTATTGGGCACATGTGTAGTGGTGTTCCTTTGTGATTTTAACTGGCATTCCTTTTGCCACTAATGATGCTGAACTTCTTTTTCGTGTGTACTGCTCATTCATATATCTCTGGTGAATTGTCTACTCAAATATTTTGCCCATATTTTAATTGGGTTGTTTGTCTTCCGACTGAATTGTAGTAAGAGTATATTACACATTCTGAATACAAGTCCTTTATTAGATATATAATTTGCAAATATTTTCTCATTTTCTGTAGTTTGTTTTTCCACTGTCATAATGGTGTCTTTTGAAAAGCAAAAGATTTTTATTTTGATGAAGTCTTATTTTTCAATTTTTTATATTATGCTTATTATTATTATGCTTATTATGTCAGACCCAAGAATTTCTTGCCTAATCCAAGGTTTCAAAGATTATTCGCTTTTGTTTGCTTCTAAAAATATTACAGTTTAGATTTCACATTTAGGTTTATGGTCCATCTTAATTGATTTTTGTCTGTGGTGTGAGTTAAGAATCTAAGTTCATTTTTGTGTGTGTACATGCACAAGTGTACATATGTACATACTGGTACAATTTCTACAAAAAAAAAGCTTGCTGGGATTTTGATAAGAACTGCATAGAATCCATGGATCAATTTGAAGAGAATAGTCTTCTTAAGAATGCTGAGTCATCTAATACATAATCTCCATTCCCTTTGTCTATGTTTGGATTTGGTTTCTGTTGGTTAAAACCAAGATTCCTGATTCATACATCATCTTTCACATTCTTCTGATCAGTGACTTCTAGATAAAATTACTCTATGATCAAATAAATTATCAAAAATGTCTAACAACTCCAGAAGTGAAGAAAAATCAATGGGGAGAGAATGAAACAGAATGCCAACTAGTATTGCAGAGGGGGAGATGGAAAATAGACCACATGAGGGGGTAAAACTTTGCTTTCTGGATCATTATTTAGTGATTGGAAAAACGCTGTACTAGCCTATTATTGTAGACCAGGATTTTCTTCCAGAAACATTTAGGTTTTACAATGCCCCACTTAAAGGTAATAGAAAATATGCATAAAAGTGGGTTATAAACAGGACAGTGTAGAATTAGTGATAATCAAAACTCCTTTGATCTGGACACATATTCTATGAAGGCCTTTTTTTGAAGACTGCATTAAAAAAAAAAAACCTCCTTAATAAATCACCCTGCACAGAACTTTTCTAAAATTATCAAAATCACTGAGATATTTTTACATAAACTGTTATTAAACCAGGGCTCCCACGCCTGACTTCCCCTTCCATTTGCAACTGAACAATTGATTTAATTGAGCCTAAATGCTGGAACTGATATTAAACAGTATAATTTTGACTTCCTATTTTTATTGTGATAAGGATATCTTTGAATACTCATTCTATTGTTCAATTTCTTAGCTATTCCCCTTAAATTTATGTAATTTTCACACTAAATGACCCCCTTTTTTTTGAATCTTCACTCCATTTAAGAAATGATCAAGAGTAAGAATTATTTCAGACATGAGTGACTAATAGGGACCAGATTTACCCTCATGCTTTATAACAACTAGAAAACTGGAAAGAAATATATGAGAAATGGGTGTCAGGCCTCTGACAATAAGCAGTTCAAGACTGTGGCTCCTGAAAGAAGAGAAACAAATGAGATAAGCTCAAAGGTCAACCCAACTTACTGCCTAGACTAAGTTTCACTCAGTAGCACAGGGAGGGGATAGCAACTCAATGGTCCTGTTGAGCTGAACAGGTTGAGATCAGAGTCAAAAAGTGGAAAAAAAAACCTCACAAATTTGTGAAGCAGATTACCGGAGGGGAGGAACAACACAGACAGAACTTCAGAGATCTGCACAGGTAGGGAGTTGCCTCCCATCAGTGGCATGTATGGGAAGGAACTACTCACGGCCATGGAAGAAACAATGGAAAGCCATAAGACAAATAATTCTCAAGCTCATACAAGACTGGGAATCTTTTACAATCCAACCAGACAGAATGATTTCTTAAAGCATAGAGCTTCATATAGTTCCCTGAGAAGATATCACCTTAGGAACAGAATTAAATTAGTCTAAGACTGAAGACTCAAATACACCCACTTGAACAAACCTTAAAGGCAAGACTTGAAATGATCAAACTGACAACAGTATCTTTACTGTTATTGTCTGGAAAAAAAGTACAATACCATTTCAAGGACTAAAACAAAGCCCAGAGCTCAAAAATACACAATTCACAGTGGCTGACTAGGTCATGCACTCAACTCTACTATGTCTGTATGTAGGCAGAAGAGGTGGGGTTCCCCACAAAACAAGCAAGTATCCAGACTCCAGCTGGATGTCCCAGAATTCAACTCAATTCTGACATCATCAATCTGGAGATAGCATCAGCTCCCACAGGTTAAGGGCTCAGTCCCACAAGATTACCCTCCACTTCAGTAGCCCATTGTCAACCCACGTTGTTACCTGTGCTTCTGACTTACTGGCCATAAATCAGAGGTTCCCATGACTCCCTCCTTGGGTTCAGTTCATTTGCTAGAGTAGCTCACAGATGTAGGAAACTCATTTATTCATTAAATTATTTTTTATTACAAAGGATATTAAAGGATATGATTCAACAGCTTGCTTAGGCAATAATAAGGTGAAGTCCCAAACAAAGGAGCTTCTGTCCTCATGGAATTCAGGGCATGGTGGCATGTGGAGACCATTTGGTTTCCCAACCTGGAGGCTCTCTGAACTCCCTCCTTTCAAGTTTTTATGGAAGCTTCATTACATATATATGGTTGATTAAACCATTAGCTATTGGTGATTTATTCAACCTCTAGCTCATCTTCCTTCCCTGGAAATCAGGGGCAGGAATGAAAGATCCAACTCTCTACTCATGGTTGTTTCCCCTGGAAACTGGCCTCGATCCTTAGGTGCTTACCAAAAGTTGCCTCATTAGTGTAAATCTAGTTGTGGTGGAAAGGGGCTTGTTATGAATAACAAGATACCCATTTCACCTTTGACTCTGAAGACTTCAGGAACTGAGGGCAAATGACCAAATATAACAAAAAAATATTCCCATTACTCTTATTACTCAGGAAATTCCAAAGGTTTTGGGAGCTGTGAGCCAGGATTCATAGACAAAGACCAAATAAATATTGTTATAAATCACAATATCACACTTACATCCAATATAAAATTACCAAGTGTTGCAACAAGTGGCAAAATATGATACAGTAGAAAACTTAATATAAAAGGACTCAGAAATGACAGAGATTATGAATTTAGCAGATATGAATATAAAACAACCATCATAAATATGCTCAATAAGTTCAAGAACAGAACATGTGAAAATGATTGGGAGTTAGATAACACAAAAAGAACCAAATTAAACTTCTGTGAGAAATACATATTTAAAATGGATTATATATAGGTAGGATTAATAATGATCATATACTTGATGTGTTTTACAACAGATTAGATCATACAAAAGAAAACACAGGTAAGCCTGAAGACACAGCAATAGAAATTGTACAAAATAGGGCTTAGAGGGGGAAAAAAAAAGCACTAAACAATGAAAGTCATTAATGGAAAATACCAAAAAATCTAACATGTGTAATGTGATTACCAGAGAAGGGGGAGTAAAACTATTTGCAGAAAAAATCTTGAAAATAATTCCAAATTTGATTTAAAAAAACAACTTACAGATCCAAGAAGCTCTACAAATTCTATGAGGAATAAGGTATTTCATAATCAAACTGTCAAAAACAAGCAATAAAGAGATAAATATTAAAAACAGTCAGAGGAGAAGAGATGTTACATACAGAATTTAAAAAGCAAGAATGATGACAAGACAATTATGAGAAACTATGTAAGCCAGGGACAATGCAGGAAAATTTTTTAAATATTTAAAGAAATAAAAAACCTGTCAACCCAGAATTCTATATCCAGTGAAAATATTCTTTCAACAGTGAAAATGAAGTACTTTCAGACAAATAAAATCAGAAAAAAGCTCTTGCCAGCAGACTTGCTCTCCATGAAATGTTAAAGGAATTTTTTTTCAGGCAAAATGAGGCATACAAAGCAATGAATAATGCTGGTAACGGAAATGAGCTGAAATTGGACAGCTACATGTAAGAGAATGAAACTGAACTATTGTCTCACCCCATACACAAAAGTAAACTCAAAATGGATCAAAGACCTGAATGTAAGTCATGAAACCATAAAACTCTTAGAAAAAGAGATTGGCAAAAATCTCTTAGACATACACATGAGCAACTTCTTCATGAACATATCGCCCCAGGCAAGGGAAACAAAAGCAAAAATGAACAAGTGGGACTATATCAAACTAAAAAGCTTCTGTACAGCAAAGGACACCATCAGGAGAACAAAAAGATATCCTACACTATGAGAGACTATATTCATAAATGACATATCTGATAAGGGGTTAACATCCAAAATATATAAAGAGCTCATGCACCTCAACAAACAAAAAGCAAATAATCCAATTAAAAAATGGGCAGAGGAGCTGAACAGACTCTTCTCCAAAGAAGAAATTCAGATGGCCAACAGGCACATGATAAGATGCTCCACATCACTAATCATCAGAGAAATGCAGATTAAAACCACAATGAGATATCACCTCACACCAGTGAGGATGGCCAACATCCAAAACACAAACAACAACAAATGTTGGCGAGGATGTGGAGAAAGTGGAACCCTCCTACACTGCTGGTGGGAATGTAAATTAGTTCAACCTTTGTGAAAAGCAGTATGGAGGTTCCTCAAAAGACTCAAAATAGAAATACCATTTGACCCAGGAATTCCACTCCTAGGAATTAACCCTAAGAATGCAGCAGCCCAGTTTGAAAAAGACATATGCACCCCTATATTTATCGAAGCACAATGTACAATAGCCATGAAATGGAAGCAACCTAAATGTCCATGAGTAGATGAATGGATAAAGAAGAGGTGGTACATATACACAATGGAATATTACTCAGCCATAAGAAGAAAACAAATCCTACCATTTGCAACAACATGGATGGAGCTAGAGGGTATTATGCTCAGTGAAATAAGCCATGTGGAGAAAGACAAGTATCAAATGATTTCACTCATCTGTGGAGTATAAGAACAAAGCAAAAACTGAAGGAACAAAACAGCAGCAGACTCACAGAGCCCAAGAATGGACTAACAGTTACCAAAGGGAAAGGGACTGGGGAAGATGGGTGGGAAGGGAGGGATAAGGGGGAAAAAGGGGTATTACGATTAGCACACATAATGTAGCGGGGTGGATGTGGGGAAGGCAGTATAGCACAGAGAAGACAAGTAGTGACTCTATAGCATCTTACTACACTGATTGACAGTGACTGTAATAGGGTAGGTGGTGGGCACTTGATAATAGGGGGAGTCTAGTAACCATAATGTTGCTCATGTAATTGTATATCAATGATACCAAAATAAAATAAAATAAAAACAGAAATGAGCTGAATAATGTTTTTTTCTGTTTTTAATCTCTTTGAAAGGTAAGTCCATATGGTGCAAATGTAATAAGCACACTGAGTTTATAACATGTAGAAGTGAAATGCGTGATAAGCACAAAGTATAGAAGAGGAAAAGAATATGCTGTTCAAAAGTACTTTATACTCTTTATTAAGTGCCACAACATCATCTGATAGGCTGTGGGGGGAGGAGGAAGATTTTCTCTAGCAGTTAAGGTCCAGTGTTGGGGACGGACAGATAACTGACAATAGACAGATTAATAAGAGAAAAGACAAGATTCATTCACACACAAATGGGAACACTGGGATGAAGAGGCTCACTGGACCTGGTAGAGATAGAGGTTTATATGCCAACTTAATAGGGACAAAGGAATATTAGAGATCCAGAAAAAAATTACCAGATGAGAGGCTAAAAACGGCAAAGCACATTTTAGCAACCTATAAAGTTCACATCTTCCATTAATACATTGCACATAGAGGCAAAAAAAAACTTATCTATCAGAAGTTTGAAAATTTGGCAAATAAGATGGCTATGTTTGAATTTAATTCTTAAGAGAATACTCTATTTTTAGGGCATCCCTTGTGCTCTTATAGTCTTATTTTGCCTTCATTTTTATGAATTATCACATAGCTATAGTAAGCCACACAATCTTAATGTACCATACAATGAATTTTTACATATATATATATATTTCCTTGTAACTGCCACCCAGATCAATATTTAGAATACTCCGACATTTTTTTTTTGATACCCTTACTTGCTGGTTGATTACTTATTGACATTTTAGAATTTGAGATGGAGGGCAAAGCTGTCACTGTATGCAAAAATTGTAGGGGAGATCAAAATTGTCATTGCTACTTATAAGAACTGTTCTGGAAGATCAATTTTGACTCTGTCAGCTTCATTATGAAAATAGCTAATTGAGGTAACATTTGTAAGCACTCCCAGGGTGAAGTATGTCTTTCTAAAAGAGGTAAATATCAATATTCTGCCTTTGGGAAAGCTACGGGAATTTTAAAATCATTTCACTGCAGGCAGAAAATTATAATTTTTAAAGGAGCATGTTGAACCCTGAATCAGATGTGTGCCTAATAGCATCTCCACTGTACTTTGTGTAAGAAAAAAAAACCTTTGTGAGTTGACCTTAAAATACACTTTAATCTGTGGCAATAATCTATGGTTTTCCACTTGAAATAATAATTAATGCTAATGAAACTGATAATTAGGAGCCATTCTCAATTTTAATTAGACATACAAGTATTCTAATTAACCAGTTTTGGACTTTGTCTTGAAGTTGAAGGTCTTCTATTCCTTGACAGAGGATAAGGACTGCTCAGGAAAAGAATAACTACATCATCCTTGAATTAGACTACAAATCTGATTCTCCTCTACCACTGTTTTCTTTCTGGCTGGTAGCTGAGCTGAGAAGTCCCTCCCAAGGACAATGGGATCCATTTTTGGAAAGAGGGATACAGGACCCTGGGCTGATCCACACAGTTTCATTTGGTGTCACAAACTTTACTTATCAGTCCCAAATGTTCCACTTTCAGACTATTTTCAGGAGTTTTCCTGCTATTAGATTTTACCTGGAACTATTTCCATCCTTAATCCCAAACTCACAGTGAAAGAGAGCTAGGGACGTGCAAAGGTCAGAGGGAATGATGAAATGTTAACACTGGGAAGGCTGATGGAGGAAGGAGTCATGAATGTAATGTCCTTAGCTTCAGGTTTTTCCCCTTTCCTAACCCCTAGTGAATCAAAAGTGGCTTGATATTCTCAGTCTTCCTTCATCTTGCTGTTAATGGGACATTGATGGTTTGTTTGCCTGACACACTGTTCCACTGAAGCAACATTTTAAAAGATGCTTTCTAGAATCTATCCTGATGAAAGGAGTGAGTAATGAGTATTTCAAGTCCTTTTCAGCCATAGCAGGACAGTATTTCTGCACTGCTGGCTTTTTGCCTTCCTTCAGATCACCTTGTGTGGGTAATCGTCTATCTCCATACAACGCAGGGCTCCCTCTGGAGGCTGCAAAGTCTCAGCGTCTGGATGGCAAGCAGATGACACTGAGGAGGTCACATCTACCACAGAGAGGACTATCTTGACAGCTCATTTAATTGGTCTTATTCTGGAAACACCTTTGGAACAACATACCCACCTCTCTTTAGTGGCTGGGCCACAGTATAGGATAGTGTCTTTCCCTAGAATCTCAGCAGCTTTCAGTGTTCACTTTACCTGTGTCAGGATGTGAAGGCTACCTTGAAGCTGGGATTCAAGCAGGTTAGCTTTCCAGAGTGCCATCATTCCAGTATATCTGCTTTATTGACTAGAAGATTATGGTCTCAGTATCCATTTCCAAAGACAAAGCCTCCAGATACAAACATCCCAGACTCTCACAATTCCCACCGCAATAGTCACTCTTATGATGTATGTCATTAGAATGAGACAGGTCTCTTTTTTTCTTTTTCAAACCAAATAGACGGGCAGGGTTTGCTGCCCAGACCAGTCTTGTAGGAATCTAACACATCCCTCAGCAGCATCATTGCAAGACAGGATTTTAAAATGCCTTGAAACATCAGCACTGAAGATGACTGAATAACCATCTAGGGAGGTTTTTTTTTTTAATGGAGTATTTGTTTGGAATAATATGGAATAAACATTTTATTTGTGATACCTCTGGATTTATAGAAAAGTTGCAAAGGCAGTACAGAGAGCCCCTGTATACCCCTCACCCTGTTTCAGCTTCCCCTAATATTACCATCTCACATTATGGTGGTACATTATCAAAACTAGGGAACTAACTCTGATACATTGAACTCCAGATTTTATTTTAATTTTACCAGTTTTTCCATTCATGTCATTTATCTTCTGTCCCAGGATCTAATTCTGGAAGCTTTTAAATCAGTCCTCTTCTCATCTAATGTGAGGTCCTTTCTAGAATTTATCATCCATTATCAGTACTTTCCAATAAATGTTTTGGTCTGTGTTGGATCTTAATATTAGGGCATAGTAATCAAGCCCCAAGCTCCATGTTGCTTGTTGTTTTGTCCCTCTGAAGAGCTAACCCATCTCCTAACCCTGATTGCTCTGGATGAAACCAAGAGAGCAGGAGGGTGATGGATTTTCAAATGTCTTTCATTTGGTTTGCCAAGGACTCAATGCATGTCAGCCACTCTACTTTCATTCTTCTTTCCTTTATTTCTTCTGAGTGAAAACATCAAGGTCACATTTATGTGAACTAAAAAACAGCCGAATTTTCCATAGAATCAACAGAATGCCCGCACAGCCTCCTCAATGAAACAGGGAAAAAGCCCTTGATGGTCATCGTCCCTGACATGCCAATGACTCTCTCCCTTCTGCACCTGACAGGCCCTGTTAGACTGCAGCCTTTAACAGCAATGTCCTTCAGACCCCAGAGAGTAACAGAGAGGGCATGCTTCCTTGGTCGGGAAAGTTGTACCACACCATCAGCGATTCAGTTTGCAAAGTCATTCTTGCTAAGACAAGCACACCAGGTATGCAGCTCAGATGTTGTCTGTTTAAAGCTTAGATAAGCAGCAACATTTAGTTGCTCTTTTTTTTTAAACCCCTGAACCTGAAGCTTTCCTCCTCTCACCAATGTCAGTTCACAGTAGCTCAGTTTACTGATGCATGTAAAAAGCAGGAAGGCAATTATTTCTGAGAGGAGCCAAACCTGTGTTCGTGGGGTGGGGAGGAAATTATGATGAGGATTTTAATATATTTAATTCACTTATTCATTGAGTGAAGGAAAGGGGGAGAGGCAGGAGGAAATTGTGGATTTTTTTTTTATGTCCACTGCTTTGAGAATGAGTACAGGTCTATCTATACTGTTACACAGTTATAAGAACAAAACACCCAGTTTAAATTATCACTTAGATTGACAATGACATATTTTGATTTGGTTTGAGTTTGGGTTTTATGTTGCTTGACAGTAAACCATAATAACCTCAGTCCCCACTGACAGCAGTCTAAACTTTAAAGCATGGGTCCCAGTGATACCACTGTCAAAGGGTGCTTTTTCCTTCAGTGAATTAACACTGTGAACACTCATGTGCAAAGGTTTAATCCTGCCAATAGGAAAAGCTGCTTTCAGACAGTGAGCGGGTTCAACTCACTGGCATCAAAACATGAAAATGCTGCTCCTTCCCCTCTGCTGACCTCCCACCCCCGTCCTAAAGAATAGAAGAAGAGATTTTCTTAGTGGAATGAAGTCTGACTTCATCATCTTCCATTACTGTTGGTTATTAAAACAGTAGTTCTATTCATTTAAAACAATATTATTATCATAACTGATGAGAAAGTGCACCCCTCAAGGCCTCCTCCAGCAGGAGCAGGAACTGGTGGGGCCAGGGACTTGCTGGAGGATCTCTGGCTCCCCTGGGCTCCCTCTAACCGGCTCATGCACCACACATACTCATTGCAGCACCCATCTATTGCTTCCTTCCCCTTCAAGCCCCCCACCTCCTGGCTATCCCATCCCTAGTGTATGACAGCACCAAGCCAGCCCGCAGATGAACAGATGTCAAAGCAGCAGCAAAATGTCAGACTCCCCTTCGGGCAGAGCTGTCGGCTATAAAGAGGTTCTCTTGCGGATACCCTGCTTTGGCTGCTATCCATAATAAGTGACTAATTTAAAAGTGCCTATATGTATACTTAGCTTTATAGTCACATGTTCATTAGAACTTTGAAAAATGGCAAGTACTTCATAAATACTTCAAAAAGATAAAAATCACGTAATCAAGTTAAAAATTTCAGTTGTGTTTTTTACTTTTTTTTGCCTTAGCTCATTAATTTGTAAAGTACATAAATTGCTTTCGAGGAGCAAAATAGATATATATTTTTTAAATGGTCCATGAAATAAATCAAAGGAAGTCATTGTTAATATCCCAATGAGGTATTTGCCTAAAATCACTAGCTATGTTTTTTTTTTATCTTACCTATTGTGGGAATGCAGCGAGGTTGAAATGAATGCCCTTCAACTCAGGTTGGTGATGATGATGATCAGAGTTTCTTCATCCTCTGGGATTGTTTTAGTCCTGCTCGGTGCTACATGTCCTGAGAAGAGAGAAGTAAGGGCATCCGCTGGGACTTTCTCAGAGCAATCTAGATGTTTCTATTCCCTGTATTCCAAAGGGGTTTCGGTCTGAAGGGGAGAGCAGAGGCTCATGTTTGCCCTCTTGCTCCTTGCACTCTCTTTCCCCACTCCCTCCTCACCACCAGAAGCTCTCCCTTTCTCTTTCTGTGCAACTGGACCTCCAGTTCTATCATATTCTCACCTTCCCTTATGACAGACCATTTCAAAACACTGTATTCATGTCCCTTGGGCCATGATATTCATAAGCTACATTTAATGGTGCAAATACAACAGAGGAAAGCCAAACACGAATTGCTAAACAATAAAATATTTCCAAAATATTACCCTCACTACAGAAATATTTGGGCTTAAATTCATGGTCATAATGATATCCCAGATTTATTTTTTTCTTTAATTCTGTGTTATTATCATTGAATTCCACAATTAGGCTTTCACTAAGCTGGAGCATGTGACTGATGTTCACACTCTTGGTCCTTTCCAATGCAGCCTATAAGCCCAAGTTTCACACCAGTGATGGTTGTATTTTGCAGCTTCCTTATCTGGGAGCCACCCTGGCATGTAAATCAATGTTTTCTCATCTTTATTTCACTTTAAAGGTAATAAAGAAACCCACACAGTACACACAAAGGACCACAGGGTACATGCTCAGAACTGCTATGAAACACTGTATTGCTAAGCAATTAAGAAGGTAGTTCGTAGCCTGGACATAAACTTGCATAATATTTGAGTAGAATTTACTTGCCCATGTTGCAGTTACCTTATGCAATACTGCCTGTGGGAAAGAAAAGAAAGTTGGTGGGTAGTTTAAACTGTGCTATTACAAAATTAAAGAGTGTATGTTTCTAATAGAATTATTTTCCATTGCTTCTCAAAGTTTATAAGTTTATCACACATAAATGAAAAGTGAGTATATTAAGATCTCAAAAGCTCTAAGCTCTAATTTGCTTTCTATGAACTTCAAAAAATGACATTTAGCTGCTGATAATGCAGGCTTTACAAGGCAATCAAAACTGCATTTATATTCCTAACTACGCAGAGTTCTCCATAAAGAAAAGCCCATCATCTGTGACCAAGCTCTCAGCTTTGGGAGGGAAACACATGGAAAATCAATAGAATATAGTGGCTCTCTGGGTGCATTGAGTAGTACAATATCTGGGGACATACCAAAATAGAATACCCCTGAATATACCGTTTCTTTATTTTGAAAATCCATATTTTCATAATAAGTTTAGCCTTAATGGGGCAGCTTGATGATATCCTTTAAAATCAAGCTTCTTGGAGATTGGATTAAAGATGGCAGCGTTGAGAGGTGAGACAAAGACCTCCTCCTAAAACCACATATAATACAAAAATATAATTTAATACAACTAATCCTGAAAGAGAGACAGGAAAGAAGGCTGCACCAGACTGCATACACCTGAAGAAAAGAGAAGACCTCACAGAACAGGGTAACATACCAAAGCTGTGACCCGGCAGGGCCCAAGCTTTTCCCCCACCACAGCTCACCGGCAGGAGGAAGAGAAACAGAGCCGGGAGCAAGTGGAGGCCTGGGACTGCTGAACACCTAGCCCTGGAGATCTGCTCTGGGAGCACAAACCTACATTTCATGGTTCTCTGGTGATTTAGTGCAGTTGGAAAGTTAAGAAAGGTGGAATACCTGGAGAGACAGAGATTCCAGCAGCTTGTGGAAAACAGGGATTCATATCTGACTGATCTGGGTGGGCAGTCTGAGAGACTTCCTAAAAGCGAGAGGGCTGCTAAAGGGGCAAGGACTGCACAGAGCTTACTGCTCAGGAGAAATGACAGATACACAAAGTTGAATGGGTGCACTCAGCCCAGCAGGTTGGGAGCTTAAACAATCTTCAGGCGCTCCATCCCCCTGGCTGGCTACGCAGCGCCAGGCCCCACACCGTGATATGCAGCCTGCTGTGTCTTCCTCATG
This sequence comes from Smutsia gigantea, assembly GCA_032199065.1. Lineage (NCBI taxonomy): Eukaryota > Metazoa > Chordata > Mammalia > Pholidota > Manidae > Smutsia > Smutsia gigantea. The sequence goes on from JAVSCE010021529.1 coordinate 130,462, forward strand.
GCTACCCGGCACCAGGCTCATGCTCGCAAACTGGCAACCCCTGCCATGGCATCAGGCTAGCCAGAGGGAAGCCCCACCTATGGCAGCTACAAACACAAAGCATAGAGGCTTACACCGGTTTGTTCGGCCCACTGATTCAGGCAGTGGAGACAGACATAGCAGCCAGGAAGCAGGAAACACCTCTTTCCTTACCCAAAGCACCAATATCACTCCCCTGCAACCCCCGACATTGCTCCAGGGGCTGAGCAGCTCCAGAGAATAGAGCTTCTGGGCACTAGACGGCACCACAGACAAATTATGAAACGTCAAAGGAACCTGGTTCAAAACAAAATTATGAATACACCTGAGAAAGATTCAAATGAAATCGACCTCATGAATCTTCCTGAAAGAGATTTCAAAAGAAAAACCATTAACATGCCTATGGAGGCACAGAAAATATTCAAGAACTCAGGAACAAATTTAGGATGGAGGTCCAGTCATTGAAGAACACAATGGAGGGTATTAAAAGCAGATTAGATATGGTGGAGGAGAGATAAATGGAATAGAAATTAGGGAAGATAAATACAAAGAAGCTGAGGCACTGAGAGAAAAAAGGATCTCTAAAATGAAAGAATACTGAGAGAACTGTGTGACCAATCCAAATGGAATAATATTTGTATTATAGGAGTACCAGAAGAAGAAGAGAGAGAAAAAGAGATAGAAAGTGTCTTTGAGGAAGTAATTGCTGAAAACTTTCCTAGTCTGGGGAAAGAGATAGTCTCTCCGGCCATGGAGGTGCACAGATCTATCAACAAAAGGAACCCAAAGAAGAAAACACCAAGACATATAATAATTAAAATGGCAAAGATCAAGGATAAGGACAGACAATTAAAAGCAGCCAGAGAGAGAAATAAGACCATATACAAAGGAAAACCCATCAGGCTATCATCAGACATCTCAGCAGAAACCTTACAGGCCAGAAGGGAGTGGCATGATGTATTTAATGCAATGAAGCAGAAGGGCCTTGGACCAAGAATACTTTATCGGGCAAGGTTATCATTTAAATTGAAGGAGGGATTAAACAATTTCCAGATAAGCAAAAGCTGAGAGAATTTGCCTCCCACAAACCATCTCTACAGTGTATTTTAGAGGGACTGGTATAGATGGAAGTGTTCCTAAGGTTTAATAGCTGTCACCAAAGGTAATAAAAAGATAGACAAAGAATACAGAATATGATATCTAATATATAAAGAATGGAGGAGAAAGAAAAGGAGGTAAAAAAAAAAGAATAGCATATTAAATGAGTTAAGTTAGACTCTTAGATAGTAAGGAAGTTACCCTTGAACCTTTGGTAACCACAAATCTAATGCCTACAATGGCAATAAGTACATACACATTGATAATCACCCTAAATGGAAATGGTCTGAATGCACCAAACAAAAGACATAGAGACAATGAATGGATAAAAAAACAAGACCCAACTATATGCTGCCTACAAGAGACTCACTTCAAACCCAAAGACATACACAGACTAAAAGTGAAGGGATGGAAAAAGATATTTCATGCAACCAATAGGGAGAAAAAAGCAGGTGTTGCAGTACTTGTATCAGACAAAATAGACTTCAAAACTAAGAAAGTCACAAGAGAGAAGGACATCACATAATGATAAAGGGGTCATTCCAACAAGAGGATATAACCATTATAAATATCTATGCACCCAACACAGGAGCACCTACATATGTGAAACAAATACTAACAGATTAAAAGGGGGAATAGAATGTAATGCATTCATTCTAGGAGACTTCAACACTCCACTCACTCCAAAGGACAGATCACCCAGGCAGAAAATAAGGACACAGAGGCTCTGAACAACACATTAGAACAGATGGACCTAACAGACATCTACAGAGCTCTCCACCCAAAAGCAGCAGGATACACATTCTTTTCAAGTGTACACGGAACATTTTCCAAAACACCACATACTAGGCCACAAAAAGAGCCTCAGTAAATTCAAAAAGACTGAAATTGTAAATACCAACTTCTCAGATCACAAGGGTATAAAACTAGAAATAAATTGCACAAAGAAAACAAAAAGAGTAACAAACACATGGAGGCTTTAACAACATGCTCCTAAATAATCAGTGGATCAACGACCAAATTAAAACAGAAATCAAGGAATATATGGAGACAAATGAAAACAACAGGACACAGCCCCAACTTCTGTGAGATGCAGCAAAGGCAGTTCTAAGAAGGAAGTATATAGCAAGCCAGGCCTATTTAAAGAAGGAAGGACAATCCCAAATGAATAGTCTAAATTAACAATTATTGAAACTGGAAAAAGAAGAACAAATTAAGCCCAAAGTCAGCAGAAGAAGGGACATAATAAAGATCAGAGAAGAAATAAATAAAATTGAGAAGAATAAAACAACAGAAAAAATTAATGAAACCAAGAGCTGGTTCTTTGAGAAAATAAACAAAATAGATAAACCCCTAGCCAAACTTACTAAGAAAAAAAGAGAATCTACACACATAAACAGAATTAAAAATAAGAAAGGAAAAATCACAACAGAAACCATAGAAATACAAAGAATTATAAGAGAATACTATGAAAATCTATATGCTAACAAACTGGATAACCTAGAGGAAATGGACAACTTTCTAGAAAAATATAACCTTCCAAGACTGACCCAGGAAGAAACAGAATATCTAAACAGACCAATTACCAGCAATAAAATTCAATCATTAAGGAAAAAGTTACCTAAAAACAAAATACCCGGAACAGATGGATTCACTGCTGAATTTTATCAGACATTTAGAGAAGACATAATACCCATTCTCCTTAAAGTTCTCAAAAAAATAGAAAGGGAAGGAATACTTCCAAACTCATTCTATGAAGCCTGCATCACTTTAATACCAAAACCATGGAAACACATCACAAAAAAAGAAAACTACAGACCAATATTCCTGATTAACACAGATGTAAAAATACTCAACAAAATATTAGCAAACCGAATTCAAAATTACATCAAGAGCATCATACACTATGAACAAGTGGGATTCATCCCAGGGATGCAAGGATGGTACAACATTCAAAAATCCATCAACGTCATCCACCACAACAACAAAATGAAAAACAAAAACCACATGACCATCTCCATAGATGCTGATAAAGCATTTGACAAAATTCAACATCCATTCATTACAAAAACTCTCAACAAAATGGGTATAGAGGGCAAAAACCTAACATAATAAAGGCCGTATATGACAAACCCACAGCCAACATCATACTCAACAGTGAGAAGCTGAAAGCTTTTCCTCTAAGATAGGGAACAAGACAAGGATGCCCACTCTCCCCACTTTTATTCAGCATAGTACTGGAGGTCCTAGCCATGGCAATCAGAAAACACACAGAAATAAAAGGCATCCAGATTGGTAAGTAAGAAGTCAAACTGTCACTGTTTGCAGATGACATGATATTGTATATAAAAAATACCCACTCCAAAACTACTAGAACTAATATCTGAATTCAGCAAAGTTGCAGGATACAAAATTAATAAACAGAAATCTGTTGCTTTCCTATACACTAATGATGAACAACCAGAAATAGAAATCAGGAAAACAATTCCATTCACAACTGCATCAAAAAGAATAAAATACCCAGGAATAAACCTAACCAAGGAAGCGAAAGACCTATACTCTGAAAACTACAAGACACTCCTAAGAGAAATTAAAGAGGATACTAATAAATGGAAATTCATCCCATGCTCTTGGGTAGGAAGAATTAATATTGCTAAAATGACCACCTGCCTAAAGCAATCTATAGATTCAAAGCAATCGCTATAAAAATACTGACAGCATTCTTCAATGAACTGGAACAATAGTTCTAAAATTCATATGGAACCACAAAAGATCCCAAATAGCCAAAGCAAACCTGAGAAGGAAGAATAAAGCAGGGGGACCTCGCTTCCCAACTTCAAGCTCTACTACAAAGCTACAGTAATCAAGACAATTTGGTACTGGCACAAGAAAAGACCCATAGACCAGTGGAACAGAATAGACAGTCCAGATATTAACACAAGCATATATGGTCAATTAATATACGATAAAGGAGTCATGGATATACAGTGGAGAAATGACAGTCTCTTCAACAGCTGGAATTGGCAAAACTGGACAGCTACATGTAAGAGAATGAAACTGGACTACTGTCTAGCCCCATACACAAAGGTAAACTCAAGGTGGATCAAAGACCTGAATGTAAGTTATGAAACCATAAAACTCTTAGAAGAAAATATAGGCAAAACTCTCTTGAATATAAACATGAGCGACTTCTTCATGAACATATCTCCACAGGCAAGGGAAACAAAAGCAAAAATGAACAAGTGGGACTATATCAAACTAAAAAGCTTCTGTACAGCAAAGGACACCATCAGTAGAACAAAAAGATATCCTACAGTATGGGAGACTATATTCATAAATGACATCCGATAAGGGGTTGACATCCAAAATATACAAAGAGCTCATGCACCTCAACAAACAAAAAGCAAATAACCCAATTAAAAAATGGGCAGAGGAGCTGAACAGACTCTTCTCCAAAGAAGAAATTCAGATGGCCAACAGGCACATGAAAAGATGCTCCACATTGCTAATCATCAGAGAAATGCAAATTAAAACCACAATGAGATATCACCTCACACCAGTTAGGATGGCCACCATCCAAAAGACAAACAACAACAAATGTTGGCGAGGATGTGGAGAAAGGGGAACCCTCCTACACTGCTGGTGGGAATGTAAATTAGGTCAACCTTTGTGAAAAGCAGTATGGGGGTTCCTCAAAAAACTCAGAATAGAAATACCATTTGACCCAGGAATTCCACTCCTAGGAATTTACCCTAAGAATGCAGCAGCCCAATTTGAAAAAGACATATGTACCCCTTTGTTTATCACAGTCCTATTTGCAATAGCCAAGAAATGGAAGCAACTTAAGTGTCCATCAGGAGATGAATGGATAAAGAAGATGTGGTGCATATAAACAATGGAATATTATTCAGCCATAAGAAGAAAACAAATCCTACCATTTGCAACAACATGGATGGAGCTAGAGGGTATTATGCTCAGTGAAATAAGCCAGGCCAAGGAAGACAGGCAGGATTTCACTCGTCTGTGGAGTATAAGAACAAAGAAAAACTGAAGGAACAGAACAGCAGCAGACTCACAGAACCCAAGAATGGACTAACAGTTACTAAAGGGAAAGGGATTGCAGAGGATAGCTGGGAAGGGGGGGGGGGTAAGGGGAATAAGGGGCATTATGATTTGCACATATAACATATGGGGTTGGCACTGGGAAGGCAGTAAAGCACAGAGAAGACAAATAGTGACAGTATAGCATCTTACTCTGCTGATGGACAGTGACTGTAATGGGGTTGGTGGGGACTTGATAATGGGGGGAGTCTAGTAACCACAATGTTCCTGTAAGTGTATATTAATGATACCAAAAAATAAAAAATACATAAACAAAGAAAAACAAGCTACTATAAACACCAATATTTCTTATAGTCTAACCTCAGTATTTTTTAATGAGGTAAATAGATACTTACCAGACAATAGCAGAAAAGCAGGAAAGCCACCTAAACTCTCTGGACCTTAGTTTCCTCAGAGTTAAAATGGGGAGAGAGAAGTCTCACTCTTTAATGTGTCTTCCAATGTAAGAAAAGCAGATATTGGATTCTACATTTTCTGACCTTACCATCAACAAGCAAAATGAGTATCATGCTCATATGAAACCTGTGGTCTGATATGCATGTGCCTTGATTTTTCTCCTGTTTCCGCTCCTCCCTTGAGGCTGAAAGCATTTTGCCAAAGGCGGTAGCAGCCAGGTGTGAGCAGCTCTCTAGAGGCAGAAATAGCAGGATGACTTTTGCACGTGATCAGTCTGGGTGGGAGGTAAACTTAAATTTAAATGAATCTGAGCTCCCTGGTGATAAACAACAGAGCTTCTCACTCTATTAAAAAAGAACTCCAGAGAGAGGGATCATTCTCGGAGAGCAACTCCCTTGAGGAGGCTTTTAAAACAGTGACCCCGTGTGACAGGCCTGATTGGAAGGACAAGCTTGGGGATGGCTCTGGCAGAGCTCCTGAGAGGCGCCAACAGCACCGGGGCATGTTTCAGGGAAACCTGTTTCAGATGCACCTGACTGGTTCCACTGCACTTGGACAAGCCACTTGTTTTGATTTGATTTTGAGTTCCATTTTATCATCAGTAAAATAAAGGGGCAGGTGAATACTAACCTCTACTGTTAGAAGCCAACAGAGCCTCACCATTAGACAGCCAGCTGTTGCTTTAAACCTTTCCTGGACTAACACAACAATCCCAAGGAGAGTCAAGTGATTTCATCATGTAGACTGGGCTCTCAAGCAGTAAAAGGGATGAGAATTCCATCCATGAAACAGTCTCTGCTGAAATAAAACTATTTTGAGTACTGCCACCCCATGCATTACAGCACAAAACCCTAAGAATTCAAAAGTGGAAAACATAACCATGTGAGGACAGTACCCTAGTACTGCACACACACATACACACACACACAAGCAAATACAAATACTTTGGGACAAGGTGGATCTGAAGTATTAAAAGAGCTGGCTTTTAGGGTATTTTCAAATTGATATGACTTTATTATGCATTCGTACTTATAACAATTTGGATTATGGGGACAAAGTGGGTATCTTAAAGCTTAAGCAATTCAAATTAACCAAGTGAAATTAAGATTAGTAATAGGAGTTTCAAAGCAACTGATACTTCTTGCAAAAAGTCTGTTCTCTTAAGTAGTTTGGACATCTTGGTACAATTTAATAAAGATGCATATTTTTAAAAGCAAATAAAATATAGAGATAATATGAAGATAATGAGAGCTAGTCACTCCATTTGTCATCAATTCTGAGTCAGTATAGCATGATTTAACACATTTACCAAAGAAAAGTACTGACTCAAAACAAAAGAAGAAATTTGACTACAGTAGATCTCATGAAGGAAAGAGGAAACAAATAATCAAGTATTAATTAAATTAAAGATCATTTTTATCTTTCCAATGCAATAAATTATTGCTTTCAAATCAGTTGGGAAATGCTTCCTTTTTCATACTTCTCTTGCTGTCATTTCTTAGTAAAAACAAGTGTACTGTTTTCTGGGCATCATATATCAGTCTCTCCGACTTGACTGGCAAATATGGAGCTGCTCTGAGAGCTCGTCTTTTGTCAACCGCATGGAGATGATTTCGATAATATTCTCAAACTTAAACCAGGTCTTATCTCACAGAGCCCCGGATAGTTTTTCCCTTACTTATTCTTACAGCCCTTCAGAGGAGAAGACAAGGTTTGGCTAATCATGCCCTGGGGTTGAGAAATTAGAGATCCCCGTAGATAGAAAGACCATGAAACTTGACAAGGAAGTCACCATAAAGAAATCAGAAATACGGGAATATTTCCAAGGTCAAAGTTATATATCTAAATATATTGCATCTAAAACCCTCTTTCTAATCCTAATCATTAAGGAATGGTAAGGGAAATTCACATTACACCATTTTTAATCTGGTGAATTGGTGTACTTGAAGGTACCTGAAAAACTCTTCTCCTTCTTGGGGGTCTGCCTCCAAGGAAGCAGGTAGATCTATTTGGCTGCCACGTGAAACCTAGCCTGGTTTAATCCTTGAAGTAACACTGCCACAAGGACATGCAGAAAATTTACACCTTACACCACTGCTTCCTGGGCTGAGGTACTCAAGGGCCAAAGTATAGCAAGTATACTTATAGATTCTACGTATACTTATAATTATACTATATATATTCCCAAGGAGAGTGAATGAATTTGCTTACTTTTTTTTTAATATATAATTTATTTTGGTATCATTAATCTACAATTACATACGCAATATTATGGTTATTAAACTACCCACTTCATCAGGTCCCCCCCACCAACCCCATTACAGTCACTGTCCATCAGCATAGTGAGATGCTATAGAGTCACTACTGGTCTTCTCTGAGTTGTTCAGCCCTCGCTGTGCCCCCCCCCAACATTACGTCTGCTAATCGTAATGCCCCTTTTTCCCTCTTACCCTCCCTTCCCACCCATCTTCCACAGGCCCTTTCACTTTGGTAACTATTAGTCCGTTCTTGGGCTCTGTAAGTCCGCTGCTGTTTTGTTCCTTCAGTTTTTTTTCTTTGTTCTTATACTCCACAGATGAGTGGAATCATTTGATACTTGTCTTTTTCGGCTTGGCTTATTTCACTGAGCATAATACCCTCTAGCTCCATCCATGTTGTTGCAAATGGTAGGATTTGTTTTCTTATTATGGCTGAATAATATTCCATTGTGTATATGTACTACTTCTTCTTTATCCATTCATCTACTGATGGACACTTAGGTTGCTTCCATTTCTTGGCTATTGTAAATAGTGCTGCGATAAACATAGGAGTGCATATGTCTTTTTCAAACTGGGCTGCTGCATTCTTCGGGTAAATTCCTAGGAATGGAATTTCTGGGTCAAATGGTATTTCTATTTTGAGTCTTTTGAGGAACCTCCATACTGCTTTCCACAATGGTTGAACTAATTTGCAGTCCCACCAGCAGTGTAGGAGGGTTCCCTTTTCTCCACATCCTCGCCAACATTTGTTGTTGTTTGTGTTTTGGATGTTGGTCATCCTCACTAGTGTGAGGTGATATCTCATTGTGGTTTTAATCTGCATTTCTCTGATGATTAGCGAAGTGGAGCATCTTTTCATGTGCCTGTTGGCCATCTGAATTTCTTCTTTGGAGAAGTGTCTATTCATGTCCTCTGCCCATTTCTTAATTGGATTATTTGCTTTTTGTTTGTTAGGTGCATGAGTTCTTTATATATTTTGGATGTCAACCCTTTATCAGATATGTCATTTATGAATATATTCTCCCATACTGTAGGATGTCTTTTTGTTCTACTAATGGTGTCCTTTGCTGCATAGAAGCTTATCAGCTTCATATAGTCCCACTTGTTCATTTTTGCTTTTGTTTCCCTTGCCTGGGGTGATATGTTCATGAAGAAGTTGCTCATGTTTATGTCCAAGAGATTTTTGCCTATATTTTTTTCTAAGAGTTTTATGCTTTCATGACTTACATTCAGGTCTTTGATCCACCTTGAGTTTACCTTTGTGTATGGGGTTAGACAGTAGTCCACTTTCATTCTCTTACATGTAGCTGTCCAGTTTTTCCAACATCAGCTGCTGAAGAGGCTGTCATCTCCCCACTGTATATCCAAGGCTCCTTTATCAAATATTAATTGACTGCATATGTTTGTGTTAATGTTTGGATTTTCTATTCTGTTCCACTGGTCTGTGGGTCTGTTTTTGTGCCAATACCAAATTGTCTTGAATACTGTGGCTTTGTAGTAGAGCTTGAAGTCAGGGAGCGTAATACCCCGTTTTATTCTTCCTTCTCAGGATTGCTTTGGCTATTCGGGGTCTTTTGTGGTTCCATATGAATTTTAGAATTATTTGTTCCAGTTCATTGAAGAAAGCTGTTGGTAGTTTGATAGGGATTGCATTGAATCTGTAGATTGCTTTAGGTAGTATAGCCATTTTGACAATATTTATTCTTCCTAGCCAAGAGCATGGGATGAGTTTCCATTTGTTAGTGTCCTCTTTAATTTCTCGTAGGAGTGTCTTGTAGTTTTCAGAGTACAGGTCTTTCACTTCCTTCATTAGGTTTATTCCCAGGTATTTTATTCTTTTTGATGCAATTGTGAATGGAATTGTTTTTATGATTTCTCTTTCTGTTAGTTCATTGTTAGTGTATAGGAAAGCAACAGATTTCTGTGTGTTAATTTTGTATCCTGCAACTTTGCTGAATTCAGATAGTAGTTCTAGTAGTTTCGGAGTGGAGTCTTTAGGGTTTTTTATGTACAGTATCATGTCATCTGCAAATAGTGACAATTTGACTTCTTCTTTACCAATATGGATGCCTTGTGTTTCTTTGTTTTGTCTGATTGCCGTGGCTAGGACCTCCAGTACAATGTTGAATAACAGTGGAGAGAGTGGGCATCCCTGTCTTGTTCCCAATCTTAGATGAAAAGCTTTCAGCTTCTCGCCATTAAGTATGATGTTAGCTGTGGGTTTGTCATATATGGCCTTTATGATGTTGAGGTACTTGCCCTCTGTACCCATTTTTTTGAGAGTTTTAATCATGAATGGATGCTGAATTTTGTCAAATGCTTTTTCAGCGTCTATGGTGATGATCATGTGGTTTCTGTTCTTCTTTTTGTTGATGTGGTGGATGATGTTGATGGATTTTCGAATGTTGTACCATCCTTGCATCCCTGGGATGAATCCCACTTGATCATGGTGTATGATCCTCTTGATGTATTTTTGAATTCGGTTTGCTAATATTTTGTTGAGTATTTTTGCATCTACGTGCATCAGGGATATTGGTCTGTAATTTTCTTTTTTGGTGAGGTCTTTGCCCGGTTTTGGTATTAGAGTGATGCTGGCTTCATAGAATGAGTTTGGAAGTATTACCCTCTCTTCTATTTTTTGGAGAACTTTAAGAAGAATGGGTGTTACTTCTTCTCTATATGTCTGGTAGAATTCAGAGGTGAATCCATCTGGTCCGGAGGTTTTGTTCTTGGGTAGTTTTTTGATTACCGATTCAATTTCGTTGCTGGTGATTGATCTGTTTAGTTTTTCTGTTTCTTGCTTGGTCAGTCTAGGGAGGTTGTATTTTTCTAAGAAGTTGTCCATTTCTTCTATGTTTTCCAGCTTGTTAGCATATAGATTCTCATAATATTCTCTTATAATTCCTTGTATTTCTGTGGGGTCCATCGTTATTTTTCCTCTCTCATTCCTGATTCTGTTTATTTGTGTAGATTCTCTTTTTCTCTTCATGAGTCTGGCTGGGGGTTTATCTATTTTGTTTATTTTTTCACAGAACCAGCTCTTGGTTTCATTGATTTTTTTCTATTGTTTTATTCTTCTCAATTTTATTTATTTCTTCTCTGATCTTTATTATGTCCCTCCTTCTCATGACTTTGGGCCTCATTTGTTCTTCTTTTTCCAATTTCAGTAATTGTGTCTTCAGACTATTCATTTGGGAATGTTCTTCCTTCTTTAAGTAGGCCTGGATTGCAATATACTTTCCTCTTAGAACTGCCTTTGCTACGTCCCACAGAAGTTGCGGCTTTGTGTTGTTGTTGTCATTAGTCTCCGTATATTCTTTGATTTCTGTTTTGATTTGGTCGTTAACCCACTGATTAATTAGGAGAATGTGGTTAAGTCTCCATGTATTTGTGAGCTTTTTTGATTTCTTTCTAAAATTTATTTCTACTCTTATACCTTTGTGATCTGAGAAGTTGGTTGGTAGAATTTCAATACTTTTGAGTTTACTGAGGTTCTTTTTGTGGCTTAGTATGTGGTCTATTCTGGAAAATGTTCCATGTGCACTTGTGAAGAATGTGTATCCTGTTGCTTTTGGGTGTAGAGTTCTGTAGACGTCTGTTAGGTCCATCTGTTCTAGTGTGTTGTTCAGTGCCTGTGTCTTTACTTATTTTCTGTCATGTTGATCTGTGTTTTGGAGTAAGTGGTGTGTTGAAGTCTCCTAAAATGAATGCATTGCTGTCTATTTCCTCCTTTAATTCTGTTAGTATTTGTTTCACATATGCTGGCACTCCTGTGTTGGGTGCATATATATTTATAATGGTTATATCTTCCTGTTGGACTGACCCCTTTATCATTACGTAATGTCTTTCTTTATCTCTTGCTACTTTCTTCATTTTGAAGTCTATTTTGTCTGACACAATTACTGCAACACCTGCTTTTTTTCTCCTTGTTATTTGCATGAAATATCTTTTTCCATCCCTTCACTTTTAGTCTGTGTATATCTTTGGGTTTGATGTGAGTCTCTTGTAAGCAGCATACAGATGGGTCTTGTTTTATCCATTCTGTTACTCTGTGTCTTTTGATTGGTGCATTCAGTCCATTTACATTTAGGGTGATTATTGATAGATATGTACTTATTGCCATTGCTGGCTTTAGATTCGTGGTTACCAAAGGTTCAAGGGTTGCTTCTTTACTATCTAACAATCTAACTTAACTTTCTTGTTACGTTATTGTAAACACTGTCTGATGTTTCTTTGTTTCTCTCCCTTCTTATTCTTCCTCCTCCATTCTTTATATACTAGGTGTTTTATTCTTTGCCTTTAGTTAGTATTTGGATGGTCTGCCTTCTTTGCTATGATTTTATTTTCTCTGGTGACATCTTTTTAGCCTTAGGGGTGCTTCCCTCTAGAGCAGTCCGTTTAACATATCCTGTAGTGGTGGTTTATGAGAGGCAAATTCTCTCAACTTTCATTTGCCTGGAAATTGTTTAATCCCTCCATCATATTTAAATGATAATCTCCCTGGATACAATATTCTTGGGTCATGGCCGTTCTGTTTCATAACATTAAATATATCATGCCATTCTCTTGTGGCCTGTAAGGTTTCTCTTGAGAAGTCAGATGATAGTCTGATGGGTTTTCCTTTGTAGGTGATCCTTTTTCTCTCTCTAGCTGCCTTTAATACTATGTCTTTATCTTTGATCTTTGCCATCTTAATTATTATGTGTCTTGGTGTTGTCTTCCATGGGTCCCTTGTGTTGGGAGATCTGTGGGCTTCCATGGTCTGAGAGACTACTTCCTTCCCCAGCGAGGGAAAGTTTTCAGCAATTATTTCTTCAAAGACACTTTCTATCCCTTTTTCTCTCTCTTCTTCCTCTGGTACTCCTATAATGCGAATATTGTTCCATTCGGATTCGTCACACAGTTCTCTTAATATTCTTTCATTCCTAGAAATCTTTTTATCTCTCTCTGCGTCAGCTTCTCTGTATTCCTGTTCTCTGATTTCTATTCCATTAACAGTCTCTTGCATCTCATCCAGTCTGCTGTTCAGCCCATCGATTGCTTGTTTGATTTCTGCATTGTCTTTCCTCACTTCCCTCACTTCCTCCCTCAGCTCTTGCACATTTCTCTGTAGGTCCATCAGCATGGTTATGACTTTTATTCTGAATTTTTTCAGGAAGACTGTGCATTTCCATCCCTTCAGACTCCCTCTCTGGGGTTGTCTGGTTGATTTGTCTGGACCATATTCCTCTATCTTTTCATGGCTATAGAAGTGGTCACTGGTAGTTGCCACGTACGTCAGCTGGGCTCTTTAAGACTTTAAAAAGAGAAAAGAAAAAAAGAGAAAGAACGAAAAAAAAAAAAGCCCACCAGGAGTAGATTCTGTGGCGATGCTGTAGGTGGCGCTGTTGCCCCACTATTCCGCAGCCGTGGCCATGCCGCTCCGCAGGGCTCTTTATAGCTCTGGCCGGGGTGGGAACGAATGGGAGGCTGTTGATCTCAGTGAGAAGTCTAAGTGTGGCCATGCTTTCCCAGTTGCCAGCTAAGGGGTCTGAAACTCCCCAGGACTCCCAGCCCGCTGGGCTGAGTGCGCCGTGATGATCCGTCTCCTCCGCTGGGCTCCTGTCTCTTTAAGACCGCTGAAAAAAGCACGCGGTTTTCTTTTTTTTTTTCCTTCCTGGGAGCCGGCTGCAAGCACCCTGGTGCATTCCCCACTCAGATCCTGCACCCTCTGTCTCTCCAATCTCCGCTACACCACGCTATGTGTGTCAGCGCTCCCCACGCAGATCACCGGGGCTGGTTATTTCGCGGGGGGTACTTCCACTTCCTCCCGGCTCTGAATCCTCTCCTCCCACTGGTGCGCTGGAGTGGGTGAGTACTCGGGTTCCGCCGGGTCGCGACTCCGTATCTTACCCTCCTCTTGGGGTGCCGAGTCCTCTCGGGTGTAGCTGCATGCTGTGCACTTTCCTGTGTATTCTGGTCTCTCTTTTAGGAACAGTTGTATTTGCTGTATTTTCGTAGATAAATATAGTGTTAGGAGGAGATTTCTCCCACCCTGCTCACACCGCCATCTTCCTGGAAGTCGAATCTGCTTACTTTTTGACACTGCAAATTAGTTAGTTATTATGTACAGAGAATTTATTAGCAACTATTACAATGCAAAGCTTTTAATAGACTTATGCAATATATATAATTGGGTATATGTTTTATCCAGTCAAAAGTTTTGCATTTGTTTGTTTTGGGGGTTTATTAAGGATTAAAAGACTGTGCTTATGAAAAAAACGAGACTGGTTTTCATTTCTGAGTGAGGATTTCTTTCTACTTGTTTATCAGGGGAAAATATAACCATGATCAGTTTTTTCTCCATGTAATCAACATATTTTGAGAATTCTGTGAGTGGTGCTAGGAAGACAGATGAAGGCAGTAGGGCACACGAGATTGCTCAGTATCTTCTACAATGAACTATGCTTTAATAAACAGATTTCTTCTAGCCCAAACTCACAAAAGAATAACACTTCAACAGCCAGAGTATTAAAATCACAGAACTATAAAAAGCTAATATGTAGAATTTAATCCAACCATGTCATTTTTTAAGATAGTTAAATGAAATTTGTTTTTTAGGTAGTGTTAAGTTTACAGAAAAGATGCAATGATAATAAAGAGAGTTCCCACGTACCCCACTGTTAACATCCTACATTGTTATGGTCCATTTGTCACAAATAATGAACTAATACTGATACCTTATTATTCACTAAATTTCATTCTTTATTTGGACTTCATTAATGTTTCTCTGACCTCCTTTGTCTGTTCCAGGATCCCACCCAATATATCACATTACAATTTCGTTGTTATCCTTAGGCAACTCTTGGCTATTACAGTTTCTTAGACTTTGCTTGTTTTTCATGGCCTGACAGTTTTGAGGAATACCAGCTGGGTATATTTCAGTATGTCTCTCAATTTGGGCTTCTCTGATGTTTTTCTCAGGGTCAGGCTGGGGTTATGAATTTGGGGGAGGATGTAAAGTACTTTTTCATCACATCATATCAAGGGCACAAGCTACCACCAGGACTCATCACTGACAATCTTAACCTTGACCACAATGAGTATGACCTTGTAGTGTTCACTAGATTCCTCCACTATAAAGTTACATTTTTGTTCCACTCTCCATATACTATATTCTTTTGGCGCAGGTCACAAAGTGCTAGCCCTCATTTAGTGGGTGAGGAGTTAGGTTCCACCTTCTTGAGGAGGGAGAATCTCTATGATTGTTTAGAATTCCTCTGTATGGAAGATTTGTCTTGTATTCCCTATTTATTTATTTGTGTCAGTATGAATTCACGGATAGGTATTTTATATTTTTGGTTACACTTTGAATATAATCCAATAGTATATTACATATTTTTTTGTGCTCACATTGTTCTGGCTATCACCACTGGGAGCATTTCAGTCGTCTTCTGTGTCCTATCATACTGCTTTGCGAGCTTTATCCTACTTTCAGGTCTTACACATTCATTGGCCCAGGCTCATCTGTCTCAGCCCTCCTATCAGACATTGTTTTCCAAGTAGTCTTGGCTCCTTTTATTGGAGAATGTTATTAGAAATCCAGATCTGAGCACTGGCACCCGTGTCCTTTTATAGATATGACATAACTGAAAGCTACCATATTTGTTCAAGGTCCAAAGTTGACTTGTTACAAAGCTAACATAGAAACAGGAGTGTCTTGATGGCTGAATCACTAATCTCACCATTACATCACTCTGCCTTTCTTCCCACATTCCAGGACATGCACCCTTCATGGGCATATATATGTCAAAACATGTTCTCTGTTCCTGTAGTCTAGACATTCTGGGTGTCTTGCAGTATGTGCTTTTTTTTTTATGCAGGACTTCGAAGACTTGCTATGAAAGAGAAGATGGAAGCAAGAGAAATACAGTTGACTTAATAATGACAAAGGACACAACAAAGGGCATTTCCCCAAGCAGTGTAAGGTTCGGGTTACAGAGAATACTAGCTGTGCCTTTTTATGCTCATAAAATCTGCTGTGTGCTCTATTTGTATACATGGCCTATCACTGCCAAGATCTTCATCAGTTGTCATATCCCTTTTAGACATGAGTCATTAAGCCATTAATATATGCCAAATCATTAAGGGCAAAAATGATTCTTATACCTGAAAACTTGAAACCTCTTATAAAATAATAAAGAGCAATGCATATTGTCCTTTTTGTGGAGAGACATGGAGCACACTTTCCTGTGGTCCTTCAGATATGCAGGATTTAGTGATCAATTAGTCCTTCAAACATTATTGGAAACTTTGACAATGCTTTTTGGTGCCAGAGGACAAGCATAGTACACATCTCCTATCACCTTATTATATATATATATATATTACATATATATATAGATAGATAGATGTATTATATAGCCAAATTTTATATTTTAAAGGTCACTAGTAGGTCATTTTCATATTAGTGTCCTAGGCTTATTTCTTTTTCATCTGTACATGACATGTTCCCAATAGATTTCATGCATTTAATAAATAGCAATGTTTATTACTACTGGTAGTTATTACTAAGAGTGTTCCAGCCATTATGGATGAGGCAATGATGAAGAGGTCCCAGATCCTGTTGATAAAATTTACCCTAACATATATTTTACTACTGAGCCTCAGAGCTCCCAGTACAATATAGCATATACAACAAGCATTATGTGAGCAATTGTTGTTTAATGAATTAACAGTCAATGCATATAATATTGGGCTTTTGTAGTTTTCAAATGTTTCAATTAAAGTATTTATATTACTATTGGTCAACAATGCAAATTCTGCATTAGAAAAGCATTTAATAATTATCTCCACATGTCTGTAAATACCATTGGATTATAAACCCTGTAAACTAACAACTGAGCCCATGGCTCTGTGAAGGTTTCCGTAAGTGAAGAAGTGAAATGCCTCTGAGGTACCATTTTCTTGAATGCTTACACCTGTTGGTCATCCCAATTGTTCCCAGTAGTGAAGAAGGACTTAACCACTCATGTTTTATTTATCTTTTCCTAAAATGGAGACTATATTTTAGACACACATCTTTAAAAGCAATTTCTGTCAATTATTCTAATTTTATTGTATGAAAGAATTTGATTTGATTCCTTTTGAAATTTGTGCACATTGTTCAAACTCCAAAATGTCAGGTTTTTTAATTCTTTTAATATTTTTACATTTATTTTAACGTGGCATCTTTATATGTGATTGCAATTAATGCAAATGTATGACATTTAGATCAATTATTGCTCCTGTAGCAATCAACCATTTGCTATACCAAACATTTAGTGAAGGCAAACCTCTCAGTAGTAATAATAATCACATTTTTACTTATATTTATATTGGCTCATCAATATCTACGATGCATGTAATTTATTGGAACACTATCTGAAGGTATATGATCAGAAATATAGTAATATTTTAAATAATGAGTCATTTTATATGGGTTTGTACTAAATACAGCTAATTAATTTAAAGGCAGTATCTTCAAAAAGCTTGTTAAGGGGTATTTTTTGACCCCCAAAATACACATCTCCTTTTACTCTGATTCATACAAATTGAACATTTATATCCTCTCTAAAGCAATTTATCCCCAATCCCAAGTGGACGAGGATCACTGTTACTTTTTTTTTTTTTTTTGGTACCATTAATATACAATCACATGAGCAACATTGTGGTTATTAGATTTCCTCCATTATCAAGTCCCCCCCACATACCCCATTACAGTCACCATCCACCAGCATAGTAAGATGCTATAGAGTCACTACTTGTCTTCTCTGTGCTATACTGCCTTTCCCATGTCCTCACCCCATGTTATGTGTGCTAATCGTAATGCCCCTTAATCCCCTTCTGCCTCCCTTCCCACCCACCCTCCCCAGTCCCTTTCCCTTTGGTAACTGTTAGTCCATTCTTGGATTCTGTAAGTCTGCTGCTGTTTTGTTCCTTCAGTTTTTGCTTTGTTCTTATACTCCACAGATGAGTGAAATCATTTGGTACTTGTCTTTCTCCACCTGGCTTATTTCACTGAGCATAATACCCTCTAGCTCCATCCATGTTGTTGCAAGTGGTAGGATCTGTTTTCTTCTTATGGCTGAATAATATTCCATTGTGTATATGTACCACCTCTTCTTTATCCATTCATCTACTGGTGGACACTTAGGTTGCTTCCATTTTTTGGCTATTGTACATTGTGCTGCGATAAACATAGGGGTGCATATGGCTTTTTGAAACTGGCTCCTGCATTCTTAGGATAGATTCCTGGGTCAAATGGTATTTCTATTTTGAGTTTTTTGAGGAACCTCCATTACATTCCCACCAGCAGTATAAGAGGGTTCCCCTTTCTCTGCATCCTCGCCAGCATTTGTTGTTCCTAGTCTTTTCTGTGTTGGCCATCCTAACTGGTGTGAGGTAATATCTCATTGTGGTTTTAATTTGCATTTCCCTGATGATTAGCGGTGTGGAGCATCTTTTCATGTGCCTGTTGGCCATCTAAATTTCTTCTTTGGAGAAGTGTCTGTTCATATCCTCTGCCCACTTTTTAATAGCGTTAGTTATTTGCTTTTTGTGTGTTGAGGCATGTGAGTTTTTTATACATTTCGGATGTTAACCCCTGTTGGATATGTCACTTACAGATATATTCTCTCATACTGTAGGATGCCTTTTTGTTCTGCTGATGGTGTCCTTTGCTGTACAGAAGCTTTTTAGCATGATGTAGTCCCATTTGTTCATTTTTTATTTTGTTTCCCTTGCCTGAGGAGATGCGTTCAGGAAAAAATTGCTCATGTTTATATTCGAGAGATTTTTGCCTATGTTTTCTTATAAGAGTTTTATGGTTTCATGACTTACATTCAAGTCTTTGATCCATTTTGAGTTTATTTCTGTGTACGGGGTTAGACAATAATCCAGTTTCAATCTCTTGCATGTAGCTGTCCACTGTTACTTTTATAACCCATTTCATTCTTGTCCATAACTTCATTAGTGGCTGAGTTTGGAAAGTAGCAAGTGTACATTAAGACACTAAAGAAACTCCAGCTAGTCAGCATAAGTCTTCAACTATATACCTGAAAAATCTGGTCAGAATTAACGTGTGTATTGGATGTTATCTGTGTAAAGGACATTGCATTTTACTACAGGTCTCTCCTGTCCTCTGCTTTCTGCCCTCAGAGCAAGAGAAAGTTTCTTAGAACTAATTTCTCAGTGAAGAAAAACACTTACACATGCTAAAAGTGGGCCATACTTAACTTTATTCTTGAATTTTAGCAAATCTTCGCATTTTCTTAATTCTTGCCTAATAGTTTTCAAAGACCCAAGTAAACTTCTTGGGTTCTGGTTTAATTTCCTTATGAAAGTGCAAGTTGGCCTGGTTTCCTATTCCTTTTAAGAGTTCTTTGGTAGAACAAATCCAGAAGAACAGAAAAAGATACCCTGAGCTTGGCAAATTGAAATGAACCTATGAGAAAAGGTAGAAACATTTGTGCAGCTGAACTCGAAGTCAGTCTCCAGCATTCTAAATCCTGGTGAGCGCGTAAAACACTGAAGGCTGAGCTCTTGTCTTTGGTTCAGCATATTATCATTTTCTGAACTGACATTTGCAATAACTTCACTGATCTGTAAAGATTTCATTTTCCTCTTTGAGAACTAGGTGAATTTCTTCTGACAATAAGGAGCAGAATATTAACACATCTCCCAATTGATTGCTTTCTTTTTGGTAAGTGATGGGATTTGAAAATGATACTGGCTAATACTGAGATACGTCAGTATTCCTGGGGTCTGAGCCTGCTGGCCTTCAGACTGGAACTACACCACCAGGTCCCCTGGTTTTCCCGCTTGCTGACTCACCCTGCAGATCTTGAGACTTGCCAGCCTTCATAATTGTATGAGCCAATTCCTTACAATCTTTGAATAAACATCTGGATATCTGAATGCTCATCTCTATGGAATTTTGAATATGGCCCATATTTTCATGGTGTTTAGAGAAAGAAACATACCAAAATTCCATTTTTTCAGAGCATATACGACAAAATTGGAGTTGTAGAACATAATCTTGGAAGAATGTTGGTCAGCCTCAGTAGATACAGCTGTAGGAAAAGGAGTGGCTAATAGGCTGATCACAGAGCATTTGGGGCAATGGGACAGGCCCAGTGCCTAGGCAACTATACAGTTTGGTAAAAGTCTTCAAACTCCTTCCTCCTGTCCTTTCTGACTCTATAATCACATCTCAGGCCTCTATTCAAGGCAAGCTTCTGGTGTAACATCAATGAAAGCAGGAGTTGGCAAACCATGGCCCATGAGTCAAATACGGCCCACCGCCTGTTTTTGTAAATAAAGTTTTATTGGAATATCACTATGTTCACTCATTTGCACATTGTCTATGGCTGCTTTGGGGCTACAACAGCAGAGTTTAGTAGTTACAACAGTTATCGTATGGTACACAAGGCCTAAAATATTCCCTATCTAACCTTTCACTGAGAAAATTTCCTAACAGAACAGAAGGACCAGCTGATAACTTTGGATTTGCAAACATTAAGGTATTTGCTGGCTCACAAAGCCAGCACTGATCATATACATCACATATTTCTTCACTGAATAATACAGCATTTCAAATACTAGACCATTTTCTCAATTTCACTCTGCAACGGAAACAATGTGAAGCATGTTCAGGAAGAAAATAAATAGCCCAGCAGGAAGGAAACTGAAATACTTTCTCTCTATTACTTCTCTCTACATCAATGACTTGGAAACCCTGAGAGTATCATGGACAGCAGTATTCCATGCTTCCTTTCAGCTCATCGTTACTGGTGTTGCAAGAAGGCACAGACTTTTTGAGACTTGACAGCAGGGTTGGGTCCTTTTGTACACACACACACACACACACACACACACACACCCCTAGGCTGCATGGACATCCAGCTCCTTCCCTCATTTTTTATGTCCACTCAGGTGCTGACCGCCAGCTGGCATAAGTGACAGATGATGCTAACTTTCAACAGATGTCTTTCTGACCCCAAAGATAATGGAAATGACAAATAATAACTTTGTAATTACCTTAACTTCAACCAAAGCGTAAGCTGAAAAATAACCAGATGAGAACTACTGGGAACATGTGGGGCTGACTTCCCTATTAAGCATGTTTAAGTGTCCCCCGTGCTGTGCTGTTCAGGAGCTGTGCCAGGAGAGTGGGGCGGGCAGCCGAACGTGCACCCAACCATAAATCTTCTTGGCCCCATGATAAACAAACAAGATTTCAGCATCTGCACGCACAGCTGATGAGAAATGGAGAAATGAAGATTAAATGGGAGCTAGGACACTGTCAGAGCTTGGATCTACAGTGCTTTGGATCAGATGAAAGTCCTCTAATTAAAAATATATTTTAAATGCTCACACTCTTTTTTCATCTGTTTGCTGGCTCTGGTCTTGGAGAAGGAAACAATAGGAAACACAGAAAAAAAAGGTAAACAGAACTGCGAACTGATAAGGGGACATTTGACATTTTGCTGATACTGTTGGTTTGGAAAGTAGGTTAGGCAGTGATTGTGGGATGCAGGGCACCACTTCTAACCCAAACCAATGGCATGGCTGTCTGGGCTTCATGCTTTAAAGAGAGCAGAGGGATCTTTGAGCCTGGAGAGACTTTTACTTTCAAGAATCTGGAGTTTGTTTGAACTAAGTCTTTTTATAAACATCCAGAAGTGAATTTGTTTAGTTGGACTAAATAGACCATGTTGTCTATTCCTAGATGAACACTGACCAATCCCCAGGTAGAAACAGCTCTCACTTGTGATAGTTAATTGTAAGTGCCAATCTTGACTGGGCCATAGGACGCCCAGATATTTGGTCTACAATTATTCTAGGGATTTCTGTTGGGGGTTTTGGATGAGAATAACATTTACATCAGTAGACTGAGTAAAGCAGACTGCTCTCCCTAATGGGAGTGGGCTACATTCAATCAGCTGAAGTCCTGAATAGAAAACAAGGTGGCTGATCCTCTCCTAAGTAAAGAGAATTCTTACAGTCTGACGGTCTTCAAACAAGGACATAAGAACTTTTCCTGCCTTTAGACTTAGACTGAAATATCTGTTCTTCCTGGGTTTTGAGCGTGCTGGCCTTCAGACTGGAACTACACCATCAGGTCCCCTGGTTTTCTGGCTTGCTAACTCACCCTGCAGATCTTGAGACTAGCCAGCCTCCATAATTGTATGAGCCAATTCCTTACAATCTTTTTATGTATATATGTATACACACACACACACACACACCTATTGACTGTTTCTCTAACACATCACTGAATCTGAGGCTCAGCATCTTAGGACATGCATGAATGACAATGATCTTCTTACTGAAATTCTCCCTGTAACTTCCTCCCATTGATACTAGCTATCTTCCTTGTAGCTCTAACAGAAATAACTATATGAAGATAATTGGCATGATCACCTTCTACAGACTAAACATCTCCACTAGATCTAACCAATCCTCATAGGACACAGTTTGAGTTCTTCCACCTCACAGTCACTCTTCTCCAAATGCTCTATCATCAGTCTGTCTATATCCCATGTAATGTGTAGCATACAGCCTCCATCACATACAGAGGAGCATTATCACCCCCTGCACTTCAGTGCTATATATCCACTAATGCAGCATCTACTGGCATTAACTTTTTTATGATTATATTTAGTTTTTGACCCACATTAATCTAAATACCTCTGCTCTATTAAATGATTCTGCTAAACTACATCTTTCCCTTTGTGTAGTAAAAAAATCCTTTAAGCACAGACACTTATTAAGCCATAGTTTTACCTGTTATCTATAAGCTGTTCTGCCTTGGATCAACATTTCTAAACCAAATCTTTCATCTAAGCTCCAGCCCCAATTCAATCACTTACTGGGATGTCCAGAGACACCCTACTAGATGTAAGCTCCATGAAAGTAGGAATTTCTACTTGTTTTATTTGCTGTGTATGCCTACTGTCCAGAGTAGCATCTGGCATCTAGGAAGTAGGTTTTCTGAAATATTTTTAAATGAATAAGTAATTGCGTATTAAAGTTAACATGATCAAATACAGCCTTATCACCTTGTCCCATTTCCTGTGAACCCTCAGGAGAATAGAATCACCACCCATGCAAGTACCAAAGCCAAAAATTTGAGAATCACTCCATATTCCACTCCTACCTCATCTCACATATACAATTAGATTTCAAAGAAAATTGACCCCCTTTTCTCTTTCTCACCATCACTGCCTTAGTTTAGGTCCTCATCTTCTCCCTGTTGATATATTTCAGCAGCTTCCTAAACAAATTAGTGACTCCATGGCCGCCCCTACTCTACCAATCCATCCATTCATCATACTTCTGCCAAAGCAGTCCTCCTGAAATGCAAATCTGATCAAATTATTATACCGCTTGAAATCCTGTAGTGGCTTCCCATTATGGCCACAGTAAATTCCAAATTCCTTAGTGAGGCATTCGTCATGCTAAGCTCCCTCATAATCTGACCCATTACTACTCTTCTAGCTTTGTTTGTATTCACTTGCCTGCCAGGTGAACCTCTTGCTCAACTGCAATGAACATGCCACACTCTCCCCTCTGGCCTGCACATGTGTTACTGCCTTTGTTTCTTCTCTTTATTTATAGAGTTAACTACAACTCACTAAACCATCCAGGAGGTGCCTGTTGGTCATCCCCGGGCTGGGGAAGACATGGCATCTTCAGTCACAGAATACTTGTGCCTGCCTCTAATATAGACCATCACAGTAAAGTGTGATAAAAGGACCCTCTCATGCTTGATTCTAAAACTGTGTGAATTCGTATCCTCAGTGCCTATCCCAGTGTTCAGGACTCATTAAGTGTTTGGTGAATGAACTGCACTGTATTAAGCACGTTGCAAATGGTGGGAGAGGAAAAGTACCAAATGGATGGGAGTTATTCCAGAATAAGTGATCCATATGAGCAAAGGCACAGAGACAAGAGAACTCTGCTTTTGTCTGGAGGGTCAGGCACATGGAGTTCAGGAAGGGCAGTCGGGAGCAAAGGGTAGAAAAAAAGCTGTTCTTTACAATGCCTAGTGTTCCATTTCTTGAATTCCAAGAGCAATAAATTATGAGCATCACACAGACTTTCCTATGGGAGTCCCACACCTCACATTTTGCACTGTCTCCCCTTCATCAGCAATACCAGATGAAGCTGCTGAGTTCAGCACATATTATCTTGTTAGTGAGTTTTCCCTCCCTGCTGCCTCTTTGCAACTCAATCTCCCTAATGCTGACTGCTAACATGGCACGATGTCCAGATGTAGATTCAACATCTGAGTCAGGAGCTCTAAAATCTGTTCCAGCATTGTGGAAATGTGCTAACAGATGCACGATAATGATGTATCTCTAGCACATTTATTGGAACATTCCAAAGCCATGAACAAAAATAACTCACATTTACAGAGTTCTTGCCTTGTACCGACTATTATCCTAAATATGCTACATGCATTACCTCACAAAGTTCCTATGAGATACATACATTAGCCCCTTTTATGGATGAGGTCACTGAGGCACAGAGAAGTTAAGAAAACTACAAAGTCACACAGCTGACATTAGAATTTTTTTAATGTAGCTCCTAGTTTCAAGGACTTAATTATTATCCTATGATACTTCTTTAAAATGGACAATACAGGACCAAGAAAGAGAGTACAGCTTCTAATATTGCCTTTGCTATACACAGTGATTTCAGGTAAGTCAGAGCCCTATGAAACTTAATTTATTTCTCTGTATAATTAGAGAATTTGTGTAGAAGAGCAGACTTTAAACCTTTTCACTTCCACAGCCCCAAATAGAATTTTAAAAAATACTGTATCTCTTGTACATTTTAAAAGGACATCTAGATTTTCAGTAAGTTTAAACATTTGCAAAAAAAGTACTTTCTAGCACTTTATAAACATAGATTTTGAAATAAAATCTTTCCACTACCTTTTTAGTATGGTACTTCAGCTCTCTTCCAGTTACTGTTTGCATGATATTTTTCCCATTCTTTGCCTTTCAACCTATGTCTTTGAATCAAAACTATGTCTGTTGTATAAAGCATATAATTAAATCTTGCTTTTTCTTATCTAGATGGATGATTTGTGCCTTTTGATTGGAGTCTTTAGTGCATTCATACTTAATGTAATTATTGATATGTTTGGATTTATGTCTGTCATTTTGCTGTCTGTTTTATATATGTTTCATGGATTTTGGTTGTTGTCATTGTTTCACTGTTTCTTCTTTACCAACTTTTCTTGTGTTAAACCAGTATTTTTTAGTGAACCATGTTAATTTCTCTGTCAAGATTTTACCTCTGATTTTTTTTTGCATTAACTTTCAAAGTGGTTTACATTAGAGATTACAACATAGATTTTCTTTTAATAGAAACTATATATATTTAAGGTTTTCAGTATGCTTGAATTCACACATACATAGGGAAATGACTACCGCAGCCAAGCTAATTAACATATCCATCTCCTCACACAGCTACCATTTTTTGGTTTGTGATGAGAGCAACAAAGATCTACTCTCTTAGCAGATTCCCAGTACAGTATTTACACTGTACTAAACATCACTGTACAGTAGTTCTCTAGAATTATTCATACTATATAATTGCAACTTTGTATCCTTTGACCAACATCTCCCATTTCCCCCACCTCTCCATTTTAATTTATCACAACCCTCTTCAGATTTTACTAGCCTAATTCTAGTAAAATATACCCTCCATTACATCCTTTGTGCCACTACTGTCATATGTAATACCTCTATATGTGCTATAAACATAGTAATCGTGTTATAATCATTGCTTTAAACAATCCTATAGGTGTTTTGAAGAAGAGAAAATAAATATATATGTACATAAAATACATACATATGTACATAAAATGTATGTATGCCTGGAGAGAGTCTTTTGTATTATCCACATATTAATCACTTCTCTGCTCTCATTCCTGCTTTTGTATTTGACTTTACACCTGGTGTCATTTATTTTCAGCTTAAAGGACTTTTTTTGCAGGACAGATGTGCTAGCAAAAAATTCTTTCAGTTTTTGTTTATCAAGGGATGCTATTTTGCCTCATATTTGAAGGCTGGTTTTTGCTGGATAAAGACTACTTGATTGACAGTTCATTCATGTTTACAACCCATTAAGTGGGAGGCAATTAGGACTTGGAGCAACATTTCCCAAAGAAGTATATCCTCTCGAAATTCAGTTGCTATGGAATACCCATAGTCTTTGTTTTTTTATTAAGCTATCATTGATATACACTCTTATGAAGATTTCACATGAAAAACATTGTGGTTATTACATTCACATACATATTATCAAGTTCCCCCCACACCCCATTGCAGTCACTGTCCATCAGTGTAGTAAGGTGCCAGAGTCACTATTTGTCTTTGAGCTACACTGTCTTCCCCTACCCATGGTCTTTTATAGTTGGAAAAGGGAAACACTGGTTTCTTCATAGCAGGGATACTCAGAGTGTTTCAAATGCTAATACAAGTCTTGACTCTTGAAGGAGAAAGTAGAGCTTGAAATGTTTCCAGAACTTTTTTGACAACAGGGAACTTTACCTACTTCACATCTCACTTTATTAGTGTTATACAAACAATATGTTGGAAAAGGTTAATCCAGTTTAGATAAGTAAACCAAGGCACAGAAAGGGATTGACTGTGGCCCAACGGATGAAGCAATGGCACAGTGAATAGAAGAGAAGAATGATTATACTTCCACCTTATTCACACACGGCAGTCTCACAGCAAGGATCAGTCGAAACAAGGGTTATGACCTTTATTGACAGTCAAGGCAACATGCTGTGATTTAGTACTGCGTTTTGGCTGTTGTTAACTATTGCCTTTTAATTCACCATACAACTTCATAAGTGATCTGGAGCTTAGCTTGCTATCTTCACCTTAATGCAACTACATGCTTGACTATTATATTTCATCTTGATTAGAAAAAAAGAAAAATTTCTGCAGTTGAAATATCCCTTCTTTGTAATTACATTTTGATTGCTGAGGCATTATCAGGGCATCATGCAAAGCTCAACTAATGCAAATCTAATTCTCTTTAAAGCCAGACCCAGGAAGAGTTTAACATGAAAATAGTATGATTTATTTTTGAATCTGTAGATTATTTAAAATACTTAGTTGCCAGATTTTATGCACTGTATACATGGGAGAAAACAGATAATCAGAAAGCTCTATGTTTCTTCTCTTCTGAAGGGGGCAAGGAAAGGCACAAAGCTCACACTGGTCGGATATGTAGTCTGGGAGACGACTGCAGAGCAAACAGGTCTACCATTACAAAAGCATACAGCAGCCCCTATAAGATACATGAAAATAGCACTATGCAATACTCCTATAGAACTAAAATTATTAGTATGCTTAACATTTAGTGAGCTCTTGCTATATATCATCTCATCCACACAACAACCTAATGAGGTAACTAGTATTATCTTCATTATGAAGAACAGGAAACCAGACTAGGAAGATTTAGTAACATGTTTAAGATTCACCCTTGTGTCTTGTCTATGAACCTATGTCTATGCTTTAATTACTGTTTTTACATAGTGGGTCTCAAAGTTCGGTCCCCTAAACAGATCAACAAGACCTCGGAACTTGATAGAAATGCAAATACTTGGGTCCCACCCAAGATATACTGAATCAGAAACTCTGAGGAAGCGGTCTAGCAATTGTGTTTTAACCAGCCATCCGGCTCTCTAAACGTTTGAGAACTACTGCCATTTAGCATGATGCTTGGTAAATGTGTTTTTAGTTGAGGTATGTTTTAAGAGACAACGTAAGGGATATTTTTTTTTTACTACACATTAGAAATCCACCTCTCAAAATTTTAGTGTCAAACTACAAAGCACATTATAGCACACATCCTAAGTTTTATTTATAAAAATGCAATGCAAGATTTTGTTTTGTCTCTCTTTGTCTTGTTTCCTAAATCAGCAAGTGTTTTCAGTGCCACTGCATTGTATGGACGGACATCTGATTCTACTGTCCTTGGGAGAAGGCAATCCTATTTCCATTCAAGTCTTCTGAGCTTTAATCTCCTCATGTTATCTACCTCACCTATTTACCAGAATTCATCAGTTCCCAGCATAGTCTCTGGTACACAACAGATAATTAATAATCATTAATTAAATAAAGTTTTAAATTGCTATATTTTAACTAGATGGGCTTACCAGGTGTCCCAGGGAAGGCCCCAGTTTGGAAGGTGTAGTGTGTGTCTACCTGGCTCCTTGAACAGGCTGTCGTATGAGAACTGGGTGCTACTTCCTATGATACAAGTCTTCACAGCTTTCTGGAAACGGTACCAGTCAACATTTACTCACTTTTCTTAGGCTGTATTAGGAACTGATCTACTTAATGTACGGTGTAACTCAAGTAATAAAATTTTAAATAGGATACAAATTTAACCTTTTTTCTTTCATGGACACTCATAAAAATATTCCCTGTGCTGTTAATGAAACTTGCAGATTTTAAATGATTATTCTAAGTATTCTTTTCAAAAAGGATTCTTAATACTTGTTGACTATCTGATTGATTTGGGTATAAACAGAGTCTACCTAAGCCAGCCATCATCATATTTCAATAACGTATACATGACAACTGTGATCATCAGTCTTCGAAGATAGATTCCCCAATGGACTATGCTTCCCAGGAATCATGTCCTGTGTAGTGACACTGTGTTAATTGCAAAACTATGTCATTAAAAAAAGAAGGTGTGTCTGCATTGGTCTCTTAGAATATGGGATCAAGGGAAAACCAGCTGCCATATAAGAAGTCTATCCTGAGACCTCCATGCTGCAAGGAAGCCCAGTCTATCTAGCTAAATGGGAGGCTCTATGGATAGAGAGAAATGCCCAACTGTTCTTGGCTTCACAGGTGAGGCACAAGACTTGTGAGTGTAAAAGCTCTGATGGACATCCAGCCCAGCTGGGCCTTCATTAGGGCCCCATCTGCCTTCTGTCTGCAACTATGTGAATGACCTCAGGCAAGAATAGCCCTTGCAGGCTTAGTTCATTACAAAACAGTGAGCAACAATAATAAATCATTGTTTTAAGTCACTATATCTTGGGGTTTGTTATATAGCAATAGATAACACTAGGTCAGGGTTAAAAGTATTCCATATGTTGAACACATGTCATGGTGCCTAAATATAATACAGGGAGCTAAGGGAAAATGGTCAGGTCTATGTATAATTCATTTCCTTTTGTAGCTTTAGCAACACATTAGCGTTGCTTAAATGTGGACTGTAAGTGCTCTTATTGTAAGTATAAAAGCTAAATTTTATACTTCAGTTGACTTAGAAATTTCATTAACAGCACAAGGAATATTTTTATGAGTGTCCATGAAAGAAAAAAGGATAAAATTTGTATCCTGTTTAGAATTTTATTACTTGAGTTACACCGTACATTAAGTAGATCAGTTCCTAATACAGCCTAAGAAAAGTGAGTAAATGTTGACTGGTACCGTTTCCAGAAAGCTGTGAAGACTTGTATCATAGGAAGTAGCACCCAGTTCTCATACGACAGCCTATTCGAGAAGCCAGGTAGATACACACACATTCCAAACTGGGGCCTTCCCTGGACACCTCGTAAGCTCATCTAGTTAGCATAATACAGCTTAATATTTGTCAAATTTCTGACCTTGCAAAAACTATCTTTTATATTAAAATTCTTTCTTTCTTCCCTACCTCCCTCTTTCTCCAATATATAGTGGATTAAATGCATACTTTCATATACCACTTACCATTTATCACATTGTATATATGTTAGCTTTATTCTATATACAACTAAATCATACTGTATATATAGACAAAGATGTTTTAGCTTTATTGAGATATAATTGACATAATATTATGTACATTTAAGATATACAGTGTGTTGATTTGATACACTCATATATGACAAAATGATTACCACCATAGCATTAGCTATCACATCATATAATGACCATTTCTTTTTTGTGGTGAGAATATTTAAGATCTACTCTCTTAACAACTTTTCAGCATATAATACAGTATTATTAACTATAATCACCATGCTGTACATTAGATTACTAGAATTTATTCATTTTATAAATGGAAATTTGTACCCTTTGACCAACATCTCCGCATTTCCCCCAACCCACAGTCCCTGGTAACCATCACTCTACTCTCAGTTTATATGATTTTGGCTTTCTTAGATTCCATGTGTAAGTGAAAACATACAGTAAATGTCTTTCTCTGTCTGAAAAATTTTACTCAGCATAATGCCCGTGAGGGTCATCCATGTTGTTGCAAAAGACAGTACTTCCTTCTTTTTCAGGGCAGAATAGCATTTTATTATGTATATATACCACCTCTTCTTTATCAGTTCATCTATTATTGACAGACATTTAGACTGTTTCTATATCTTGGCTACTGTGAATGCTGCTGTAATGAACACTGGAATGCAGGTATCTCATCAATATCCTGATTTCAGTTGCTTCAAATATATTCCCAGAGGTAAAATCCTGGATCATATGGTAGTACTATTTTTAATTTTTTGAGGAAACTCCATCCTGTTTTCCATAGTGGCTGCACCAATTTACACTCCACCAACAGTACATTAAGTGCACAGGATACCTTTCCTCTACTTTTGCTAATACTTCTCTCTCGCCTTATTGAGAATAGCCGTTATACCAGGCATGAAGGGACACTGTGGTTTTGATTGTATTCCCTGACGATTAGTGATGTCCATGCACATGTCAGCCATTTGTATGTATTTTTTGGGAAAACATCTATTCATTTCCTCTGCCCATTTTTTAATCAGATTTTTTTTTTTTTTTGCTGTTGGGTTAGTAGAGTTCTTTATATATTTCGAATATTAACTCTTTATCAGATAGATGATTTGAAAATACTTTCTCCCATTCCATAGATTGCCTTTTCATTTTGTGCATTGTTTCTTTTTTCTGTACAGCAGCTGTTTAGTCCCACTTAATTTTTGCTGTTGCTGCTTATGCTTATCCAAAAAATAACTGCTAAGACTAACATCCAGGAGATTTACCTCAATGTTTTTTTCTTGGAATTTTACAGTTTAAGTCTTTAATCCAGTTCAAGTTAATTTTTGTGATTGGTGTAAGATAGGTTCTAATTTCAATCTTCTGCATGAGGTTATCCAGTTTTCCTGACACCATTTATTAAAGAGACTCTCCTTTCCTCATTGAGTATTATAGGCTCTCGTGTCAAATATTAGTTAACCTTATATGCAAGGGCTTTTTTCTGGACTCTTGTGTTTCACTGATCTATGTGTTTGTTTTTAATGCCAATACCATACTGTTCTGATTGTTATAGTTTTGTAGTGTATTTTGAAATCAAGATGTGTGATTCTTCCAGCTTTGTTCTCCTTTCTTAGGATTACTTTGGCTATACAGGGTCTTTTGTGACCCAATGCAAATTTTAGGAATTATTTTTTTCTGTGAAAATGTCACTGGAATTTTTATTGGGATTGCATTGAATCTGAAGATTACTTTGGTTGTGTACACATTTTAATAGTATTCTTCTGATCCATAAAAATGGGGTAGCTTTCCATTTATTTGTGTCTTCTATTTCTTTCATCAACATCTTGCAGTTTTCAGTGTACAGATCTTTCACACCCTTGGTTAAGTTTATTCTTCAGTATTTTATTGTTTTAGATGCTATTGTGAATGGGGATGTTTTCTTTATTTCTTTCTCAGAGATTTCCTTGTTAGTGTATAGAAACACAACTGATTTCTGTATGTCGATTTTGCATCCTGCAACTTTATCGAGTTCATTGATTAGTTCTCAGTTTTTTGATGGAGCCTGGATTTTCTATGTATAGGATCTTATCATCTGCAGAGATAATTCTACTTCTTACTGTCTGATTTGGATGCCCTTTCTTTCTTTTTCTTGCCTAACTGCTCTGGCAGGGACTTATAGTACTATATGGAATAAGAGTAGTGAGAAGGGCATCTTTGTCTTGTTCCCGATATTAAAGGAAAAGCTTTCAACTTTTTCAAACAGTTGCAGGGGCTCTGGCTGTCAGTGTGCTCTCCCATAGCTACATAGTCTCCCCTGGTGTGTACATGGCAGTAAAGATCAGTTGCATGCCTATGCACATAGCTAGCTCCAAACATGTGCAAAGAAGTGGGGGAGTCAGATGCAGGGGTCTAGGCTGACATCCTGCACTCTCATAGCTGCAGAGGTCCAAGATGGTTGCAGTTCCTTGGCTCTGGAAAGGGCAGGAGTGGGTATAGAATGAGGAGAGGCTCAGGCAGCTGGCATTAATGGCCACAAATACCTGTGGAACCAAAGTTGGTGAGAGCTACTGGGAGTCCAAGGTGGCTATATTGGCCATTTAGTTCCTTCAGTGGTCTGACTGCAGAACAGGTCACTGTGAACCACAATTACTCCCAGTGCATGGCTGCTACTAGTAGTTCTGCTTTTCTTCCCTATCCCTAGCCACTTCTACATGTATCAGCTTTATAAATCTGTTTGAGGAGAAATCAAAAACAGGACCCTACCTGTTCTGTTCCTCAAAAGGCTGAAGAAGCTGATCCCTTTCCTCACTTTTCCTTTCCTGGCAAGGGGGCTCCTTCTAGCTGAAAATTTCCCTCTTAGCATTGAGCAATGCCAGCTTGGGGAGTGAGATGATGCAGGCATACTGAAGTTGTCTGATTTCTCTTCTTGTGGTTATTCTCATGTTTTTGTTCCACTGTGTGGCAAAAATTTTAAGTGGGCTCCAGAGCTCTCCCAGAGCTGTTATTATTTGTGGATAGTAGTCTATTTGTTGATTTTTGATGGGGGATGGAAGTTGGGGTCTCCTATGTTGCCATTTAGGTGTCCTCTAGCAAAGGTTTTTTCTTAATTGCCTTTTGTATCCCCCGTAGTACCTAGCTTCATATATTAGAAATTCTTTAATAAATAATTATTAAATGAAGGAATGGAATTAATGCATGGTATACTTGAAAGACACTGAATTTATTTTCCAGACCGAGATACTTAAAGGATTGTTGCATATATTAATTGCTTTATTCTCAACCTCTGGTTTGTCTGCTGAACTGTACACTCTATTCTCAAAATGTATTCAGTCTATCCAGTGGACTGACTCCTTTACAGACAAGCACTGATTTTTAATCCTGTGATAGAGCTGTGATCACCTCCAGACTCACTACTCTCAGCTTACCTTTTGGCTTAAGTAACAAATATTCCCAACACCCCAGTGTTTCATCAGTGGTGAAGTCCTCCCTTAGAGGAAACATTGGGGAAATAACATGCAAAGTCATATGCAACTATTCAACCCTTCATAAAATATTAAATCAGCATAATAGGTGACCAGATAGTCAAGCAGCTGACATTTACATCCTTTATACACACTTTAAAAGAATCTTAGCATAATGTTTAATCCCAAGCTAAGGGAGAGGTGTTTTGAAACATCTTCTAAATTATTCCCAGAACTTTGCCTCTCAGTTCAAAATGCAAGAATGTTTTTCTCTGCATAACTTAGAGAGCTTGGTTTGTATGGCGCTGGCAAGCCCACCAGCAAAGAAAGGACACAGCACAGACAGGAGCTCTGCAATATCTCAGACATTGCATATCCACACTTTGAGATTCATCACCACTAAGTACCTTAATGCTTACAGTTTTGAAATAGGAAACCTCTCAGAAGGTCTCCAACTATTTGAGCAAGTTTTACCAAGTTCTACTGATATATTTCACACACACTACCTTCTATAGTGGAGAAAAGAGCCCACCTGGCAATAGAGTCTCCTTCCTTGCTCTCTTCAAATACTTTAAGCTTCTTTCATTCCCTCTTGCTCAAGCTTCACAATACTAACTCCTCTGTCCTCCCTCCTTGCCTTATTCTCACTAATATTTCCAAGGATTCAGAAAAAAGAAATTAGAAAAAATCCCTCTTCATTAAAAGGTAGGAGAGACCCAATATATGGTTAATTGTAGACCATTTTCCACTGACCCTGACGATAGAAAAAGAGAGGGTGGCATCAACGATGTGTTGAAATGCAGCATAGATGAGGAGGACTCAAGACCTAAAGGCTTGGTAGCTATCTTAGTCTGCTTGAGCTGCTATAGCAAAGTCTCACAGACTGGGTGACTTAAACAACAAACATACATTTATTTCTCACAGCACTAGAAACTGTGAAGTCCAAGATCAAGATGCCAGTAGGTTTTCTGTCTGGTAACTTCTTCCTGGTTTACAGTCAGCTACCTTCTTGTTGTATCTTCACATGACAGAGACATCTATCCCACATTTCTTCCTATGAGGGCACAAATCTCATTTATGAGGGCTTTATCCTTATGACCCAATTACCTCCCAATGACCCCACTTCCTAATACCTTCATATCAGGAGTTACAGCTTCAATAAATGAACTGACAGAAATATTCAATACATAGCAGGGGCTTCCGTGGTGTAGGGAAAATGGAAGTTACCATAGCCAGGATCCTCATCTGACCCTTATCTACTTGCCCAGCTGCAGCGCTCACAGGCACATGCTTGTATACCTGTTGGAGGTGAGCCATAGTTGTCTGTGTCTATATAAGGAGGTCTGCCCAGCACTCTGCCTGGATATTGTGGAGAGGCAGAGATGAGGATAGATCACAAACTTGCTGGAGGCAGACATGATTCCAGCACTTGACCTGCCATCATGAGAATAAAGCTTGGTATAAAACCCTTTTACTTCCAATGTTCCATTGTTTTTATTTAGTCTCACTGAATCCAGAGTGAACTTAGCAGGAATCCCCCTCCGGCAAGACACATGGACACCTAGGAAATATGTGTTAGGCTAGCAGAGTAGAGGGATGTGTTTTGTTCTGAGATCTAGGACCCAGTAACAAAATCCTCAAAAATATGGAATTCTGTTTTCATTCTACCCAACTTATTTCCTCTCTCCATTCCACCCTCCTCCTCAGAACTGATTTTTGAAATTTATATGTGAAAAATTCTCATGGTACATATTGACAGCTCTGCCTAAGACTATAAAGTTGTTATAATGGTAATAATGCTACCAAAATATAAGTCAGCACTTTCTCATTCCCCTACAAGTCCCAGGAAAGCAGCACATCTGTGCAACTGCTTGAAACATTTTTTGTGTTTTTCAAGCCAGTAAGCCTTAATTCTTTCCCAGAAAATTACTAGTGAGGCTTTTTGAGATGGGAAATGGCAAAGAAATACTAACGTTTAGCACCCTTACATTTTAAATTTGTTAGCTATGAAAGTCATTTCCATCTTGTCAATAAGTACAGGCAGCTCAGACATCCTGATACAATAGACACTGGAGTTTCAGTGATGATGAGGCAACTGACAGTCACCTGTGTTCTTTTCCACAGTTCAGTCATCCCTCGTTTTATCTCAGCCTACCTTCCCATCTCAGATGCTCATTCACGAGCCTCTTTCTTCCTCCTCAAATCAGATCTGCCCTGTATCTCCATCACCTGTAGCATTTATTGCATCCTGCCTTAGATTCTACTAATGAGTCTGTATCCTAGCTCCCTTTGTAAACTATCAACTCTCTGAAGATGGAGATTAGAGCTTATTAGATTTTGTATTACTCTGAGATTTTAATATGCAATGGACTTTGTGATAGACACTGCAATATACCGTTTAGTGCATTATCTCAGTGCTTAGGCCTCCACAATAGTAGCTATTGGTGTCCTTCCCATATGTCCTTGGTCTGGACACTGTAATACACCTACAAATTCCAGCTGCCAGAAACATATCTTTGCCAAGGGTTGACTCCAGAATCCATTCTGCCCAAGGGCACCACAAGCAAGAGCGCTAGGGAATTAATATTTATATCCTATACCCTTGTCTTGCCAATGGGTATCAGCCCCCGGCAAGTTCACTATGGATTCAGTGTGACCAAAGAAAATAACGGTACAACGTTCTTGGGGTGAAAGGGTTATATCCAACTTTATTTCCACAGTGGAAGGTCAATCACTAAAATCCCGTTCACCCAGAACGAGTCCGCATGCAGCAAGCCAGTCTCTGCCTTGGGGCCCCTCTGTCTGCACAGCCGTCATCTGGGCCTCTCTGCCTGCACAGCCATCCCATACAGCCGTCCTCTGGGCCCCTCTGCCTGCACAGTCATCCCACACAGTCGTCCTCTGGGCCTCTCTGTCTGCACAGCCGTCCTCTGGGCCCCTCTGCCTGCACAGTCATCCCATACAGCCGTCCTCTGGGCCCCTCTGCCTGCACAGTCATCCCACACAGTCGTCCTCTGGGCCTCTCTGTCTGCACAGCCGTCCTCTGGGCCCCTCTGCCTGTACAGTCATCCCACACAGTCGTCCTCTGGGCCTCTCTGTCTGCACAGCCGTCCTCTGGGCCCCTCTGCCTGCACAGTCATCCCACACAGTCGTCCTCTGGGCCTCTCTGTCTGCACAGCCGTCATCTGGGCCTCTCTGCCTGCTGCATCCCACACAGTGTCCTCCTGAGCTCTGTCTACTGCGAGTCCTCTGGGCCCCTCTGCCTGCAGTCATCCACACAGTGGAGTCCTCTGGGCCTCTCTGTCTACAGCCGTCCTCTGGGCCCCTCTGCCTGTACAGTCATCCCACACAGTGTCTCAGGCCTCTGTCTACCCTGGCCGTCCTCTGGGCCCCTCTGCCTGTACAGTCATCCCACACAGTCGTCCTCTGGGCCTCTCTGTCTGCACAGCCGTCCTCTGGGCCCCTCTGCCTGCACAGTCATCCCACACAGTCGTCCTCTGGGCCTCTCTGTCTGCACAGCCGTCCTCTGGGCCCCTCTGCCTGCACAGTCATCCCACACAGTCGTCCTCTGGGCCTCTCTGTCTGCACAGCCGTCATCTGGGCCTCTCTGCCTGCACAGCCATCCCCTTCCCTGTAGATCCTCCTGGGCCCTCTGCCTGCACAGTCATCTGGCAAGTCCTCTGGGCCCTCTGCCTGCACAGTCATCCCATACAGCGTCCTCCAGGCCTCTGCTCTGCAGTCATCCCACAGTCGTCCTCTGGGCCTCTCTGTCTGCAGCAGTCCTCTGGGCCTCTCTGCCTGCACAGTCATCCCATACAGCCGTCCTCTGGGCCCCTCTGCCTGCACAGTCATCCCATACAGCCGTCCTCTGGGCCCCTCTGCCTGCACAGTCATCCCATACAGCCGTCCTCTGGGCCCCTCTGCCTGCACAGTCATCCCACACAGTCGTCCTCTGGGCCTCTCTGTCTGCACAGCCGTCCTCTGGGCCCCTCTGCCTGCACAGTCATCCCACACAGTCGTCCTCTGGGCCTCTCTGTCTGCACAGCCGTCATCTGGGCCTCTCTGCCTGCACAGCCATCCCATACAGCCGTCCTCTGGGCCCCTCTGCCTGCACGGTCATCCCACACAGTCGTCCTCTGGGCCTCTCTGTCTGCACAGTCATCCCACACAGTCGTCCTCTGGGCCTCTCTGCACAGCCGTCCTCTGGGCCCCTCTGCCTGCACAGTCATCCCACACAGTCGTCCTCTGGGCCTCTCTGTCTGCACAGTCATCCCACACAGTCGTCCTCTGGGCCTCTCTGTCTGCACAGCCATCCTCTGGGCCCCTCTGCCTGCACAGTCATCCCACACAGTCGTCCTCTGGGCCTCTCTGTCTGCACAGCCGTCCTCTGGGCCCCTCTGCCTGCACAGTCATCCCACACAGTCGTCCTCTGGGCCTCTCTGTCTGCACAGTCATCCCACACAGTCGTCCTCTGGGCCTCTCTGTCTGCACAGCCGTCCTCTGGGCCTCTCTGCCTGCACAGCCATCCCATACAGCCGTCCTCTGGGCCCCTCTGCCTGCACAGTCATCCCACACAGTCGTCCTCTGGGCCCCTCTGCCTGCACAGTCATCCCACACAGTCGTCCTCTGGGCCCCTCTGTCTGCACAGCCGTCATCTGGGCCTCTCTGCCTGCACAGTCATCCCACACAGTCGTCCTCTGGGCCTCTCTGCCTGCACAGTCATCCCACACAGTCGTCCTCTGGGCCCCTCTGTCTGCACAGCCGTCCTCTGGGCCCCTCTGCCTGCACAGTCATCCCACACAGTCGTCCTCTGGGCCTCTCTGCCTGCACAGTCATCCCATACAGCCGTCCTCTGGGCCCCTCTGCCTGCACAGTCATCCCATACAGCCGTCCTCTGGGCCCCTCTGCCTGCACAGTCATCCCATACAGCCGTCCTCTGGGCCCCTCTGCCTGCACAGTCATCCCACACAGTCGTCCTCTGGGCCTCTCTGTCTGCACAGCCGTCCTCTGGGCCCCTCTGCCTGCACAGCCATCCCACACAGCCGTCCTCTGGGCCTCTGACCTTGGTGCTGCCACCACTCCAGCCTCTACTCTGCTCTCCTGCAGCCTTGCAGCCATGCAACCATGTCACACACAGAGCACTGGGCAGAGCTCTTTACATAGAGTCAACAGCCATGTATTGCCCACAGGTGTGCATTGAGCTAGTCAACCAGGGTCAGGTGAGAATCCTGGCCACAGGAACTCTCATTTTATACATACTCCACCCCTCCAGGATTCTCTCCTCTCAATCTCTGTGCCCTTAGTCCTCTGCAATGGTCCCTGTGCAAGGAAGCTCGAACATTGTTCTCCAGCCTCTCCAGCAAAAAGCCTTGCAGATACACAGGCCGATCTTGTTGCTCTGTCTCTGACCTCTGCCTCTTTGGTCTTAATGGCTTGAACTGCTGCTCTGGTTTCAGTTGTTGCCAATAGCTCCAGTAAGATCCTGTTTGGCTTCCCATCTAAATTCCTTCCATCTGCTCCTGCCCATATTAAATCAACCCACATCTGGGTCCTCCTAACCTTCATGGGGCCCCTTAAATTCTTCTTGTGAGTAGAAGACCATATTTCTTTCTGGATTCTCGTTGCTTCAGCTTCTCCTAAGTCTGCTACTGTACATGTCACCTCGTTTATGGGATGCCCTAAGTGAGAGTAAAGAATGGCCACTAGAGACCCAAAGAGGGATGTGGGAGCTGTTTGAAGCACAATATTTCTCATCCAAGTAGTGAAAGTCTCTTCATCTGGGCCATAATTCTCTGGACTATAGATGGCATTTCTTATTCCTAGCTCTCATAACACCTGTTGGAGCTCATCATACAACTGCCATCTAACGGGAAAGGATGGTAGATCACCCAGATTGCCACACAGCACGAAGTGCCGCCATGAGCCAATCAAGAAGGGAGTGACTCCCTGGGGTCTGATGTGCATTTTGTAATCGCTGCCTCAAGGCAGGCTGCACTGTCAGGAAAGACAGCTTTCCCATCTCTGACCCCGACAGAACAATTCCTTCCACCCCTAAGTCCCACAGACACAGGAGCCAAGCTGATACTGACTCCGAGGGCTTTTGCCTAAACCAGGAGCCCAAATTCACCAGCTCAGCCTGAGTATAGGGACGGACCATAGAGGGCTCCACGACCTGGGGAGGGGGCTGCTCCTCTCCTTGGGGAACCTTCAGCTGCTGGGTCTTTATGTTTTTTACAACCATGGGCTGTACTTTCAACACAGGAGGGGCCAGTGCCTCCGGCACCACTCCTTCATCCTTCCCCAGCTCCTCCATTTCTGAGGCTGATGGCACCTTTCTCTCCTCTCCCACCAGTGCCTCCTCTGCTACAGTGCTTTGTAGCAATGCTAGCTCATTCTTCAGCAGCTCTCTTACCTTCACCTCAATGCTTCACAGCTGGCATTCTCGTGCCACCTCCACCTGTGTTTCCCTCAGGAGTTTTTCTTTTTTCCTTGATGGCCTTTTCCTCCTTCAGAGCACCTGGCAGTGCTGCTGTCTCATTCTGTAAAGAATTTTTTACCTCTTCAATGGCATCTTGCTGCCGGCATTCTCATGCTGCCTCCTCTCGCATCAATGCCAGTTCCTTCTTCAGGGAATCCACAGCAGTTTGCAGCTTGTGTACTCATGCCACCATTTCTTGGGTCCTTTTCCGGAGTGTGTCCTTCTCTTCTGTAGACTTCTTTAATACTGTGAGAAGCAGCCAACTCACAGTCCCTGCTGCCTCACAGGCACCTGTCTCTCAAAAGACCTATTTACTATACCAAGGGCCACACCTACTGCCTCAGGTGTCACCTCCACTTGCCTCCAGTCCTGGGGTGGGGCCCAGTCCTCTAGGAGGCAAGCCACCTCAGACCACATATCCATTGGGGGACAATCCACTGTTTCCCCATTCACAGGGGCAGCCTGCTGAAGCACCCCTCCCATAAGGGCAGCCTGTCTTTTTCCTTGGTCAACAATGAATCCTGCTCACAGTGCCAATTGTCTTGCCAGTGGGGTTCAGCCCCCTGCAAGTTCACTATGGATTCAGTGTGACCAAAGAAAATAACAGTAGAATGTTCTTGGGGTGAAAGGGTTATACCCAACTTTATTTCCACGGTGGTAGGTCAATCACTAAAATTCTGTTCACTCAGAGTAAGTCTGCATGCAGCAAGCCAGTCTCTGCCTTGGGGCCCCTCTGTCCTCACAGCCATCCTCTGGGCCTTTCTGCACAGTCGTCCCACACAGCCCCTGGGCCTCTGTCCTTGGCACTGCCACCACTCCAGCCTCTGCTCTGCTCTCCAGCAGCCTCGCAGCCATGCCACTGTGTCGTGTGCAGGGTGATCAACAGCAATGTATTGTCCACAGGTGTGCAGTGAGCTAGTCAACCAGGGCCAGGTGAGAATGCTGGCCACAGGAACTCTCATTTTATCCACAACCCTCTTTCAGCAGTCCTCAGTAATGATGGATGGGAGGTGGTGTATAAATATCCCAGCTATCTCCCATGGGATAACACTGAAACAGTTGTTCTGCATCTGTCCCAAAGCTCCCTAGCTCATCAGTTCTCAAATTTGAGTGAGCACCAAAATCACCTGCAGAGTTTGCAAGGACAGATTTCTGGGCCCACATGCAGAGTTTCGGATTTGGTGGGTCTGGAGTGGGACCTGAGAATTTGCATTTCCAACCAGTGCCCAGGGGATGCTGATGCTGGTCAACCATGAACTATCCTTTGAGAATCAGCCCTCACTCCAGGTAGCACAGTGATAACTTACATCTTAGCCTCTCCTTCACTGGATGCCTTATCTTCCCTCTCCCTTGCTCCCCTACCAGTGTTTCTGGGATCATCTTGCAAGCAAACTATTTGTACTCAGTCCTTGTTTTGGGGCCTGCTTCCAGGGAATCACATAATAAGACAACCACTACCTAGATAGTTATTCTTGCTATGATACATATGAGAACCTCCTTGCTTAGAGAGACTAGGCTACTTGTTCCAGGTAACACAAATGGAAAAGTCCAGCTGTTACCCATTAAATGATGCTATCTCCTTGGTGTAGTGCTTTCTCCCTGTAAATTGCTTCATAAATGCTAGTAGAATTAAATTCGGTGGTGTTGGTCAACTATCTCACAAGTGTTAGAATCAGAACCTGCTTGCTGTTTGGAGATCTCAAAGGTATCACTATGATTATTTCATGTTTTAGAGAAGAGCCATACATATGGAAAGGTGATCAAATTTATATAAGCAAGTCTCCAGCATCTGAAGAGTGGGACTAGCATAGCTCTGAATTGACACTGCGGTCTTTTGGTGAAAGAGGTCTGCTGTTGCTCTGAGGTCTGCTATTGCACTCTGAAAACTCAAACTCTAGCTGGAGAAGCTTACAGCTTCTGAACATCCTAATGGCCCCCTTGGAGATAATTAAGAGCCACTGTCTGCTGTCACTGCTATACTTGGAGTCATTGTTTTATATTAGCCAAGAGCCCAGATCTCTCTCTCGCCAATATGTATTATCTTTGCTTCAGCTCACCACTCTTAAAGAATTTTGTTGTGTTTTTTTTCCCTTCCTCTTTTCACGGATGATGGGCTGTTTTTCCCTACACAGAACAAAGCATATGTTGCAGTTTTTGAGTGGTCTTACAATTTCAATCACACTACGCTTTAAACACCCTTGTCAAAAATTTAGAGGTGGTTGAATACTCAAAGCTTAAAATAAGACAGGACTCTGGCTTCATAGATCAGTCCATCACTGAGCATTGGGCACCCTGAGAGAATTGTACATAACAGGAAAACAATATGTAATTGCATGAACAATTCACTTTATTAGTTTCCTTGGGATTAAGCTTATACCATCTATAGTAGTTTTGACAGCAAAGGAAGAATAAAAGAGAAAACTATGTGCAGTTTTCATAACTTATTCTGTAATAGAATGGAATTTGAATTGAATTGTGTGATAAGCTAAAAAAAAAATCTTCAAGTAAATGTAAGTTCAAGTTGATTTATTTTTAATTAATTTCAGTGATGGTGAAACAAGCCAAATTTCCAACTTGGGAGTTAGGACAATACCCATAACAACAGAAAAAAGTAAATAAAGAAGAGAGTTTTGCATATTCTGTGTAAAATATCAAAATCACATCTACCATCAGAAGAAATACTTTAAGTCAGTGGTTTGGAGTTAGACAGCCATTTAGAACAACCTCATTGAGTATAAGATGCCTCTGTATTTGGCCTGGTTTCTTAAGTCCATTTGTACAAAATAAGCATGAGAGAGGTATTTTGAAGCAATTAAGCATTTGTCTACGAAGTATCTCAGATCCACAAAATAATACTACTATCACTAAAAAAAAAAAAAGTAGCGAACACATGTACAGTGCTTATTTCCAGGGCCAGTTTTATGGTTGTTGATCCCTATGGTCTCTGAGGGTCTCTCAATCAGAAGGCAGGCCCCCGCTGGGATTTAAAATTCTGCATCCACCATCTTACAATTCCTCAATTTTATTCCTAGATCTGTGTTTTGTAAGAGAAGTCCAATGGCACAACAGAGCATGTGCTGGAGGCCCTGAGTCCCGACCCAGGCTCTGGCTTCCCCCGCTGCCCCGCGTCTCTAGGATGTGTGCTCAGCCACCGGCTCTTCTTGGCACTTGGGCCCCTCTGCTGCTATCCAGTGACCACTGTCACTCCCTGCAAGGCCTACATATGGATGCAGGGAGGGTTGAGCCCTAATCCCTAAAGCTAGAAATATGGTGAGATTTCTTGCTTATGATTATCTTATGCTGTAGGACCAAAAGGATTTTGAGAGATCATTAAGGTTACTAATCAGTTCACTTTGAGTTCATCTAGAGGGAGATAATTCAAGTGGGCCTAATCTGATCGCATGGGACTTTTAAAAGCAGTAAGTATTCTCTGGCCCGGAGCAGAAGGAGTCAAAGACATTCAAAGTGTGGAAAGGACCTGTGTGTCGCTGCTGTACTGAAGACGGTGAAGGCCATGCAAAGAAGAATGTGGGGGGGCCTTTGGGAGCAAAGAGCAACCCTGTCCTAACAGCTTGCAAGGAAACTGGGATCCCAGATGTTTAGTCACAAGTAACTGGATTCTGAAAAACAAGGTGGCTGGTCTTCAAAGTCTCCAGATAAAAACTCAGCCTGACCTTGATTTTGACAGTCTCAGAGCCCAGCCAAGTCAGCTTGGGCTTCTGACCTATAAAACTGCGAGCTAATAAATGGTTATAGTTTTAAGATGCTAAGTTTGTGGTAATTTGTTGTACAGCTATAGGAAAGTAATACACCTCCATTCTTCCTAAGTGGCCCTCTGGCATTATATTTTTTTAAGAGGAAGCCAGTTATTATGTAAAATTAATGGCTAGTTATGGTAGACTCTTCAAAGACAGCTTTCCTGTGTTTACATATACCTAAAACAGTATTCTCCTATGAAATAATTTATGACAAGGCTGGATAGTTTTGTGAGAGATAACATTTATAGTCACATTAAATAAACATAATCAAATATGCATAAAAACATAAGAACCCTATGGTGCTCTAAAGCAAATTCCCGGCCTCAATCATGTCCAGCCCATGTTTTATAAAACCGAAAGGATGATTACAGTTTTCTACCACTTTGAGGGTCAAACTTACTCTAAAAAAAAGAGTCAGTGAAAAAGAGAACAGAAGTGGTAGAGAGGGGTATATCATATTCCTTTACCTCTGCTTCTTATCTTAATCTGGTTATTGTATCTTTTTGATGAACATAATTTTATTGTGAAGTTAAAGGGGGATCCTTAACTTTGAGCTCCTGTGAAAAACATGCTGGTGATTAAATGGGGTGAGGAACGAGGATGGAGAATTGCGCTTCGCCAGAGGGAGCCCCATTTCATGTGCCCCAGGACGCAGGTTGGACCAATCAGACTTGGCCCCATTCACCAGCTTATCCTGGTGCTCAAGGTCACTCATTTCCCTTCTCTTTTTGCACATCCATGTTTCCTCCCTAGACCTCAATGAAGGACCCTCCAAAGGCTGACTTTTGA
The DNA here is from genome assembly GCA_032199065.1 of Smutsia gigantea. Classification (NCBI taxonomy): domain Eukaryota; kingdom Metazoa; phylum Chordata; class Mammalia; order Pholidota; family Manidae; genus Smutsia; species Smutsia gigantea. The sequence goes on from JAVSCE010021529.1 coordinate 174,613, forward strand.
AAAGTTCAAAAAAAAAACAAAACGGTTTCATCTATCCCCTTGAACCGTTAGCCACTCACAATCCAAACAGCAGATGTTCATCTCTGTGGTGGAGTGTAACCCTCACACCATTAGAATTCAACTTTCAAACTCCTCTCCTGAAGTACTGGAATCATTCAGAAAAAAAGCAATTAAATCAATGATCCATTCTGAATAAATGAAATTTAAATCAAGACCCATATTATTTTACATTTAGTCTCCAATGGGGGAAGATTGATTTCACTTTTTTGGGGGTGTCATTCAGCTAGGAGTCTCTTAAACACAGCTTTCTACCAACCATTATTTATGCTCCTTTTCTGAGCAGCACCTAATAACTGCTAATTATGTCTTTTGTAGCCTGACTCTGAACTAATTAGGGTTAATTGAGCCTGCTTGTGCATTAGCTATTCAAGTGCTTGTCCTGATAATCAGGATTTTGGAGCACATTGAATGTTTAGTCAGTCTGTTAGCTTAGACTTCTGTCCACTGGACATTCTGCTGCAGGCCTTTGTCATATGTTTATGGGCAACTACCTTGCTTTCTGTCGTGTGTGTGTGTGTGTGTGTGTGTGTGTGTGTGTGTGTGTGTGTGTTAACAGCCAAGGAATGTGAGAGAGGAATGAGTCCCAGAAGAATGAACAAACAACAACATCAGTGTCTTGTTACTTCAGCTTTGAGTTTTAATCATTGAAGAGAATCACTAAAGGATATCTTTCCTCAGAAAATGAGAATGGAGTTTCTTAGTTCTGTGGTTGTGGTCCATAAATAGGGGTTTTTAAATCTTCCTTTCTTGTCTTATTCATTGGTTAGATAGCCATAATCTTTGAACTGATTTTGGACTGTGGTTACTGAGGGACCAGGATACATATTATTATTGTTATCATCATTATTATTTTAAGCATGATGATTTGATAAGTATTACTAGTCTCTATGAAAGTCAGCTCCGTACCACATCATTTCAGACCACGGACAACCCAATCTGTTTTTGAAAGGTCAATAAAAGATTTGATCATTTAGCCTGGAATCCCATTCAATTATTCAGCCATCTTCATCATAAAAACAAGTTTTTAAATGTATCTCCTCTTTAGTTTCTCATGGTTGTAGTTCCCAAGGAAATTGAGCTGAACAGTAAGAACTGAAAGATGATTTTTAATATCAATCAACAACTTTTCTAATCTCACCAAGATGACTAGTTATGTAATCAACAATTTCTTTATGTATGTTTTCTGATGAGCCCGAATTCAAAGCAAAGAATCTGGCTATAACAAATATTAAAACAGTTATTTCTTTAATGAATCTCTGATGGGGAGGCAGAGAGAGGTCATCGTTGAACAAGGAACTCATCTTATTTTTCTTTCATATCTAATACATACTTAACAAATGTTTGTTAAATAATGAGTGGCTGAAGGAATGAGTTAGTGAATGAATGTTTGCAAAAAAACAGTAATTCATAGTTACCTTCTCCATTTATATGTATAATCTAGATATTTATGTTAGCAGTTGAAAAGACATTAGATATCTTTAACTTCAGCTTCTCCCTTTACAGATGATAAAACTAAGGATATTAGAGAGCTCAAGTAAAGGACCTACGTTCACTCACAATTAAATAATGGCAAAGTGAATCCAAACTAAGGGGCTAAGTCAGCCTACTTTCCACTCATTATGCATGGAAACTCTGAACACTGATATTATCTGCATCTGGCCATTGACTGGAAGCTCCTTTACCTTCAGAAATATGACCAAGCCAGTCACAAAGGCCTGAATGCCAAACCTCCATCTCTGCAAGAATGCTACAGAGCATCATAGAGCAGCAGCCCATTAAAAAGCAAGCTACTGAGCAGGTACTTATTTTACTTTATGAAATTTACATAAATGTGTTCCAAAGAAAATTCTCTATTACAAAGCTTTTAATTTAGAATAGAAAACTCCCTTTAGAAACATAACCAAATAATATACCAAACTAGTTAGCTTTACATAGATGTGCCCATACATGGAAAAGCTCAAAGAAAGTTATATATAAATCAGAGTATATATCTTCATATGCAAAGACTGTGGATAATTTTTGTTCCTGTTTAATTGAATCTAAAATTAATCAATACTTAATATATTGCCACTGAGCTCTCAAAAACCTTGTTTCAATGGCTTTAAACCAATGATTCTTTCACGTGCATTGAAAAAGTACAGCCAACAATTGGCAGTGTATTAAAATAATATCTAATTACTGCAGTAGGTAAGGAAAAAAACAGAATCTAACTGTGGACTTAAAAAATGCAGTTTAAAGCATGCATGCTGCTGTTAAGATTTATAATCATACTAATCAAGTCGATGTCAGGGCTTAGTTCATAACGGGGATTTTATGATTCAGGAAAACAACCACGATGGCTGAGGATAAGCTGATTTCATCCTCAGCATTGTTCCAAAGAAGGAGGTGAAAGTGTATTGCATGTTTCCCAGGGAATGCCTCCATTTGTCTTCCTCACAGCACCCTGCATCCCAGCGTGATTAAAATTCCAGGAAATTCTTGATTTTTCTGGTATTATTACTATAGTGGGCAATTATTGGGGGAAGGGGCATGCAGAGACCTGATAATTAGAATTAATCAAATGATTCAAGGATTCATCACTAGTTCCTGTTTATCTACTCTGAGCCATTGTCATGATTGTACCCCATACTGAATTCATAGAGATCAACTTTAATTTACTGAGGTGATAACACACTGCTTAAAGAAGCTTTATGACTCTCAGAGAAGAGGGCATCCTACATCAGGCAGGTTTGTATGGGAAACCTGCGGGTTGGTTGGGAGGCAGAAGGAGCAAAGGAGAAAAGCGTGGCCCAGAGCTTTATTGTGGTTTCTAGGGAAGGAATGGGTGCAGTAGTGTAGGCAAATTTGAGCAAGTTTAGGATTGGACAGTTTAAATGATTTCAGCAGGCTCTGGCCTATAGGGTGGTCTCTAGTTACCAGACCCTGGGATGACTGAGGGCAGGGAAAATACCGCCTTGATGTGTGAGTTAGATAGAGGAGGTGCTGGGGTATGGGCTTTAGACTGATTGGTTTGCACATAAAAGCTATGCTCACAGGAGAGTCACTTTCTCTTTCAGAATTAACTAGCCCTGGATGGCCAGTCTCTCTCCATCGGGCCAGGCACCAAGATGTCAAAGCATCATAAAATACAGAGAAAAAAAAGCAAACCCATGATTAATACAACCATCCCTGAAGTTTTCTCTCTACTCTTCTTGGTCTGTTCAACTTCAAAAGGAAAGATCAGTCAAGGAAGGAATCAAAGTGAAAGGAGGAAAAATCAGAAGTTTTACTGGGTGTCAGACATGAAAAGGGTTATTTTCACATTTGTGCTTTCAGTGTGTTTTCCTTCATTTGCACAAAACAGGAGAGAATTGGTTGCATTTATGATAAACATCACAGGGATGAGTGTTAGCATTTGGCACTTTTTAAAGCTGTTGTTGGTTTATATGCCAACCACTGCTTAACATCTATGCAATCTTCCCCTTTCCCTTCAGAAACACACACATGTGAGTGCATGCACACACAAATATACATGTGCACATACACACAGGCACAGGTAGGAAGAAGAGTTTGGAAATCATAAATGTAAATTAAGTTTTAGATATAATAGCTAAGAAAAGGCATGAATTAACTTTAGATTATTTTACTGAGTCCTGGACTCTGCATTTGAGGGACAGAATTCAAACTTTCACATTTCATTATCTCAACATCTGTTTCATTTTTCTTTTGCAGCTTTTCCCTTTCCTTCTCTCCTTCCCTACCTCTTTCCTCTTTTGTTTTCTGTCTTCTTTTAACAACAACAAAAAATTATTGAGCTCAAATTATTCGGTAAGCTAGCATAAATGAAAAGACATAAATATCCCCCAAAGAGCTCAAGTAGTGGTAGAGAAACATTGCTGAAACATGAATGTTTATTGCTTATCCTAGGAGCTATTCTAAGAAGAGTGTGTGAAGGAGGAAGCATGGAGCAGGGAGATTTAAGTGTATTGAAGGAGTCAGGGAGATATTCAGAAGAAGAAACGCCAGCTGAGAATGGACAAGCATTTGAAAAGTAGGAAAAGGACACAGACATTCCAGGAACAATGAGAATATGTGTTCAGCTGGGAAGAGAAATCTGGTGTCTTTAGGAAATTACAAGAAGTTGAAACTACAAGAAGCTTAGGGACTATGGGATGTAGAAAATGTAAGTGAAAAATAAGGCAAGGGCCAGATTATAAAGAGCCTTTTACGTCATGCTACAGGGTTCAGATTTTATCCCCTCCATTCACAAATATTGTTTAAGAACCTATTTTAGACACCACTGGACATGTTGGGAATAGCAGTCAACAGAGCATCCAAAGTGCTCTTACGTTCCAGAGCAAACACATAAGAAGCAAATGTAAAAGGCTGTGTCAGACAGTCATACGTGTAAGGGGGAGGACGGAGATGGGGGTGTTGCTTTAAACAAAGGGCGATCAAGACAGCTCCCCTAAGCACAAGTCATTTAAACAGAGGTTTACTGAGCTCTGCAGAATTGGTGTTTGAGCAGACCTGAGGATGGGAAGGAAGTCATGAGAATGTTCTAGGCAGAGGCAGAGATGATCTTGGGATATTTGAGGCAACTTGGAAAAACCCCAAGGCATGAGCCAGCCATGTGAGGAGTGGCTGGCGGGAGGGAAGTGTGGATGGCAGGGCTCCACCTACAATTACACAGGTGAGAAGGGGAATTGAATTTCATTCATGATGGGAAACTTCTGAGTTGTGACAAGCAACATAACATGACTTATGTTTTAAAAGATGACTTTGAGGTTTTATATCTTAACTGGATGGTGGTTTCACAAAAACATATATATATTTGATGAGTCAAAAGCCAGGTAATGGAAGAACAAACTGAATGGCCAGATATTTTTCTTAGCATCAACTGAGAGTCATTATAAAGTAGAGAGAGACAGGATCCAGTTTATACTTTTGAAAAATAACTTGAACAACGAAGGGCAGGATGGATTGGAGAACCTAAGAATAGGAAACCTGATTAGGAATATACGATTGCTACAGTCCAGTTAGGAAACAGGGCCAGGGATAGCACAAAGAAAAGAGGAATAATTATAGTATTCAGGACACAGAACTGACATGATTTGGCCAGCTGGATAAAGGAGGTCAGAGGGAGAAAAGTCTACAATAAATGATCCCAGGTTTCTGGCTTGCCAGACTGGGGAGAACATGATACACTCATTGATTGAGAAGTTATAAAAGGAGGACATGGGAGGCAGAAGTGCAGTTCCATTTGCAATGTTTAATTTGGGATGTTTAGGTAACGTGTAAGTGAAAATGACCGGTATACAGTCATTGATAGAGGTCCAAGAGTTGACAGTGTCTGGTTTGCAAATAAAAATTTGTGAGTTGTTAATAAGTGAATATTGGTTAAGACTATAAATATGACTATAAATGCCCTAAGAGTCCTGAATCATGGCCTACAGTATTCAAAGTGTCAATATGACTCTTTGGTGTGAATGGACAATTTGCCTCTCCATAGTCATTTAAACAGTCTTTACTAAGCTCTTATCATGTGCTTGGTGGTAAGCTAAGCAGTATAGTTGATAAAAGAACTATAATGTACGTGGAGTTTTTCTCTTAATGGTAGACAGATGCACAAAATGGTCACCAGAATTATCATACCCTTTTAAATCTATAAAATCTCAACCCCATTTCATAAAGGAATCACCATTTATTGTATGTGAAGTATTTGCCTGGAGTGGGGAGATTTTCACATAAATTCTATCACTTTGTGATAGGTTGAATTCTAAGGTGTCCCCAAGATTTTCTGCCAGTGATATACATACTCTGCCTAACCCTGGGTCTGAATAGGATAGATTTCACTCCTGTGATCAGGTTATGTTTTATGGCACAGTTGGTCCTAAAAGAGGGAGAGTATCCAGGTGGACATGACCTAAAGGGAAGAACCGATTAAAATCAAAAACTCTTCTCTGGCTGGTACCAAAAGAGGGTATCAGACAGATGTGGTCCTCCTGTCCCAGAAAAGTGCAAACATTCATCTTGTGAACTGCCCAGGGGGGAACACAAGGCAGGGAACTGCAGTCGCTGAGAGCAGGTCCTGGCCAAAACCTGACAGAAAACAAGGGCCTCAGAGCTGCAGCTATAAGGAAATCAGTCTGCCACAGTCTGCGAGCTTGGAGTAAGTGCCAGATGCCAACACCTTGGTTTCAGTCTGTGAAACTCCGAGTAGAGTAGTGAGGCCTACCATTCTGTGCTCAGCTTTCTGATCTATGGAAACTGGGAGATAGTAAATGGGGGTTAAACTGGTTTTGTCATGCAATGGGAGAAAATCAGCACATGCTCAATACCCAGCAACCCTCCATGCCCACCCAGGCTCAGAGAAGTCAAGCCACCCTCCCTAGCTCCCGGTGCTGGTTAGCAGAGCAGCACGAATGCGGCCTGGTTGCGTCTGACCCCTAGGCCCCCATGTGCCTCGCTCAGCTCAGGCAGTGAACACTGAGTCAGCGCAGGTCAGGGGGTGGCGTGGGCACAGCTGAAGCTCGGCGTCCTCACTGGGATCCTTTGGTTTTCATCTCTGAGCTACGCTACCTCTGCTCGTTTCTACAGCGTAGAGTCAGCATCCTCTTCAGCGACCATGTACTTGACTCCAGGGAGAGAGGTAACACTGCCCGTGTACCAATTAATCTTTGACCACTAAGCCTGCGTAACAGAGGTAGGAAGGGTGAAACGCACTCTTGTTTTTAGGAACTGAGCTGAGACCCTTGATATAGTTTACCTTGTTTGTGACACAGCAGCTACTGATTTGGGTTCACTACCCACCCGGACTAGCTTTAGGGAAAGTTGTTTGGGTGGAATTGCAGGAGAGCAGCGCGGTCAGAGCATGAACCAGTGCACGTCTGTTCTGGCTGTGATTCACCTTCCCTCAAAAGGCTTGGGCAGCCAGGCAAACATTTACTGTGGTCTATAAAAAAGGTGGCAATATCTTCATGACTATTCGTGCATGAACAGGTATATATTTCAGCTCTTCTATACTCCAGATAAACCCAAGAAATATTCCCTTTGTGTCAATAACAATATAATATTAAAACTCCCTCATCCTTAGATTCCTAAACCTTAACATGAATACAGCAACACCTTATGTCAATATTGTAAATATCAAATGTGATAATGTACAGGAAAATGCACTAAAAACCATAATGTGCTATCCACACTTACGATGCTATTAGATTAGGCTCAAGGTAATTGTCTATAAAAAGCAAAAAAATTTTTAAATATCTGAACCTTTAAGCAGGTAGAAAGTGCTAAAGATGAATGGTTGGGAGCTGACTCTCTTCTCTCTGTTAAACCTCTCCCTACCCACACATACATATGCATGCACACACACATATTATTCTGAAATAGGATATCCATTTTACATCTTCAATGCATTCTTCCATCACCTCTGTGTTAACCCTCTCTCTCTTTACACACACATGCATGCACACACACGAATTTTTCTGAGATAGGATGATCCATTTTAACATCTTCAATGCATTCTTATGTCACCTTGAAAAACGCTCAGGTTACATGTTAAGATGTTAGGGACTCAGTTATGCTCAGTCCCATGCTCCTGCCCTCTTAGACACAAGGGTGGTCTTACAGTTGAGCCTGCACTTCTCTTGACATTGAGTGTTCCTGTCTGGGATGATGGGATATACTGGTACCACCTCTATCAGAACCACACCGTAGGCTAGAGAAAACTGCCTAGTTTTGAGATGCTGAAATTGGAAGGGAAGAGAAATGGAATGTTTCAGCTGCTAAAAGGAAATTACCCTCCATCTTGGGGGAGGAAGAAGAAAAATGACTGAGGGAGTGTTATAGAGTTACGTAAAACACATTTTTATGCATTGGACAACGGCAAGACATTTGTCAGCACTGGGCAGCATTACAGTTTGCCACAGCTATAAAAAGGCTGTGCAAACAGTGACCCAAAAGGAACAGAAACACATTAGAATTTATAGGCCTAAATTGCTCACTATGTAAATGAAGCTTTCAAATATATATGGTTTATAGAAATTAATGCTTTATATTTATTACTTGGCTCCAAGATTAAAACTGGAACCACACTGATTAGGTAACATTACAAATCAATCTCCATAAAAAGAAATAATAATAATACATCAAAGTACAAATGCTCTGATTAAACAAGGTGATATAGAAGAAGGAAAAAGATGTGTGCTTTTCTTGACTGCTGTTTCTAAATGCTAGTCACTTTTCTCCTTATTCTTCCCAAAACAATGGGCTGAAAGTAAACAGACAAGCTGGTTATGACACTTCCTATTTCAGTAAACACACAGGGAGAAAAGAGAGAAATATCTGGGCTCCTTTCCTGCAAGTTAAATATCAAATCATGTGAAGCTTGTATTTATTGAATGTGGTAACATTTCAAATGCTACAATCAATATAGCATTTAGCCAGAGAGAAGACAAGAAGGCAAACAATGTAGTCCTGGACCATCCTTTAATTCACTTCTATCAGTTTCCTTTAGTTCTTTCACACAGGGGAGGAGGGTTACAGAGTGGAAAGGGTCTTATTAAGGGATGGAAGCATTCTTTTTTTTAATTAATTTCAATGTATTCATGACCTATGAAAACGGTTAGGATCCCTCATGTCCAAACACATTAGAACATTCTATTCCTAAGTGGGGAAAAAAGATTTGACTAAAAGATGGCAGAACGAAAGTAAATATAAATCTCAAGGCCTTACAGGGTGCCACGGGAGGAAGGAGAAACTTCCAGAAATGTGTTTTCAAAACCTTTCACAAGAGGATCCTTGAACACAAACAATGTTGTTTGAAGTATTGGGACTAGTGAATAGGCAGAGTGTCCCTGCTAGGAAAGTACCAGCAGATAAACAAAACAAAATCTAAAACAAGCATATTTTTTTAATTAGCAAAAGAGACTTCCCTCATCATGTTTCTATCCAGATCCACCTCAAAGTGTCTCATTTATAAAACAAATCATGGTTGCTCATATGATAAAGATTTTTCTAGTTCAGAGAAGAAGTGGTAGTCTTAATGTAGCTTTGGTATTTTATAGCAATACCATTTATTCTCATGTTCTTCTACTCAGGCAAATATAATGACCATATTCATCCCTAGTGTTGGGATGATTTAGGGCTCATGGAGAACTGGGGCCTCATGACAATTACTTTGCAGATGTTGGCTGACGTGCCAAAGCAGGACCTCTCAGACTTGACATAAACATCTGTAGCATTCATGTATACCCAGAATGAAAAAAAGAAATATGAAGGTAAAATGGGAGTTCAGACAAGTTCAAGAGGCACCGCCACTAAGCTGAACAGCAGCACTGCCTAAGGTCACAGTCAGAAAGAGCCCTGATGTCCGCCAGCGGCCTAGGGTGGTCTAGTTACATCCCTCCTCAGTGCCTGGCCCTACAGCCAAGTATTCCCACTCTAGGCCCCTGAAAGGATATTGCCACTCAGTCCCGGGTGACCCCTCACTCAGGTCCCATTCACTCACACCCGGATAACTCTTATGGGATTATGACTTCATTCATATGTTTACCTTTATTCCCAGACTAACTTTCCATTCTGCTCTTTCAGTACCAGCCATAAACTTATCTCCATTTTTGGTTTCATTATTCCTTTTCCTGCAGCTAGTGTTCCCTGTGAGTAAGGGAAGACTTCATGAAGAACCCAGCATGGCACCTGGCCCTTGAAGGACAGAGAGAATTTGGTCATGTCAAAACAGATATGAAGGGAGAGGGCCATCCTGCAGAAGGAGCGTCATGAGTCAAGACGAAAAGGGGACAGTGTGGTATTCAGTCATCTTAACTCAGCTGGAACACAAGGGAAATAAAGGCGACACATGGGAGACAAAATTTTAGTAGTTACGTTAAGGTTAACATGGAAGATTTCAAATATCTAAGGCATAAGGGCTTGGAATGGGAAAAGAGGAAAGGATTTTGAACCAGCAAGCACAAGATCAGATAGCCTCTTAGGCAGGAGTAATTTGGTAACTGTATGGAATGCTTTAGACTACAAGAATAGAGAGAAAGAAAATCAGGGAGAAAGTAAGTATAACAGTTCCTGAGACACTGTGCTGATGTAGATGAGGACCACAGAAATGAGGAGACTCATCACCATGGCCTCCAGGGAGGTGTGGCTGGGCCGAGGAGCACCGGCGGCCTGTATCTTATCTTGGGTTTCCTTTCCGATCGCTTAGCCCACAAAATACCTTATAAAATTTGTAGGAACCAAATGAGACGGGGAAGCAGAGTGTGCCTGAAGAAGCAAGAGGGAAAGAAATACTTGTCCAGACTGTAAAAGGTGTTTCGTTGGACTGTAAGGGAGAGAGAGGTCTGTGGCTCACAGAATTATGGGACCAGAACCCCAGAAAGCCTGCTAGCAAGGTCCAAGACAAGCACGTAGGCCCCAGAGGCCCCAGCCTCGTAAGATTCTTTCCTCCCAGGACCTAAGGCAGAGACCTAGAAAGCATGCAAACACAGAGAGATACATCCCATCATCACAGATACCTAATAAATGGGGCTCCCTCCGGCACCCCCTCACCATGGATGCCTTGGACTTGCAAATGGCATGACCTATGGGAGCAGGATAGAGGAAAACCCTAAACCTGGGAGCACGATCAGGGAAAACCCAGACACACTAACCTTTAACTTCATGCCAACACAGCAGAATAGAACCCAGAAGAAAAACTGATTCAGAGAAAATAAAAATAATGTCCTATTTCTTGTCCACCTGGGTTTGTGTACTGAAATTCATATACTCTACATCTTATTTTTGTATTGTGGGCATATAACACAACATGTGCTAAGTAGTCTATACTCAATAAACAGGGGTATATAAATGTAAGTGATTGAGATGTAAAATAAATTCAATTTACAAACATATTTGCCCTATGTACTATAAGCCTTATATACTATAATATAGAAATATCTGTATGTATTTTCACGACTGATAACTGCCTACTTTTTTCTCTAAATATCTGACTTCTTTGTTTAGAAAATCAAATTATCAGACTGCATACAAATAAAATCCCATTTGCTTATCTGAAAGTCCCTGGATTTTGTTTATTATTTTGTTTTCCTTCTCTTTTCTTAACTCAATGTAAGCCTAATGTTGTTTATACATTGTAAAATCCCAAGAGATAACAATTGTTCTATTTACTTATGACATCAACTATGAAAAAAACCAGAACTATTCTACAAAAAATAAAATTATGGCTTTAACAGCAACAAATACTTAGTTTAAAAAAACAGGTAATAACTTGCTTTCCTTGCCATATTTTGCATTTTTTAAATTAACAGTTTATATCAATTTACATCAGAATTGAGAACATTTGCAGACAGAACCTGACCCCACCCTCCACCCACGTGTGTTTGCTGAAACTTCAAAGTCATATAAAGGCCAGTTTATGTGTTAATTCCTATGCACTGAAAAGTTCTGGGGAATCTCAAATGCAGGTACAGCTGGGAACATCCTTTCCCCTTCTGCTTCCCATTTACATGTGGGGCCAGGAACTTTTCAATGCAAGGAGCATCCCTACAATGGCAATTGAGACCTCCTTATGCTAAATACTGACCACCATAGCAAGTCTTATTTTTTTCCCCAAAATTGCAATTTGGTTTTATATTGTATTATGGTTCTACTTGTCTTATAATAGACTCAGACAAAATTGTTTAAAGAATCTGGCAAGTTTTTATGCCAATGGTTTTTACCCATGTTTCTATGGCACAAATTTTTTTTAATGTTTGGGGGTCCTTTACCTCATTTTTATCTTAAACCTTACAGGAACCCATGAAATAAACAGACATGCAAAACAAGCTGAGAGATACAAAGGGACCTATGTAAGGTCATGAGGGTAGCTTAAGGCATAACAGAAATGAATACAGAATCCTTCTTTATACCACTTCAGTCATTATTATTCCACCAAGGCTTAGAAGAGCCTTTTATATTCCTGGTACACTCCGGGTGCTTCAACTAAAAATGTGAAAAGGCTATTCTTTGTCCTCAACAATTATAAAATGACCTAATAGATACAGTTTTCAGGGCTGATTTTATTTTCTGAAGTGAAGCATAATAATTAGAACATACCACAGGTATTCTACCTCGTTTTTCATTGATCTATTACACTCATGCTCTTCAGAAGCAATGTACCAGGAATATGCACAGCTGTGGAATCTTATCAAGGAGTGATCTGGTCACAAGAAACAGAAATCATCTTAAACTACTTAAGTATAGGGGAAATTGTTTAAAGGGTACAGAAGTTAAGTCATAAAAGAGGAAAGCAGGAAACACAGAAGGGCCTGATGAAAAAATAGGATTAGACCTTGGAAGTCTTTGAAAGCTGTCAAGGACCAAGACAGTTTCTCTCCATCTCCCTATCTCTGATTTCACTAGATCATTCTCAAGGTCACTTTTATCTACACTTTTGCTCTGTTTTCCTATATGAAAGACAAAATGCACTGGACAATTCAGATGATTTTATTTAGTACATTGCCATAGGAAGAAAACTCATTAGTGAGGCATATATTAAAGAAGGATGTTGAAAATGGATTTTATAAAACAAGAGAATCATTGACGAAGGCTGGAGATGGCTCTTACATCAGAAAAGTAAGTTAGGGTTTTTTTTTTAAGGTTAGCTATTTATCCTAACACAAAAGGATCACAAAGGGTGGGGATTTGTCCACTGCTTTACAGGACCTCCGTTTGCCTAGAAGCTTGCCCTGTTTGCTCACCAGCATACATGACCCAAAAATGTCCACTCTGGACCCAGGATCTACCTGATCTCCTATCTCCAAAAACAACCACAAACCAATTCCTGATTAAAATGCTCAAGAGGAAGAGGATTAGAGTCCTGAGTCAGCTATTTACCCATAATCCAATTATCAAGTAAAGGTTGGATTAGAGAATCAAGGCATAGAAACTCATCTCTTCTGTTCTGTTGGTGGGGATGCAGAAGGACAAAGTTTTCTAAAAAATTATGAGCAAAGAAAATGCACCAATAAATATCAGTTACTTAGATAAATGTGGTGCAGCTTCTTGGAATGTCAATACTACTAGATATTTTATAGGGAAAATGTTATTTACATATTAAAACAGATAAGATACTGACCAAGATGGAGATTTTATAAATAGGCCTAATTTCATTTCTACTGAAAACTTACAGAAGTGACCAAAAGATATAAAAAGTTTTAAAACTTCTACCAGCATTGGAAATCAAGAAAGTGTGCCAATAGTAATTTTGAGAAATTCCTGTAAGAAAAGAACATGGCTTTGGATCAACCGATTAAGAAATAAAGTTGATATTTGGAAAATATCCAGGAATATAAGGAATCCAGGAATTGAAGGATAATTTGACATTAGGCAATCTACTGATACATCTCACAAAAGAAATTTCTAAAGAGGAAAACAGTAGAAACTAAAAAATAAATAAAAATTCAATTTTTATTCTCTATAAATATTCAAAACAAGCTAGGAATAGAAGAATTCATCCCTAATTCACTTAAAAGTAAAAAATTTCATTTAATGCTTCCTATAGTAAGCATTATTCTTTATTTTGAAAACAAGAGAAAAATTCCCAATGTAGAATAACAAATTTTCATATGTTTCATTTCCCCAAAACTCCTTTGACTTCTATTTAAGACTGCAATTAATAAGCAACAGGAACTGAAGGCCTTAGTTCAGTCTAATTTAACATATATATAATATGACCCAATAATGTAAATGGTTTCTCTAGGGACAATTATATATTCTATGATATGATTACTCAATTTTTTACTTTCCTCTCCTTCTTCCCAGCCCTTCAGATGGCATCTGAGATATGGAGAGGGCCTTAATAACTGTGACATTGTGGAGAAGGGAACTTCTGGCTTCCTATAAGCCTGTGGATATTCACTGTCTGCCATCTGAGGTATGTACATTCTGCTAGTGCCTGCATTTGCACTCATAGAACTGTGGTCTCTTCTTCCTTGGCTCTTTCAGGACCTAATAACCTCTCCACACTCCATCAGTACTCCAGCAGGTCTTTTTGGTATAGCTTCTCTCTATGAGCTGTGCTTTTCCATAGCAGACTCAAGCCCAGGAAAGAATCAGTGAGTCTGAAGACAATTAATGTGAAATAACCCCATCAGAGGAATAAAAAGAAAAAGGAATGATAAAGAATGAAAAAGTCCTACATAACTTATGGGACATCGTTAAAGAAAAATATATTTATGCATTATGGGAGTCCAAAAGGAATAGGGAAAGAAAAAGAGACAGAAAGCTTATTTTAAGAAATGACAGAAAATTTCCCTAATTGGAGGGAAGGAAATAAACATCTAGACTCATGGAGCCCAAAGACCCCAAATATATTAAATATAAATAGATTTTTAACGGAGACATTACAAATTTTCAAAAGTCAAAGATAAGAAATTTTAAAATCAGTAAGAGAAAATTAACTCAGCAAATACAAGGAAACCCCCATAAGACCATCAGCAGATTTCCCAATAGAAACCTTGCAGGCCAAGAGAAAGTGGAATGATGTTCAAAGTGCTGAAAGAAAAAAACCTCCCAACTAAAATACTATATCCAGTAAGGCTGTCATTCAAAAACAAAGGAAAGATTTTCTCATATAAACAAAAGCTGTAGAAGATCATTACCACTAAACTTGCCCTTACAAGAAATGCTAATGAGAGTTCTTCAAGTTGAAATGAATGGACACAACCAATGTGAAAACATGAAACTAAAAACTCACTTTAAAGCTAAAAATGTAGTCAAATTCAGAGCACTCTAATACTGACCTGGTGGTGCATACATTACTTTTAACTAGTATAAACATTAAAAGAAAAAAGTATTAAAAATGATCATAGCTCATCATAAGAGTGTGTATCAATAAGACCTTAATAAAAAAAAAAGAAGCCCAAAGGAAAAACAAAACAAAACAAAAAAAATGACCATAACTACCATAATTTTTTAATAGTAACATCATATATATGAAGACATAAAAAGTGACATCAATAACATAAAATATGGGGAAAGAAGTTAAATTGTAGAGATTTTATATATGATCAAATTATCAGCTTAAAAAAAAAATCTTATAATAATAAGATGTTTTTCTCCTGAATATAAGCATGAGCAACTTCTTCCTGAACGCACCTCCTCGAGACAGGGAAACAAAAGCAAAAATGAACACATGGGACTACATCAAACTAAAAAGCTTCTGTATGGCAAAGGACACCATCACCAGAACAAAAAGGCATCCTACAGTATGGGAGAATACATTTGTCAATGACATATCTGACAAGGGCTTAACATCCAAAATATATAAAGAACTCACATGCTTCAACACCCAAAAAGCAAATAACATGATTAAAAAATGGGTAGAGGATATGAAGAGGCAATTCTCAAAGAACAAATTCAGATGGCCAACAGACACATGAAAAGATGCTCCACATCACTAATCATCAGGGAAATGCAAATTAAAACCACAATGAGATATCACCTTACACCAGTTAGGATGGCCAACATAGAAAAGAATAAGAACAATAAATGCTGGCGAGGATGCAGAGAAAAGGGAACCCTCCTACACTGCTGGTAGGAATGTAAGCTAGTTCAACCATTGTGGAAAGCAATATGGAGATTCCTCAAAAAGCTAAAAATAAAAATATCATTTGGCCCGGGAATCCCACTCCTTGGAATTTACCCAAAGAATACAACTTCTCAGATTCAAAAAGACCCCTATGTTTATGGCAGGATTATTTACAATAGCCAAGAAAATGGAAGCAACCTAAGTGTCCATCAGTAGATGAATGGATAAAGAAGAAGTGGTACATATACACAATGGAATACTATTCAGCCAGAAGAAAGAAACAAATCCTACCTTTTGCAACAATATGGATGGAGCTGGAGGATATTATGCTGAGTGAAATAAGCCAGGTGAAGAAAGACAAGTGTCAAATGATTTCCCTCATTTGTGGAGTATAACAATGAAGCAAAACTGAAGGAACAAAATAGCAGCAGCCTCACAGACTCCAAGAAGGGAATAGTTGTTACCAAAGGGGAGGGTGTGGGAGGGTGGGTAGGGGAGGGAGGGAGAAGGGGATTGATGGGTATTATGTTTAGTACACATGGTGTGGGGGATCACGGGGAAAACAGTGTAGCACAGAGAAGGCAAACAGTGAATCTGTGGCATCTTACTACACTGATGGACAGTGACTGCATTAGGGTATGTGTGTGGACTTGATAATATGAGTAAAAGTAGTGACCACATTGTTTTTTCATGTGAAACCTTCATAAGAGTGTATATCAATAATACATTAATAAAAAATTAACAAAAAAATAAGATGTTTTATGTGAGCTTCATGGTAACTACAAATAAAAAACCTGTAGTAGATACACAAAAGGTAAAGGAATCAAAACATATCAACACACATGCACACACACACATCAAATCATAAAGAAAGAGAGAAGGAAAGGAGCAAAGGAACTACAAAGTACTCTGAAAGCAATTATTTTAATGACAAGAGTAAATTCTTATATGTAATTACTTTAAAGGCAAATGTTTTAAATTCTCCACAAAATACGTATGGTAGCTAAATGGATTTTTTTTTTTAAATGATCCAACGATATGCCCCCTACAGACTCATTTTAGCTTTAAGGACACAAAAAGGCTGAACGTGAAGATATGGAAAAAGGCATCTCATGCAAATGAAAACCAAAGAGAACAAGGGTGGCTGTACTTACATCAGACAAAAAAGACCTTGAGACAAGAAATCACAGAGACAAAAAAATGTTACTATATAAAGATAAAGGGGTCAGTTCATCAAGAGGCTATAACAATTTTAAGTATATATGCACCCAACATCAGAACATGTACATATATAAAGCAAATTTACTGTTAGAACTAAAGGGAGAAATAGACAGCAATAAAATAATAGTAGGAAAGGTCAATACCTGACTTTCAACAATAGAAAAATCACCCAGAAAGAGAATCAGTAAAGAAACAGGAGGAACAATACTACATACAGATTAATGGACCTAACAGACATATACAGAATGTTTCATCCTAAAGCAACAGAATACACATTCTTTTCAAGTGCACATGGGACATCCAGGGTAGATTATATGTTAGACCACAAAACAAGTCTTAACAAATTTAAGAATATTAAAATCATATCAAGTATCTTTTCTGAGCACAATGGTATGAAGCTAGAAATCAGTAATATGAGGAGAGCTAGAAAATTCACAACTATCTGGAAATTAACATACTCCTGAATGAGTTAGTCAAAGAACAACCAATGAGTTAAATCAAAAGAAATTTTAAAATATACTGAAACAAATGAAAATGGAAATACAACATACCAGAACATATAAGATGCAGGAAAAGCAGTTCCAAAAGAGACATTTATAATGATAAATTCCTACGTAAAGAAAAAAGAAAGATCTTCCGTATACAACCTGACTTTAAACCTCAAGGAACTAGAAAAAGAAGAACAAACCAAACCTAAAGTTAGCAGAAGGAAGGAAATAATAAACATTAGAACAGAAATAAATGAAATAGAGACTAGAAAACAATAGATCAGTGAAAGTTAGTTGGCATTAAAAAAAAATAATCAAAATCAATAAAACATTTGGCTATCCTAAAAAAGAACAAACTCAGATAAATAAAATTATACATGACAGAAGAGACATTACAGCTGAAAGCAAAGAAACTAAAGTATCCTTATGAACATTTACATGCCAACAAATTGAATAACCTAGAAAAAATGGAGAAGTTCCTGGAAATACACAACTTATCAAGATGGAAACAGGAAAAATGGAAAATTTGAACATATCAATAACCAGTAAACAATCAGTAATCAAAAACCTCCCAATAAAGAAAAATACCAGAACCTGACGGCTTCATTGATGAACTCTACCAAATGTTTAAAAAAATGTGTCATAGTCCTCAAACTCTTCCAAAAACTGGAGACAGGAAACACTCCCAAACTCATTTTTAGAAGACTAGCATTACTGTGACACCAAAGCCAGACAACAAGAAAAGAAAATTACAGGCTGATATCCTTGATGAGCATAGAATAAAAAAAAAAAACTCACAGTAGCAGACAGTAGAACAGTGTTGATGGGGAGATGTTGGTCAAAGGATATAAAGTTGCAGTTATGAAGGATGAATTTTAGAGAACTAATGTACAGGCATGATGTCTCTATCATGCTGTACTGAATCCTGGAAATATGTTAGAAGAGTAGACTTCAGATGTACTAATCACTAAAAAAAGTAACTATGTGAGGAGATGATATGTTAAACATATTGATTGAGCATTAAGTGTCCAGGGTCTATCACAATAACATTAATTCCAAATCTTGCCTGCTCACGTTAGTTCCTTTCCACAGTGACTTTTCCATACATAACCCACTTGGGAGGTTAGTCCAGGGTCTTTGGTCAGTCTGCGGTTCCATGAATAAAAACTGGTATGAAATACTCATGAGAAATTAGCAGGGGTACCAGGGCTAGAGGAATAGCCAAATCCCTTTCAGTGGAGAAAACCAAGATTCAAATACTCAACAGCCAAATTCAAACTCCAAAATTAGGACAGAAGCCAAAATTGTGCTGAGAGATAAAGCCAGCAGCTTAGAGTTACAGTGGCCAACGAGATCATAAAGGTGGCCAGGGCCAGCTAAAAAGGCCATGGATGGAGCAAATTCCATCAGAGAGCAGATTTCAGCCTAATGAGATTGCCTCAAAAATAAGTAGGGTGGTTGAGCCTACAGTTGAAGTTCCCCTTCATTAGGAGAGAGGCCAAGGAAAGAAAGGACTCGAAAGAATGGCAGGATTCACTTCCCTTATTCTGTCTTCAGCCCAGTGTGTGACTCTACTCACTATAGCCTCTTTGAGGTCAACTCAATGTCATGAAGTACTCAAGTAAAACTTCCTCCTCTACCAAATTCCACACCATTTTCCCTTGATAGCACAAATGTGATATACAGGGTGTCCCATAAGAAGCTCTGATAAAGCTCCAAGCATAGTTTTCTACTATAACTCAATCCATAAGTCATAGAGCCTGGTCTGCAAGAAAGGAACCTATTAATTAGTATGGAAATGCGTACCAGACTCCCATGGGTAAAGGTTAAAAGACAGAGCTTCAATAACAATCTTATTAAGCCATCTTGCCAGAGAGACAACTCTGGGAGGCTGTAGGAGGAAGAGTGGATCCATCAAGTCCTTGACCAGATGATGAGATTTCAAAGCCTTGCCAGCTGAATTTCCTATGGACTCTGTTGACAGAAGACCAACAATGATCCTGGTGGCATCAGCTAGGAATATGTCTTCAGAGCCTTTTATTAGGAGGACATATTTGCCTCAGACTGCATAGAGAATCAAGAGGGAGAAAGTGGCTACCCCCTGACAAAAGTCATGCAGAGCTTCCTGCCAGCCTCCTGTCAGAAAGTTAGGTTTATTGACTATTCCAGTCCTCATTGTGACTTGTCTTGTGTAGGATCTTAGAAGCCCACACACTCCTTTCCCAGTGGAATGGATATATAAAGAGTCACATACTAGCTCTCAGAAGTCACTTCCAGCCAATCAATATGCTGAGAGGCTCTGTAAAAGAGGCGATAGCCCTCACAGCATGTCCAATTTCTCTGTTTTCACTTTTACATCTGTTAAAAGTCAGAGACTATATTTATCACAACCAAATATACATGGATATTGAAAAGGTATCTTTGCCAGCATATTGTTTTGAAATGGAATGGGGTGTGGAAAGGCTTCCTTCTGATTTCTCAAAAGTTTACATTAAATTAAAGCACATTACACTTTTATATGCTCCTTTCCATCAAAAGATTCCAAAGTATTTAAATAACTTTAATTAAGTTGCTCCAGCATCTCTCAGGAGCAAATCAGTATTTTTCTTACTCCTTGTTACAGACTAGGGAAATAAAGCCCAGCCCCCAGCTCAGATTTAACATTCTTTCCTTCAAATATGGAAAATTCCTCTTGAATATATTTAATTACAAGGGAATAAAATTTCCCTCTTAGGGTGCTTTACCTTTTTTCCTGTTAAGAGATGAGAAGGGAAAAAGAGAAAAAGGCAAGCCCTGAATAAGAATCTGAGAAAATATGATTTTTGGAAGCCTGGATATTAAAAGCAAAAACAAAATATATTTTTCATCTCTCAGGCAATATGGGAAGATGTCTTATTTTTTTCACCCTGTAAACAAAAGAAGTATAGCCATATTTTCAGAGACCTAAAAGATAAAAATAAAATCTACATTCACAAAAGCAACAGAACTAACGCTTCACCTCAAAAGCATCACCACAATGAATCAGAAATTGTTCTTCTATAACCCTGTGGAAGAAGGGCAGGGGGCTGATTTTTTCTTCTCTTTTTGTAGGATAATTGGGTTTCTCTGTGTCTTTTGATTGAGGATTGACATTCTATGCTCTCAAAATGTCTAACTGTCCATTGGGGAAACTAGGCTTCCTCAGCAACCAATAGATGTTGGGCTGTACTCAGTATGACAGCTGGATGGGAAAATGCCACTCGGCCCTCTCTGAGGTGGCATCGTGGAGACTCAGGAAAAAAATAATCTAAAGGAAAAAAAGAAGTTTACTTACATTTCTCCACCTGGGGGCTGCTGTTTGTAGGAAACAAATTGCTACAATAATAGCTACACTCTGCCACCCTCGGAGGTTCACCTTGGAGATGGATTTGAGCTCCTGAGATGGAGGCTTTTTGCTGTTCAAGTGAAAGCTTGAGTGCCTGCAACTCACCCTTAGTGGCTTTTGGAAATAAGAGGCCTGGTGCATTTCCTGCCTTGCAAGGCTCTGAATCTGAGACCATCTCAACTGAGCTTTATCTACACTTGGATTTGAGCGGCAGCTTCACCACACAATGCAACAACCTCTACTCCTCTCTTCAGAGCATAAACCAAAGGGAAACTGCAGCCATTAGGCAAGATAAATGGACACTATAGGCTTATGAATATTTGCCCCTTGGTAGTCTGTTCAGAGACACTTTATCCCAATGCCTTCTAAGGTAGTTTTGGAGGGTCAAAAGGGTATTGACATTCTCTCTCTGTTCACACACATGCACTGCCAGGAAGATTAACCTTCCCAGAGAGAGCATTGTTTTTTGATCTGGGGAACATAAATGCAATAGCACGAGTTGACAGGAAAGGCTAACCAATGGCAGCCCCTTCTTTGCCTATTGTCACCTTTAGGAAAAAGAAATCAACACTGAGGTCCTAAAGATTCACTGAGAAAGGCCTATACATATGCTAATCATACACCCTAGCTTATGGCTGTTTTCCTGGTATGGTTATTACTAATGTTCCCTTTTATCCTTAGGAGGGTCCTGATTTAAATGATATATGGTCACACTACCTGTCAAGATCTTCCCCAAAACAAAGGAATAGAGAGAAAAATACTCTTAACAGTTAGAGACAAAACAGCTGGTCCTAGAGAAGGAAGAGATTTACCAGAAAGGAATGAGAGCTTGGACCAATTCCCTTACAGCACCCTGGACTGTATGTTTACTGAAGTTGGATGCCAGGTATTAAAGATGTAAACACATCAAGACCTCTGCATCCATGCTGGTGTAGCAAAAGGTCTACATACTGTGGCTGGATCATGTGGACTTGAACAATGTACGTATCAGAAACAACCATAGTAGACTGAAGATTAGAGGACATTTCTTCAGTGTCTGGACACTCATGTAAGCCACCTGTCTCCAAAACTATTACTGAGTTTGAATTTCTCCCAACCATGACTAGTGTGGGCACAAACTTAGAACTAATTCGACTTAGAAAAATCAAGCAATGTGGTATTTCTTACAGCCAGGTGCAGAGATAGAAAAATCACATGCACTACACAAGCAGCTAAGACCTCCTGCTTGTATCACTAAGATAATTGGTGTACAGGTGGCACTTAAATGTTGGACCAGGTGGTTGAATCAGGAGGCTTTGTCTCCTTCAGTAAGTATGTAAGGTCAAGTTCTCAGTGGCCAGGGATTCCCTCAGGGCCCAGTGAGCCGAACAGGAAAGAATGGAGGGAATTGCTCACGGAAGCCCTGCACGGTTCTTAATTTATTCAGTTGATCCTACATATATTTATTAAGCACTATTAACCCTACTATGGCAGTCATGGAGCACCTTCCTTCTTGCACATGGACTTCCTAGGCTATGCCCAGCTCCCTCCTACAAGCACACGTTGTCTCAAAATGAAAAGTCACCCATGGGAGAGACACTTGTAACAGGAGAGGTTTTTGGGCTCAAGTAAAACACAGGACTCCACTATACACATGGGCCCAGGATTCCTACCTGAGAGAAAGGTTAAAACAAAGGAAGAGCCAAAGTTATAATAATTAAAAATACATGGCCATTCAGAATTAAATGACTGAAGTAGAGCTATGATGGAAAAGTGTCTAGAAGATCACAGATTTAAATATTAAGCTAACAGCTAATTAATGGATTAATGTTCTCTTAAAAGAATGTAAGAATTCTAAGGTGTAAGCAGCGTAAAATCATTAAGGAGGTAGCCTGAGAGAAAGCATACCTACCTCTTACATGGTACTTTCTACATGCTAGGAGTCAAGATGCAGTGGTGTGTGGCTGCTATAGGTAACTTCTGGACTTGATATGTTAATGAGGGCTTCGGGGAAGGACTCCTTGGAGGAAACTAGGTTGTTCAAATTAGAACATCTGAAAGGTTATATTAAACCAAGGTTCATGAGTCAAAGAGCCTGTGGAAGATTTTAATGTCCTGCCTGTTATTTCCTACTTGAGCATCCAAAAGGAAAGCACATAATAATCTTAAATCGTGAATGGTGATGAGCTGTAAGACTATCCATAGCAGAGGGGATCGGGACTCGTGGAGCATCTGGGCTCACTGTTCCTGAGGAGCTTTGTGGTGGGCTGGGGTCTGCAGGGCACTTTGAGGTGTGGGGAGGAGACGGGTAGAACAAGGGCAATGAATTTCATACCGTGTGCTCACCTCCAGCCATCCTGGCCAACAGCAGCTCACGCTAATGTGCTTGTTTTTTTCCAAACTGGCATTTTGCTAGATGCCTCTCAGTGAATATAGTAATAATAATAATAATGATAACAATAATGATAGTCAGAATTAGCCATGGCCTAGACCTTGAGGGGACATAATGATGAGTACTGTGCCAGGTTGGCCCTGCATTCGCAGAAGAGCCTTCAAAACGAGTCTGGGTGGTCGCCCAGAAGGAAGCTAGGCAAGCCCACTATGTCCTTTCCTGAAGCCACCAAGGAGCTCTCAAGTGAAGGTGACCTTCAGCCACAGTCACCTTTGACCAGATCCAAACCAGAGGCCTTCAAATGGAGAGCACTAGCTCTAAGACCATCTTTCCTCTGAGAGGCTACAGGGCTCTCGGCACAGGGTTGATTTAAGCCTTGCAGCTGTCGCATTAAAAATTGTTTGTGCTGCCACTGAAGTCCTCTTGCTCCTGCCCCCTTCCCAAAATAATTATCAATTACAGCACGGAGACATTAAAATGGCACTTTAAAAAATTAAAATACAGTTCTAAAAAAAAGCTGATCATATAAATGTAGAATTAATTGCTGTATATGCTTCAAATTATGGAAAGACTTTATTTTATTTCTGTCACAGCAAAAAGTACTTCATCAGGAGGAATTCATGTGGAGACCCAACCATGTCCTAGTTATTTTGTGTTTAATATGCTTGAGATGTTTAATTATTTTTGATTAATTCATTTACCATTAAACGGCCCAAAGACTTTGATGTGTTCTGTACTGCGTGGCTTGCTGGGATGTTAGCTATACAGTCCCAGCCTCAAAGGAGTCGATGTAAAGCCCAGCAGTGGGGGGTCAAAACAGATGCAGATTCAAATCCTGGCTCCATTACTTACCTGCTGTGTGGACTTGGACAGCAAATATCTCTGAGCTATGGTCTTGCCATTTGTAAAGTGGGTTAAACAACGATCCAACCTCATAGGGTGTTAGGAGAACTGGATGAGAAAATGAATGTAAAGCATTTTGGACTTGCAACTAGCTTAGCCAAGCACTCAATAAATGGTAATTATTACTATCATTATTATTCTGCAGAAATGCTAACCATCTATTATACATGGAAGTTAAATACACAAAATCATTGCTTGCCTTGCCCTTCAGTGGTACAGGTTTCTTGGGAGGAGCCCTGATCCCAATTCAGTCAGATAAATGTAAAAGAAATCAAGATGAGAAGAGGTTTTTAGCTGGGCCTGAACTACCTTTGGACCCTGGTCCACACTTTTAATCTTGTCTCTTAGTAATTGCCAAAGAACACTTGATTTCAGTCAGCTGGTTTCCTTCGTGTCCACTGAGCACCCCTGCACCTCACTTAAGCCTGTTGTGACCATGGCAACCTTCATCCTGACTCCCTCTGCTATTCACTGAAGAACTCCTGACAGAACCAGGTAATTTAGAAATCAGAGGAACTTGAATGTCAGATAAAGAGAGGGACTTGGCATTCATTTAGCCCTCTTTTACAACAAGAAAACTGAGTCCTGAAAGATTAAATAACTTGCTCATGGTCATACAGCTAGGTGATGCAGAAGCAGAGTAAAGATTCAGGACTCCCGACCCCCAGTTTACCCGTCTTCCTCAGCTGCCATGGCTTACTGGTTTGTGTCAATTTGGCAACTTCTTAGACGAGAATAGCTACTTAAAATTCCCTACAGGGAGATTTCGGGGGGTAGCTTAAGCAGAAAAACAGGAATTAGAGGAAAATGTCTTTGCATCTGTTTTTTTTAAGTTTATTTTGATATCACCAATCTACAATCAAATGAGTAATATTATGGTGATTACACTTCCCCCTTCATCAGGTCCCCCCCCCCGCCCAACCCCATCACAGTCACTGTCCATCAGCATAGTTTACATCTGTTTTTACTACCCATTTATAAGTATCTGTCTCCAGAAAGAAGAGAAAAGAGAAAGGAGGTAACAGGTGTTGAATCCTTATTTTACAGCCAACACCAGGCTGCCATGTCCCTCTATGGCCTCACATTCTCCAACCTTCACCAGCCTAGATCTTAAATCTGGGGAAAATAAATGCCCTTTCCTAACATAATGATCAAACCAGATGTCCTCACAATCCCTCCCCCTAAATGAATTCTGGAAACCCTGCGGGGATGTCTCACTTCTGCTGTGAACATCCTCACAATGCCCACCATTTTCCTCTTCTCTTGCTGCAGGCATTGGAAATTACCTTTTTCCAAGACTAATTCAACTGATATTATGCAGACTGTGAAGCCCCCACAGCATGACTCTCTCTGCTTTTCTGTACATGCATTGGAGAACCTCATGCATCAAGCTGCTATGTTTTTCTGCAGCGCATCACGGTCCAGTAGGAATCCAAAATGAGGGCAACACTGTACATTGGCACAGACCACACACAGTTATGACAAAACCAGTCTCTTATTCTCAGTATTCATGTAGCAAAACGAGGCTTTTCTTTGTTCATTGCAGCCCATCTCCTAAGTCTCAGAAATAAATCTACATAGGCTCTGGTAGACAACGGATGGTCCTAAAATCACATCTCTACTCCTACCCTTCCATCATGTCCTTAAAATTTGTCATCTAGGCTTCTTCTGTGTCATCTAGTGAGTTACTCTCCCTGCCCCTCCTGAGGCTCCATTTTCACAGAAAAAGTCCCGCAGCAGGATTGCCTGCCCAGCCACATCTGAGCACTAATTTAAATTTACAGGCTCTGCTTACACAAACTTTAATTCGTTTGATTTTTACAAAGCTGTTGGAAGTACGAAGAATTGTTTCTATTTTTCAGATGCCAGCTCAACGTCATAGAACAAAGTCATCCAAAGCCAAGAATCAGAGCAAGGAACTGAGCCTCCGTCTGAGCTCATGTTCTCGGCACTATGCTACGGTGCCTCCTGCAGGACTGGGGGAAGACCCCACTCTCCATCTCTTGACCACAGTCCTCTACTGCGCTTCCACTGATCCTGTTCCCGGCTTTCCTTATTTAAGAGCACCTTGTGATTTTACCTGTTCCTTCTGTGAATGAATTTATTGCAGTGTTTTTATCCTACCTCCATTATTCCTGTGGCCTACTTCGGACAATTCTAGAGTCTCTAATGTTCTCTAACAATCCAGTAGCTGATATCTAATGTCTGGCTTATTGTATGTTAAAGACAAGCATTTTCTAAAGAAAAACACAACTACACCATTATTTCTGATTAAAACTTCTGGTAGACTAGGTACAAGCAAGCAAAACTGTCAAATACCCTGACAGTGACTAATAGAAGCTTGTGTGTTTATATATCTTTTAGTGAATTATATATGCTGCACTGTAAATACAGATGGCAAGCAATGCAATTTATCTCCTATTTTCTTTAACAGTCTGGACCATAAAAATAGGTCAGTCATAATGAGGCCTTCTTGGAATGATAACCTGGAAATAAAACTTCTATATAGACACTTAAATGTAATTCCACATCCAGAGGGAAGAATGGACCCCTTGACTCTGATTTAGCCTGACATTACTGCAGCCATGTACAACTTATTGAGAAGATCCCGTACATTTTTCACATCCAGAGGCCATCAGTTATCATAAGGATTGCACACAAGGAAGAGTTCCTGACATACTGGACCTCAGTGTTTGAGCTTCAGTAACAGGGCTTCCATGGATGAAGGCCCTTAGGGTGATCACTCTGGATGGTATATGACTATGAAAGGCAGGTGCAATGGCAGCTACCCCTTTTCTTCTATGCTTAATGTTGGCAAAGTGCCAGGTCTCTTAACATCCTGAAAAGATGCTATCCTTGATCAATTTAACCACTACTTCCTCATATACTTTGGCGCACAGCAGAGACATTGTAAACTGTCCTTTTTGGGATTAGAAATCCCTAAGCATGTTAAATGGCAGGGAAGCCTGGAATTTAGACAGATGTCCCTATTTTTTTGTGATATCTGTTATCCAGTTGCTCATCTTAACCTCAGATCACCAGGGAAATAATATTAGCAGCAAGACCAACATATCAGTCCCTCATTATATTTTCCAAAGTATTTTTGAAACATTAACACTCACTTATTATGTCATAATGTCTTTTCTAATTGTCCTATCCTCTGCTTTAGCACAAGCTTTAAGCACACATTACCCAACTTCGCACCACCTAAAAAGATCAACACCTATCCCATGTCTTCAATTTAGCCTTCTTCTCCTTCAATGATTCTTTTTGTTCCAACCATGCTAACAGTTTTCTGAAGGCTCTAGATCTGAGTCATTCAACAGGGTGGACACTAGCCACATGTTACTATTCAAATTCACTAAAACCAAATATAATTACAAGTTCAATTCCTCAGACACATTAGCCACATTTTCAACTGCTCAAAATGTCTTCAAAGAGCTGCATGTCTGTTAATGGTTATTGTAGATGATGGTGTAAACATAGAATGTTTCCATCAACTCAGAAAGTCCCATTGAGCAATGTTTCTCTATGGTAAAAGACCAGGTATTGTTGATGTGGTCATTGTTTTGTGTTATTAATCTATCATAAATTCACCTTTTATCTATAATCTATTCAGAAATTTCTCTTCAAGCTACAATGGGCTAACAGGCCATATTTATCCTTTGGTATTACACAACTAGAAAATTGGGAAAAATTACACGCAGCGTATTTGAGTGTTTAGGCATTGGAAAAGAGGTAGCACAGAACCTGGTCTCTGAAAAAAGTGAAACAAAGAGAGGTAAGGTCTATGACTGACCCAACTTATGCTGGGTGACAGCTCCTAAGCCTCAGAGAAGAGAAGCCTAACCACAGCCTGGGAATGTCCATCAGTGTCTGTAGAGAAGACAGATACTAGAGTGAGGGAAGTCAGCAACCTGGAATGTCTGAGGTGGAGCACCAAGAGAAGTGACTACATAATAGAGAGAGAGAGAAAATCAGATGTTTATAGAGAGGTCCCATCACTTATTTGACTGATTAATATACAGAGAATTAATGACAGAGAGCTATCCAGGGATGGAAAAAAAGCCACTGGAAATAATAGACTAAAAAGTAATTCCCAAAGAGGGCTGTGCATAGGTTTTGTTTCCACTAGCTGGAAGTGGAAAAGAACCACTTAATACACATCAGGTCAAATCCAGAGAAGCATACCAACTTAGTAGTTAGTGGGTATAAGTTAGCCCAACTCTAAAGGACGCTCCAGGGTCACTCTAGCAAAGCTTAAAAGCAATCTTTAAAAGGATCAGCCTGCTCCTAAATAACTTCACTGAGCTCCAGAACAACCTACACTATTTAAAGAAACTCAAGAAAATCTGGCTCCCCAAATCACAACATTCACATATCAGGCATCCAATAAAAAAATCAACACATATGCCAAGAAACATGAAAATATGACCCAAAACCAGGAGAAAGTCAACTGAAACAGACCACCAAATGACAGATAAAGGCTCCTAACAGCTATCATTAATAGGCTCTATAAGACCAATAAGGTACAAGAAGACATGAATATGAAGTGGAAAGAAAAGGAATATACAAACGTAACCCCAAACGAAACCTCTAGAGATTATAAATGAAATATCTAAAATGAAAAACACACATTGGATGGAATTAATAGCAGGTTGTATGCTACTGAAGATTAGTGAATTTGAAAACATAGC
The DNA here is from genome assembly GCA_032199065.1 of Smutsia gigantea. Lineage (NCBI taxonomy): Eukaryota > Metazoa > Chordata > Mammalia > Pholidota > Manidae > Smutsia > Smutsia gigantea. The sequence continues at coordinate 203,279 of JAVSCE010021529.1, forward strand.
AATAGAAATTATCCAACAGGAGAAAAATGACTGAATGAACAAAATGAATAGAAGATCAATGACATGTGGGATGATATCATCATCTAATACATGTATCTAGTTTCAGGCAAAAAAAATAATAGAAAAAAAGGCTTTTTTTTTTCAAATTAGATGAATGAACATTTAGAACCTACTGAACCAAAAGTCTCAATAATATCCAAGAAGAATAAACAAAAAAAGACCACACCAATACACATGACAGCCAAACTCCTGATAACCTGTGATAAAGAGAAAATCCCAAAGGCTTTCAGGGAAAAAAAAGAACATTAATATAAAGGAACAAGAAGAAGAATTTTATTAAACTTCTCTTGAAAAAATGCAAACTAGAAGAAAATGCAGCAACATCTTTAAAGGCTGAAATGATAAAACAGTCTACCCAGAAAATATCTTTCAAAAACAAAGGTGAAATCAAGACTTTACAGACAAAATAAAAAAGCTGAGAAAGTATCTAGCAGATCTATATATACTACAAGAAATGAAACAAATTTCTTCAGGCAAAAGGAAAATAATGCCAGATACAAATTCACATCTACTCAAAGGAATAGAGTTCTAGAAATGAGCGTAAATATTTAAAAAATAATATTTCTCAAAAATCTTAATCTCTTTGAAAGGTAATTGACATCTTAACAATAATAATATATCATGGATTTATAATATATTAACATATAAAAACAGAGCATATGGAAGCTTACAGTTTTAAGGTTTGTGATTGTACATGAAGTGGCATAATTTTATTTGAAAGTAAACAGTGATAGGCTCAAGATGCATATTGTAAACACTAAAGCAAACAATAAAAAGAAGTTACAGCAAATGAGACAATAATAGAGAAAGGAAATAATAAAGCTAATAGCAGAATCAATGAAATAAGAAAAACAAACACAATAATGAATATCAATTAAACCATATGCTGTTTCTTTGAAAAGATTAGCAAAATTGAAAATACCAGCCATACTAATCCAGAAAACAGGGATAACACAAACAATAAAAATCAGGAATGTAAGAGGGATCATCACTACACATCCTAAAAATATTAAAAATATATGAGACTTATGAATAACTTTATGAAAGAAGTAAACATCATTGGTAATGTGTAAAAATTCTGTAAAAGACAACTACCAATACTCACTAAGAAGAAATAGATGAACAAGTTCCACATGTAACTTCTAAAATTGAAATCATAGACTAAAAATTCTACAAAGACTACTCCAGACCAAGATAGTTTCATTAGTAAATGTTATTCAACACTTAAGGAAGAAATATTACCAAATAAATAAAAACTATTCTGTACCATAGAAGATGGTGAGCGCTCCAAGTGATTTTATGAGGCTAGTGTTACCCTGATACAGATATTGTGGTAAGAGAAACTATGAACCAATATCCCTCACGAACATAAATGTGAAAATGCCTGATACTTTTAGCAAATCAAATCCAGCAATGTATGCACTGACATACATCAGAGTAAAGCAAAAAAAAGTACATGATAATTACATGTAAAATCATTTGACAAAATTCAACACCCAACAATTACAATTCTCAGTAACAGGGAACACAGGGAATGTCCTCAATCTGACAAAGCTCATCTATGGTAAAACCAATATAACATCGTAATTAACAGTGGAAGACTAAATGTTTTATCTCTAGATCAAGAATGCGGCAAGGATATCCCATCTTACCACTTCTATTCAGCATTATCCTGGAGGTCTTAGACAGTGAAAAAAGAAAAAAAAAACTAAAATAAAAAGCACACTGATTGGAAAGAGAGAAATCAAACTCTTTATTTGCCAATAACATGACTGAGTGTGTAGTATACTGATGAATCTACCAAAAAGCAACTAGAAATAAGTGATTTCAGTAACTTTGTAGCATATAATATCAATATACAAAGTGTATTGTATACCGTATTCAGTGAGGGAAGTGTATTGATCACATATTTTTATACTGCAGCAATGTCAGATTGTGAGAACAGCTGCTATCACTTATTCTCAATTATTTACCTTTCTCATTATGAATTGGTAACAGAAAGTTTGTGGACTGGTACCAGTCAATTAAGCAACAGTCTATGACCCTTTTATTAACAGAAGGAATCTTCATTTATTCAGTAAGTATTTAGTATGTGTTAGGCACTGTGCTAAACACAGGGGTCCCCAAAATGAGCAAGGCTCAATTACTAGGGTAGGACCCCCAATATAATACATAAGTACACACACAATGAATATTTTCAAGAATGTTTACAGACACAAGTGATGAAAAATTATTTGAATCTGAAGAATGGGGAAATGGAAATGGAAGTATTGTGCCAATCAGGAGAATCTTAATGGTTGAAGATGTGTTTGGATTTGTCAGGGAAGCAACATTGTAACCCAAATCATCCACATAACAATGAGCTTAATGGTGAAAATCTGATGTTCCATACTGGTTATTTTTTCAGGAAATGGATTGTTATAAAAGCTCTTGGAGGTAAAGAACTGACCTTAAATTCCCCTTTCTAGTGTCCTTCCAATACTACTAACACATTCATACTTATGATTCCCAAAGAAGTATGATATTCATGGCTGAAATCCCAAGAATAATATTTATGTACAGACTGTGACCTCTGTATCACAGTACAATAGGATGTTAGAAATGGAAGATACTTAAAGATAAAGTCTACATTGCCTCAGTGATACCTAGTATTTTCAGCTTTACCTACTCCTTCCAATAATGGCTAAATAGATCTGATTTCCCTGTATCACCATTTTCTCTTCCATTTGGTCATATTTTTATCAGGAGGCTTCTTCTGTTCTCCCATAAGCAAATACCTGGGGGACTTGTCCTCAGTCCTTCATTCATGTCTAGACATGCCTTTACGTTGGATTAAAGCTCTTGTTCTATACACAGATCACTCAATTGGGTTTGTTAATTATGTGCAGTGACAGCAGCTGTAGTTGAAGCTTTTCATTTTTTTTATGTCTGGGAGGCATTGTGGCATAATGGAAAGAGCACTAGATTTAGTGTCAGGGCTAGATTTAAAGTGTGATTCCAGCAAAGTCACATGGTATAAGAAAAAACTTTTATCTCACGTTGCCATATTTGCAAAATTGTGGTACCATTTATCTCTAAGTATCTTCCACTTCTAACAGATGATGAGTAGGGGTAAGTATTTGTGGTATAAGTAATTTAACTAACAGGTGGATGAATGAATAGTTGTGAATGAATTAATGAATAAAAGTACATGTTTTTTGTTTGCTTCAAAACTATTTAGAACTATTCTAAACACAACAAAATGAAACACTGCATGAACAAGATACACAACCAAAATGATTCTACCTCTGAATAAAGAAAGAGACTCTCCTAAAGATAAATTTCCCATTATACCTTTCAAACCATAGACAGAGAATTTCTTGCACTTTTCAAATGATCACATTTTCCCTATCTACAGGCTTTAAAGTTTAAACACTGAACACCATTCTCAGAGTATCATTCTGCATAATCAATAAATTATTTTATGATTTCAAATCCAATTACTTATTAAATCTTTAAAACAATAACATCCTTCCATTAGATAAGGTAAATTACACGTGTGCATTTATATCTTCTCCCTCCCGGAATTCAATAAGTTATAAAGACAAAAAGTTTGGGAGAGAAATGACACCAGAAAAGAGAGGTCAGTGATTTTCTGAAAGATGGGAAATAATGGCTGAGTGGTAACTGCCTCTGCACAGCAGAGAAAGCTGCATCCTGGGTGAATGCAGAGACGGAAAGCAACAGCAGTAAGTTGACCCATTCAGAGAACACAGGGACAGCTCAGGAATTGGAGGCCCCAGATAACTCAGATGGCCATGGTGGGAAACAAGATGAAAACAGGATTAACTGTAAGTTGAATAACGTGAAGTTTGACTTAGAAACATCTTTTCCAAGCCCATGCTGTCAATTCATATTTAAGATCTCACAGCATTTCAGGAGCGCCATGATCATGAAAGATAGAGACCAAGTCAAACAGGAAAATGACACTCAAGAGAAAGCAGAACAAAGTGAAGAACAGGATAATGTTTTTAAGTTATATAGCCAATACCCAACTTATGACGGCTTGACTTAACAATTGTTTTAGTTCACAATGGTGAAAAATCAATACACATTCAGTAGAAATTGTATTCTAATTTTGAACTTTGATCTTTTCCCAGTTAGCAATATGTGGTACAATCCTCTTCTATACTGCTGGGCAGGGCAGCAAGCCATAGCTCTTAGCCACTTGAACATGAGGGTAAACAACTGATACACTTACAACCATTCTGTACTCAGAAACCATTCTGTTTTTCACATACAATACAGTAGTCAATAAATTAGATGAGATAGTCACTTTATTATAAAGCAGATGTGGTGTTACATGATTTTGTCTAGTTATAGACTAATGTAAGTATTCTGAGCACATTTAAGGTAGCCTAGGCTAACCTATGACATTCAGTAGGTTAACTGCATTAATGCAATTTCAACTTATCATATTTTCAATTTACAATGGGTTTATTGGATGCAGTCCCATTGTAAGTTGAGGGAAATCTGTATATGATCTTTAGAGATATAATTTTGCATGCCTGAACAAAAAAAAACTGTAATAAAAATAATTTTTTAAAGTTCTTTTAGAACTTACTGCCACTTGGATTAAATTATATGGGAAAGTGTTCCATTGCAGAGAAAACAGTTTTGAAGAAATGAGTCATGGAACTGCTGTTTATTCCCCAGCTGGGGCCTACATGCAGTGATGCCCTGTAGAAACTTCACTTTCAGTCATGGATGTCCTACCTGAAACACACATTAATCTGAAGCATGCAAAGTTACTAGACATGTCAAATCATGTGACTGATTTTAAGTTTAGGAAACACTGTCATTTTATCTATGTAGAGTGGCAAAGAGACATGCTCACTGCAACATACAGAAGCATCTAAGATTTTACAGGTAAATATGGACCATCATTGCATGCCAGTAATGGACAAATGGATCATCCCTATTTTCAAAGAGAAAAAACAATACCCACAAATAGAAGGCCATATGATTATAAATATTTTTAAAAAGAATGTACTGGGACTGATCCCAGTCACATTCTTATGAGCTCTAACCCTAAACCCCTTCTGTAATTATCATTTAAGACAATGGCCATTGGTCCATTTGTTTTTATTTCAGTACCACACTGTTTTGATGACTATAGCTTTATAGCATAGCTTGAAATCGGGAAGTGTGATGCCTCCTGCTTTTTCTTCTTTTTTTCAGGATATCTTTGTTTATTCAGGATCTTTTGTGATTCCATACAAATTTTAGGAGTTGTTGTTTTTTTTCTATTCTGTAAGAATAGAAATCTTGATTGTCTTTTTCCATCCTTTTATTCTCAGTCTATGTATGTTTTTAAAACTAAAGTGCATTTCTTGTAGGCAGCATATTGCTGGATCTAGTTTTTAAATCCATTTAGCCATTCTAAGCCTCTTAATTGAAAATTTTAATTCATTTACATTTAAAGTAATAATTGATGTTAGGGCTTACTATTGCCATTTTGTTAATTATTTTCCAGTTATTTTGTTCCTTCTTTCTTAACCTGCTGCATTTTCTTGTGTTTTGATGTCTTTTGCTATCAGTATGCTTTCACTTCTTTATTGTATTCTTTTGTGTAATTACTATAGGATTTTCCTTTGTGGTTACCATGAGGCTAACATAAAATTTCCTAAACTTGTAATACCCTATATTAAACTTTAATCACTTAAATAGAACTCATAAACTTTACACTTTTACTTCTCTACCCTCTCGCATTTTAGGTCATTGCTATTACAATTTACATGGTTTTTTTATATTGTGTAACTAGTAACAGATTATTGTGCTTATGGTTATTTTTATTATGCTCCTTTTTAAAAAAACTGTTCGAGTTGTAAGTGAATCATGCACCACTATGACCATATTACAGAATACAACTGTAACTATATATTTACCAATACCAGTGAGATTTATGCTACCTTTTTACATTTTTATGATGTTAATTAGCATTCTTTAACTTCCACTCAAAGGATTCCCTTTAGCATATCTTCTAAGGTAGGCCTGGTGGCAATGAACTCCCTTAGCTTTTGTTTGTACAGGAAAGTGCAGACTTCTTAAGAAGATATACTAGGCCCTTCACGGTCTGGCCCCAGCTTTCCTGTGCAGCTTAACCCTTCACCACTACTTTCCTCACCACTGGCACTCTAGCTTCCAAGTCAGAGGTACCGTCCTGCCTTCAGGGTCTTTGCACACACTGGTCTTTCTCTTCTTAATTCCTCTCATCACTCAAATCCACCTCAGGACACCTATATCCCTCATCTGGCTTGAATACCCCATTTACTTACCACCATCACTTGCTTTTAAAAAAAGTTCCCAGTTATCTCTGTAAATAATACCATTTACTAAGCATATATGATGTAGTAGACACCGTAGCAGGTACTGTACTTATACAGCTTCTTTTCATCACTACAATAGTTGTGCAGTACATACTATTGTGCCTATTTTCCAGAAGAGGGAAGCAAAGCATAGAGAGGTTTAATAACTTGTCTAGCCTTGTAAGTAGTTCATTATAAAACTAAGATTTGAACATAGGTTGATTTTACTCCAAAGCTTACCTGCAGTTTAAAAACGTACTTAGAGCTCTGAACCATTCTTAGGCATGACTGCATGATTATGAACCCCATGATGGTAAGGACCATATGAGCATCTTAGCATTATTTCCCCATCATACAATACATAGTATATATATATATATATAGTACATGACTTACAGCAAGTGCACAATAAATATCTGTTGAAAGAATGATTGGTTTGCTCCATGTTTTCTCCATCAGTTGTGTGCTCCTTGAGGATAAGGACAGTATATTATCCATCTTTGCATCCTGACATATTAATGCAGTGTTTGTCAGAAGAGTAAATAAATACATCACCTATTCTCTCTCTCACTCACACACACGCACAGACACACACACAAATATACTAGTTTTTGACTGCCCACATAGTGCCTTGGACTCATATTCTGTGCTAAGTTTCTATTTCAGACCTTTAAAAATCAAGAACTGTGTCTTTCAGTTTGGGATCTCTCGACATCGTGAGCACAACACTTGGCTCCCCTTGCTGCCTCAAGAAGAAAAAGAGATGAATCTTTTCAGTGGATTGTACAAAAAGCTTACGTATCATTTGCTTGAGTAACTCTGGTTTATCCTGTAAGTGAGACACATATTTGGCTGTGGAGATTTGAAAGCCATCCGACATGGACTAGCCTGATTGATACACTGGCACTTAGAGAAATTCTGCCAGGCTGTAAGCTCTGTGGTTTCCTGTGATGAGTGTTCCAGAAAAAGCCATACCTGTTTCTCAGAGCTGGTGGGCACCAGGATATGGGTGAGAGAAGAGCATTAACATTTTACGTCTGGAAATTAGAGCTTCTGGCATTCCTGGAAAAAAACGAGGTGGCCTTTTAGAGCCTGTAAGGGCTGCTGCCAAATGTCTTTCCCCTAGAAACAAAAACTGTGTTCAAGTCTAGATAATTACCACTGAGCTGTGCCGAGTCCAGAAATCCCTCTCAGCCAAGCAGCCCCATAGGGAGTTGAAATTTACATTTATAATCATTTACCTTCAAAATAAGCTTTCAGGAACAAGCTTTACACACATAACCTTGGGGTTAAATCTGATTTAGACCAAAAACTGCATGTACCCATACCGACCGAGAAAACCCGTGTAGAAAAAAGACAGCGTTTTTCTCTCTAATTTAATAGAGGATGTTTGGAGGGGGAATGCTGAGAGAATACAACAGCTGAAATATCAGAACCAAGATCGTCTTGTAGTGCCGGTCATGTAGCCTGTTTTTCTGGAACTTTGCAGTCCCAGAAACAAGCAGGCTGTTTTTCATCTGATCTCCAGAGGACTCTTGGAGACTCAAGAGAGAAACCGTTCTTATTCCATCTGATCCCCTTTGAATATCTGAGCAGAATCAAAACACACAGAGGCCCAAATATTTGGCCAGACAACAGACATAGCCAGGCAACACATACTTAAAAGAAAGAAAAGAACTAAGAAAGGCAGATTAGATTGCCTGCCTTTTCTTCTGATAAAGATACAGTCTTTCTTGTCAACTGTAAACATTCATCGATATCATTCATGGCTGATTAATTTGGACTCCAATCTCCGTAACCTGCTTCTGATCCCATTAGTTTATGAATCCAGAATCACTCAAAACCTGTGTGTCAATGCCTTCTGCTTTTTTCTTATCTCCCAGGGAAAATTAATGCCAGTCCCTGCTGATGTTTGCCATCTCCCCCCCAGGAAGGTACTGAAAGAACAAGATGGTTCACGGTGCAGATACCCAGTCGTAGTGTGAATGGTGGGAGAGGGGGCTTCAGCAGCTGGATAAGGTGGGAGCTGGGGGAGTGCTCAGCTCCCAGCCATGTCCTTGTCTTGGGATTTACCAGTTGTGGAAAAGGGGTTTAATTGGCCCTCCTTCCTTCTGCAAGTGTGACAAGGGTAATATAGTACTGCCAACCCTTGTGAAAACGTTCAGAAACGGCATTCCAGCCATTAGAGTCAATGAGGAAAGCCGTGAGTCTTGTCAGGTCCTTTTGCTACTTCCCAGCATAGAAGTGTCACTTCATTAATTAGATGAGCGTGGTGCCACACGACTCTAGTGCGCTCTCTCTTCATCACGGATCTTTGTCAATTTTGGTAATAAAACTGCAATTTAATAACCCCCTCACACACATTAGTAACTATTTTATGATGGAATTTCAGTTTCCTGGTTGTACTTGATTAATCAGTCTGGGGAGATCTTAAATAGATATATTAGGAGCTTAATTAAAAGGAAGCCTGCAAAAAAGCTAACTGAAAGGAAAACAGTTCAAAGAAAACAGGTTTGAGTGACTATGTGCTAAAATTAAATATTCTAAGTTATCAGTTTATTGAACAGGTCTTGGGCTAAAGGCAGATACACAGACTCACAGAGGTGTGGGGCACTACAGACATCTTGTGTTCTGGCCGCACAATTCCATAAAAGTGTTTTGTTTCTTACCTACCACCCCATCTCCGCCTCCCACTTGCCACAGCTCCTTGTCCCAGCACAGGCAGTGAGTCACGTGGCTCGCAGAGCTCCTTTGGAACCATGTGTACGGTACCTGGTGATAACCCTTCTTATGTCTCTTGGCTATAAGAACTGAGAAATCTTTCTTTCAGGCTATGAGATGCCATAGGAGATTTAGAAGTAACCAACCTGATGCCTCTCCTGTGGAGTGGAATCTCAGGTATTAAGAGAGTTATACACTGGAAACTTATAATGGGTGTAAGTGGGACAGGAAAAAAAAAAATTGGCTCCCTCTCTGGGCATAAGTGGCTGGTGGAAAACAGCATGGTGAAATAAGAAGCAGATTAGTCCAAAGTCAAGTGAAATGGGCTCTGGTTCTGGCTCTGCCACTAACCACAGTGAATATCCTTTGGAATTGATCAATCAACTGAGTGATTTTAGGCAACTGTTTTCAACTCTCCCTGTTGCAATTTTTTTCATTTTTAAGACCTCTAATATCATTTCCAGTTGAAACACCTTACCTTCAGCTCTCTATGTTATGCCTGGTCCCCTTCCCCGACCCTAGCAGTATGGTTTTGACAAATGCTTCAGGGCCCTGAAAAAAAAATGGGGGGTAGGGCTTTTCCTTTAACTAGGCAAATATGTGGATATAGCTTTATTAAAAATATTAGCAGGGAATTCATAAGGCAGTACAATCATATTCCTAAATTAAACTATTTATCACTATAAGACCAAAACTCTGAAAAAAAAAAGCGAAAAGATAAGTCTGAGAAAAGAGTATTAGAATAGTTAGGTTAAAAGAAAAGGTCACACACTTCAAGCAGCTGTAAAGAAATACCAGAGAATCTTTTTAATAATTGGAGTAGATGAAATCTAGGGTCCATATTGACAGTCAAATTATTCAAGCCTTTGAATAGGAAACGGGTAATTTTGGCTGATCTTAGCCCACCAATGACCAAAAGAGACACATCCCCCAGTTTGCTTGAGAGGAAATGTATTTATCCAGGATCAGTTCATTTCCATAGTACTTATCACTAAAGAATTTGTCCTTTCTCTTCATCCTTACACTCTGCTCCCTGAGAGGACCTGCAGAGCAATTAATTCCAGCTCATAAGTGTTCCTGTTATATATGATTTTAAAGAACCTCAGGTGTACAGAATTGGATTAATTATAATCCTCAGTTCATGATAACCTATCATCAGCGATCCATACACAGCACAGATTTACTTAGTTTATTATTAATTTTAATCATATAACAAATACTGAAAAATGCACTAGGCAACCTAACAATTAGAACTCTGACAATAACTTTCATCTATTTTCACTCCTCCCAATCCTGTTCTGCTACCTGCCCTCCCATCCCAAAATAAATACAACCCCAAACTTTGTATTAATTATTCCCTTTAATACTTAATAGTTTTAGAAATATATATGTATGTTTAAACAACATACCATTTAATTTTACTTGTTTCTGAATTTTGTAAAAAGATATTATACTGTTTTTAGGCTTCTGGAACTTGATTTTTTTCATTTCAATTAAATTAATAAGATTCAGTCATATTGTAGTGAGTGCATGGGGTTGGTTCCATTCACTGATCTGTAATGTTCTATGGTTTAAATATACTGTAATTTAATTATTCATTCTCAAAGTTGTATCCAGGTTTTCACTATTGTACGCAACAATGATGCAAACATTTTTGTTCACATCTTCTGGCAGTCCTGTGCAATTATTTCTCTTCGTTACATAACAAAAAGTTATATTACTGGGTTGTAAGATATGTAACTGTTCAACTTTCCAAGATAATAACTTACATTCTGAAGATACTATATCAGTTGACATTCCTCCAGGCACTGATAAGAGATTCTATTGGTCTGTATACTCTTTAGTACTTGGTATCTTTAAACATGTAAAAATTTTTATCAACAGAATGAGTAAAATATGACTTAATGACATTATGATCTTAATTTGTATTTCCTTCATCACTGATCAAGTGGAACATCTCTAAATGTGGTTGTTGGCCATGGGTATCTTTTCTTCTGTGAAATGACAATTTTCCCATTTTCATATTGTATTTTAGAAGTTCTTTATCCACTAAAGAGATAGCGGCTATCCTTTCTCAATTGTATGTGTGGCACATACACTTTATCCCACTTACAGCTTGTTTTTTTCACTTTCATCAAACTGACTTTTGATTGTCAGAGGTTTTCATTTTATTATTCACAAATTTATCTACCTTTGCTTTTATGGTTAGCATTTTTAATGTCTTGTTCATATCCTACCCCTACATATCTATGAAAACTTTAATTTTGATACTTGAGTTTTCAATGTATCTGAAGTGTTTTGCTTTGTATGATGTGAAATAGATATCTAATTTCCTAGCCAGTGGAATAAGATGAGAAAAGAAGTAAAGCTATAAAGCTTGGAAAGGAAAAAATAAAACAGAGGATGTAACTATTCACATGGAAAACCTTTAACAAATCAAAAATGAATTATTATAAAAAATAGTATATAAAATTATAATTAGTATAAATAATAGAAATAAGCAATTTTAAATATGAAATTCTGTTGTATTTCTGTACATCAGTAGCAAATAATAAGAAAACAAAGTTTTAACTAAAGATATTAACATAGCAAGTAACACTGTAAAATACTTAGGAATAAGTCTAACCAAAGATTAATAAAGCCTAGGAATAAAAAAATTATAAAATTCCATTGAAAGACATTCAAGGAGACCTAAATACTTGGAAGGTGGTTTATGTTTGTGACAGAAACATATCAGGGAAATGTCAACATACCCCAAATTGATCTATAGACTCAATGGATCTCCAATCAAAGTCCTAAAGGGACCCTAAAAGGGGCTGATTCTTAAATTTCTATGGAAGTGTATAAAGGGCCAACAACAATCAGGGCATGTCTAAAAACAGCTAAGAGAGAAAACATGTCTTGTCACATATCAGGATTTATGATGAAAATACAGTAATTAAGACAGTGTATATTAATACAGAAACAGTCAAATTAACAAATGGTATAGAGTAAAACAGAGCACCCATAAAAAAGTGTCACACATCAAATTTTGAAAGATGATACAAGTAGCATAGCAGGTCAGTGTGAAAAAAAAAGGGGTTATTCTAGAAATGGAACTGGAGAAGCTGTTATAATGTCTAAAGATAGAAACCAGTTCAGTGCCACTTATATAATCAATTGGTATTTATTCAAAGCTCTCAGGCTTATCTTCATTCATGGCAAGTTCCCGAAGTCTTTCTTTTTTTGAAGAATGTAAATGTCATAAGAAGTCTAGATTAAGATCTCTAAGAAGCAGGTTGAATGATGACAGAGAGTCCCTGTTTCCCTTCCAAGGGAGATTCAGCCGGAAGCTTCTGGATTGGTGAGGCGGAGGCACCGTCTGCGAGGCCAAAGGAGAAGCTGGCGCTGACTCCGGCAGCCATCACCCTGGGCCCCTCCCCTCTGAGCTTTCATCCTCTCCTTTCCAAGAAAGTGACAAATAAGTTTTAAAGGATTCAGAACTATTAGCTCATCCGAAGCACTCATGTTCGGTCCACTTTTTGCCTCACAGTGGTTAATAAAGTCACGACCCATTTGCCTGGGTCCACATTTCAGTGCATTTCCAACATAATCATCCATCACTGATATATGTGTCTCTCTCTTACCCCTGAACCTTAGCTCCCTGTAGTCTTAATATCTGATAGCCTGAGAACATTAATTCATTTCAGCCCATAAGTGTTCTCTTGCAGAAACTTACATGTTGTTTATGTCTATTCACTTAAGCATTCCTTCACCAATCCCATTCATATTTATTATCATGTCACTTCAAGGCCTCCTGGACAGTACAGGGTAATAATAAACACTCGGAAGTTTTTCTTTTCTCACCACATACGACCTGAATTCTTTTGATTTGTGGCACCCTATACTTTACTTCCCAATATATTATTGGTCTTCCCTGGTCTTGCCTTAATGCTTTGTCTTTTGTTTGTTCACTAAAATCTTCCTCTTGAGCAAGAGGCTGATACGACTACTCAGATTCTTCACTCTTTGTGTCAGCTGTAATTGTAATTTCTCTTGTTTCCATTCTACTTTTCAGAATAATTTTGATTTCATTTCCTAGGAACAGGGCCAAAACACTCTACCCTAGCACTAATTCAAGTGGCTGACTTTCCCAACTGTCTTGTCCCTCCTTTGGTGGAGGGAATAAGTCACATAGCACTATCTTGATTTTCTTGCAGAAAATCTACAGGTTTGGGGAAACAAAGCATATATGTTAAATAGAGAACAATCCCAGATTAGCATATGACCTCATGCCACATCTCTGCCTATTTAGATACACTCTATGTTTCAACTGCTTGCCTGAACTCTTCTTATTTCTGAAGTCCCTTATTTCCTAGTTCATAATTGGATTAGAGCTTTCTCTGCTTTGTAAATATGGAAAAGTATGCTAAAATTAGACAGTAATTTAGAATGGATTTGTTATTTCGAATTCTTTTTCCCATGCTGGAATCCCTAGAGCCATTAATGTCTGTTTCATTCATTTGACACTTAAAGAAACATTAAAGACAATTAACAATAGGTTGTAGAATATATGGCTTGTTTCCCTTATTAGATCCTTGAGAGAAGCTCTCTCATCCTTCACAGTCCTTTCTGTGTTAGTCTGTGTCCCACAGGAAGCAGATGGTACATTTGAATTGGGGTAATTTGAGGAAATTTAGTAAAGGGGCTATTTACAACCCCTAAGGGATAGTGCAGTATTGAGACACTAGCAATTATAGGGCTGATTCCTTGGTTAGTCCTAAAAGCCAAGAAGAGAGAGCAGTCATCATAAATCAGAAGGAGGGAAAGTTTTGTGTAGTATGCTGATTCACCCTTGTTCAAGTGAAGTATCCAGCAGTAGTGTACCTGTAAGAATACAAGGAGAACTAGTACCCTGGCCACATGTGCCTCACTGCCTTCCCTCCTGTGTCCTGGCAGTACTCACTACTGAAAAATCAAAAGCAAAGCAAAGGCAAAGGCAAAAGGTTGCTCACTGATGCCGTCTAGACACACAGTCTCCCAAGGCACAAATCAAAGTGAATAGCAGAGAATGGTTCCATAGGGACAAGAGAAGGTATGGTATGTCTATGAGCCTCGGGTCACTTACATACAAAACAGACCCAACCAAAATGAAATTAAGCAAGAAATAAGTAACCAAAAAATATCTGGAAATCTCCGAGTATTTGGAAAACAAAGAGTCTGTTGATCAAAGAAGAAATCAACAGGGAAGTTAGGAAGCACTTTCCCTGAGTGAAAATGAAAGCATTACATATCAAAATCTGTGGGATGCATACAAAACAGTACTTAGAGGGAAATTTATAGCTTCACAACTATCTTAGAAAAGAACAAAGGTGTTAACTTAATGACCATAGCTTCCACATTTAAAAACTTTTTGAAAACAAGCAAATTAAACATAAGGGAAGCAGAATGAAGGAAATAATAAAGTTCTGAGTAAAAACCAGTGTAATAGAAAACAGCAAAACATTAGAGAAAAACAATGAAACTAAGGTTGGTTATTTGAAAAGATCAATAAAAAACTTTTATTCGCTAGCCAGACTGATCAGGAAAAAGAAACAAGACACAAGTTGTTAATACCAGAAATGAGAAAGGTAACATTACTACAGATTCCTCAGATATTAAAAGGATACTAGGGGAATGTTATGAAAAAACAATATGCCAATAGATTTGACAACTCAGATGAAAGATCAACTGCCTGGACAAAGACATAAACTAGAAAAGGTGGTGCAAGAAGAAATAGACAATTTCAATGGCTCTGTATTTATAAAACAAACTGAATGATAGTTAAACGTCTTCTTACAAACAAAACTCCAGACTAGATAGCTTTGCTGTAGAATTCTATCAAACATCTAACAAGTAAATAATACCAATTCTATATAAAATCTTCCAGAAAAAAAAATTAATCAAAAGGGAAAATAATTCCTAATTCATTCTATGACACCATCCCCCTCTGACACCAAAACTTGACAAAACTTAACAAAATTTTAGCAAATCAAATTCCACAATATGTTAAAAAGAATATATTATGTCCAAATGGGTTTTATCTAAGGAATGCAAAGTTGCTTTAACATTTGAAAATCAATCAATGTATTCACCATATTAAGATTTAAAAAGCAGAACCATATAATTATCACAATAGATGAATGTAAAGCATTTAACAAAATCCAACACCCTTTTAAGACAGGTTCTCCCAACACACTAGTCATGCAAGGGAACATCCTCAACCTGAACAAAGCATCTATAAAAAACCTGTAAGTAATATCATTCTTAGTGGTGAGAAGATAGAAGTCTTTCCCTCTAAATTCAGGAACAAGCAAGGACTTAAGTAAACCTCAGATAACTATGGTTATCATACAGACCACCTGGCTATGGAGAGAAATGCTCAAATGCTCTATTTAGGCTTAAAATAGGATAGATCACCTTTGCTTATTAACATAGTTAGGTTCAAAACCCCTGCTAGTCTCACAAAACTGTGTTCTTTCCTCATGTGTCCGAGCTTCCTGTTTTAACTCTAGCTCATCAATGTCATAATGTCCTTGATTAGACTCCTGTTCTATCCTCTTCATTCACTCTCGGTATCCATGTAGACAGAAATTCCATAGACCTCACTTTACCTCTCAGTTAATGTCTATTGCTCTGCTACAGTTTATAGGAAAAAAATTCCCCCAATAAATTGTCATAGGCACTGTCACCATTTTTCTCCCCACCCAGTCTTTCTTTGTCTTACTTCAATCATGCCAGCACTTTATTAAAACTCTTCTTGGGAGATCTCTCAATAGCCTCCATTTTGCCAATCCCATGTTAATTCTCTTGCTTCATTTACTTACCTGTGAAAAGCATTTGACACATTTGATTGTCCCTTACTTTTCTTTTTCCTTATAAAACAGCCTATCTTTGAATTTTTTCTCCTACTACCCTGGCTGCTCCTTCCCTGTCTCCATTGCAGGCTCCTTCTCTCTCCAACCACCCAATGTTGCAACACTCGAGGATCTTTGTCTCCTTTCCCTAAATACACTCACATCCTATATAATTTCATCCAGTCCTGTTGCTTTAAAGGCCATCTATATCAACAGCCTGGACCATACTCCTCAACTCTAGATACAAACATCCAGCTGCCTCCTTGACACCCCCACTTGACGTGTCAAGTGTAACATGTCACGTCTGAAACAGACCTTTTTATTTTCCCCCATCCTATTTACTTCCCCCTCCGCAGCATCTTTCCCACATCAATAAACGGCAAGTTCATTACTGACCCAGTATGTCAGGCCCAAAACCTATAAACCACCCATGCTACACCTCCTCCCCCCACATTCACACAGAATACACCAGTAAGTCCTGTTGGTTCCACTCCACAGTGCATTCTCACCACTTCAAATTCCCGTCACAGCTCTGACTGTGGGTGTAGCCAGCCTCACATTGCTCCTAGATTGCTCCTCCTTCTTTCACTCCTGTCTCCGTGACACCAGTTCTCCTTCACTGAGCAGCTAAGGGATCTTACTCCAGTACAACCCTAATGCTATTCAGAACCAAATCCACACATCTGACTGTTATCCATACTGTGACCCATGGAGTTCTATGGGACTCTGCCTTCCCCAACTCTTACACCCGATCCCCTACTTTTTTCTTCTCTCACTTTGTTCTAGTAACAGGGGTCTCTTTTCTATTCATTGCCTATACCAGGCTGATTCCTACTTCTGATGCTTTGAATCTGTCACCCACTCTGCCAGAAAACTTTTCCCTCATATACCTGTAAGGTTAATTCCTGCATTCAGTCATACGTGCCTCTGCTCAAATGTAACTTGATCTGAGGGCTTTGCCTGACCATATTATTTAAAAGAGCTCCTCTTTTTCCTATTGTCACTCTTTGTTTCAATGTCCTGTTTTATTTTACCTTCAAGCACTTAACCCACATTAAATTATGAATTTATTTGCTTAAGTGTTTAATAATCTGTCTCCCTAATTAGAAACATAAGTTCCAAGAGGGAAGGTTCTTTTCCTGTCTTGTTTATCCCTTTATAACCAATGCATACAACAATGTATGGCTCATGGTAAGTATTTAACATCTATTCTAAGAATGAAATATTGAGGAAAATAGTGTAACAGATCAACACATTACACTAAAACCTGACCCTGCTTTGAGATTTAGTTAGTTCCTTTTCTTTGTTGCCTTTTGTTAATTCTGTATAAGATAAAAAATAAAAGTAAGTAATTTCAATAAAACAAAAGAAATTTAAGGCATGTTTATATTTAAATATTAAAGGCATCAATCAGAATAATGCCCAACATCTCAATAACACTGAACGGGTTTCTTGGTATTTTCTCATATGCCATCCTATTCAGTTCTTAGAGCAATCCTTTATTTGTATCTCCATTTTGCAAATGAGAAAAGAGAAACTTAACAGAGCTGAGGGACTTAAACAAGTTCATATTGCTAAGAAATGACAGACACAAGATTAGAAGCTATGTTTATCAGACTTTTCATCAAGGATTTATTTGTTCACTATATCACACTCCCAAAGCTAACCTGAATCCTTTCTACTCCAACTATGCCAGGTCCAACACATAAAGAAATAAATTTGAAATGACATCCTGGGGCTCACATTATGAAAATGTATATTCTTTTTAAAATCCAAACTCTAATTTGCAAAAGATTCTGATTCTGGTTCTGGAACTCTGAGAATGATCCAGAAGGGGAACTTTGCTCTGCAAACACAACTCACAGACAGAACAAGGACTACAACTGGGGGTCAGGCAGAGGACACCGGCTGGGAGGGTGCATGTGCGAACCCTATCTGGTTAAAAAAAAAAAAGCAGGTGAATCAAGAGTCAAATGCCTTAATACAAAGGAATTTCTATTAAGCTATAAATGTGCAGCCAAAAAAGGGATGCCTGTTATCACCACACATCTATAGCTATCGTCTCCAATTTACAGTAATATCATTTTTATCTCCCTCTGTTGCTTATGTCTCAACACCTTATGACATGATAAATAATATGACATTTCTTATAAGGACCACAGAACCCTAATAATGCTGAGAAAGAAGTAAAGGAATTGAGACATTCCCTTTCTTTGCCTCCTGTCTAGAGTTTATCTTGTGTGGCTTGGAGGATTTTAGACAGATGGGCTTTTGGACGAGGCAACACGTAATGTCCTTTTGAACCCTGAGGTTCTACAATTATCTAGCAAGATGTACAACTGGAAATAGCCGTTTTCCAGCTTTACAATACACAGGGAGAAGAGATGGGATCCAGGACCACAGAAACCCATAAAGAGAAGCAAAAAACTAGCTGTTATAGACTTGCAGATTCGAGAAATTTGGAAGGAGTATGTGAAACCACCATCATAACCAGCCTGTTGTCAGTATGCCCTTTCTATTCCCAACTTGTAAGCCCTCTGCTTATGCTTGAACATATTCTATGACTGAAAATGTAAGGCCAGTCATTTCGAATGACTGACTCTCAGATTGCAAGCTACAGAAATATAGATTTTTTTTAGCACCATGTAAGGAAAAACATTGATATAACAGAAATGTATGAAACCCATAATGTGCCAAACACCGTGCAATATTTTGACAGTGTAAGAGCAAAGTCGTTGAAGTCAGAGACTCCGCAATCTGTTTTTAAGGAACATATGTAGACAAACAAATATATTTCATTTATGATAAGTAGAAAAATGCAGGTGATGTGGGAGCACAGATTGAACAAGTAAGGTCAGTTGAGGGTACAAATGGAATTTCTCCAGTGGGGTTTTCACATCTTTGTTATGCACCTCGGATTTTCCTTTAGAAACACTTCCACAGCTATTCTTTTAAAAACTTCTAATAATTGAAAAAAAAGACTTCTTTGTCCATTTTCAATAAATAATTGTTAATAAGGAGAGGATTAAAGATGGTGGTGTAAGAGGTGAGACAGAGGCTTCCTCCTAAAACCGCATATAATATGAAAATATAATTAATACAACTAATCCTGAATAGCAACAGGAAACAGGGCTGCGCAAAGCTGCATACACCTGGAGAAAAGAATAAACCTCAAGAACAGGGAAATGTAGCAAAGCCATAGCCCAGCGGGACCAAAGCCCTTCCCACATGCCAGCTCACCGAAGGGAGGAAGAGAAACGGAGCAGGGAGGAAGTGGAGGCCTGAGACTGATGAATACCTAACTCCAGAGATCTGCTCTGGGAGCACAAACCTACATTTCATGGTGCTTTCAGGGTACTCTCATGGTTAGGGGATTGGAAAGTTAAGACAGGCAGAATACCTGGGGAGACTCAGATTCCAGCCACTTGTGGAAAGCAGGGATCCATATATGACTGCTCTGGGACAAAAGAAAGGTAGGCAGTCTGAGCGACTTCCTAACAGCAAGACGGCTGCTAAAGGGGCAAGGATTGCACAGAGCTTACTGCTCAGGAGAAAAGACAGGTAGACAAAATTCTCTGGGTGCTCTCTGCCCAGCAAGTTAGGAATGTTCTCAGTCTTCAGGCAATCCAGCTCCTTGGCTGGCTACACAGCTCCAAGAACCCCCTCCATGATACACAGACTACTGCGCCTTTCTCCCAGCCAGCCCCACCTGGCTGGCAAACCAGCAAACCATACCTTGGCAATAGGCGAGCCAGAGGGAAGCCCCACCTACAGCAACTACAAAAGCAAAGCATAGAGGCTTATACCTGTGTGCTCAGCCCACTGGTTCTGGCCATGGAGGCAGGCAAAGCAGCCAGGAAGCAGGAAACAGCTCTTTCCTCCCCCCAGGCACCAATGTCACTCCTCTGTGATCCCTGACATTGCTTCAAGGGCTGAGCAGCTCCAGAGAGTAGAGCTTCAGGACACTAGAGGGCGCCATATACAAATATTAAACACCAAAGAAACCTGGTTCAAAGCAAAGTTATGATTACAACTACTAAGAAAGATTCAAACGAAATCGACTTCATGAATCTTCCTGAAAGGGATTTCAAAATAAAAATCATTAACATGCTCATGGAAGTACAGAAAAATATTCAAGAAATCAGGAATGAATTCTGATCGGAGATCCAATCATTGAAGAACACAGTGGAGGGTATTAAAAGCAGATTACATATGGTGGAGGAGAAGATAAATGAAACACAAACTACAGAAGAGAAATACAAAGAAGCTACGGCACAGAGAGAAAAAGGATCTCTAAGAATGAAAGAATATTGAGAGAACTGTGTGACCAATCCAAACGGAACAATATTTGCATGATAGGTGTACCAGCAGAAGAAGAGAGAAAGGGATAGAAAGTGTCTTTCAGACTTCCAGAAAGATGGCGGTGTGAGCAGGGTGGCAGAAATCTCCTCCTAAAACTATATATAATCTATGAAAATACAGCAAATACAACTATTACTAAAAGAGAGACCAGAATACACAGGAAAGCGCAGAGTGTGCAGCTACACCCAAGAGGACACGGCACCCCGCAGGGCGGATAAGATACAGAGCCGTGACCCGGCGGGATCCAAGCACTCACCCACCCCAGTGCACAGGCGGGAGGAGAGGATTCAGAGCCGGGAGGGAGTGGAAGTACCCCCCCCAAAAAAACACACCCCGGTGATCTGAGCGGGGAGCGCTGACACACACAGCGTGGTGTAGCGGAGATTGGAGGGACACAAGGTGCAGGATCTGAGCAGGGAATGCCCCAGGATGCTTTCAGCCGGCTCCAGAAAGAAAAAAAAAAGAAGAAGAAAAGCGGACGCCTTTTTCAGTGGTCTTAAAGAGACAGAAGCCCAGTGGAGGAGCTGGATTGCCCTGGCACACTCAGCCCAGCAGGCTGGGAGTCCTGGGGAGTTTCGGACCCCTTAGCTGGCAACTGGGAAAGCGTGGCCGCACATCGACTAACCAAAGTGATCAACAGCCTCCCATTCGTACCCACCCTGGACAGAGCTATAAAGGGCCCAGCGGAGCGGTGTGGCCATGGCGGCAGAATAGTGGAGCAACAGCGCCACCTATAGCATCCCCACAGAATCTACTCCCGGTGGGCATTTTTTTTCTTCTTTTGTTTTTTGTTTTTTCTTCTCTTTCTTTTTTCTTTTCTTTTCTTTCTTTTTCTCTTTCTCTCTTTTTTTTTTTTTTTTGAAGTCTTAAAGAGCCTAGCTGACATACGTGGCAACTACCAGTGACCACTTCTATCGCCATGAAAAGATAGAGGAATATGGTACAGACAAAGATCACCCAGACCCAGACAACACCTGAGAGGGAACATGAAGGGATGGAAATTCACAGTCTTCCTGAAAAAGAATTCAGAATAAAAGTCATAACCATGCTGATGGATCTACAGAGAAATGTGCAAGAGCTGAGGGACGAAGTAAGGGAAGTGAGGAAAGACAATGCCAAAATCAGACAAGCGATCGATGGGCTTAACAGCAGACTGGATGAGATGCAAGAGACTGTTAATGGAATAGAAATCAGAGAACAGGAATACAGAGAAGCTGAGGCAGAGAAAGATAAAAGGATCTCTACGAATGAAAGAATATAAAGAGAACTGTGTGACCAATCCAAACGGAATAATATTCGCATTATACGAGTACCAGAGGAAGAAGAGAGAGAAAAAGGGATAGAAAGTGTCTTCGAAGAAATAATTGCTGAAAACTTTCCCTCGCTGGGGAAGCAAATACTCTCTCAGTCCACGGAAGCCCACAGATCTCCCAACACAAGGGACCCAAGGAAGACAACACCAAGACACATAACAATTAAGATGGCAAAGATCAAAGATGAAGACAGAGTGTTAAAGGCAGCTAGAGAGAGAAAAAAGATCACCTACAAAGGAAAACCAATCAGACTATCATCAGACATCTCAACAGAAACCTTACAGGCCAGAAGAGAATGTCATGATATATTTAACGTTATGAAACAGAAGGGCCTCGAACCTAGAATATTGTATCCAGCACGATTATCCTTTAAATATGATGGAGGGATTAAACAATTTCCAGACAAACGAAAGTTGAGAGAGTTTGCCTCTCATAAACCACCACTACAGGATATCTTTAACGGACTGCTCTAGAGGGAGCACCCCTAAGGCTAAAAAGATGTCACCAGAGAAAATAAAATCATAGCAAAGAAAGCAGACCATCCAAATACCAACTAAAGGCAAAGAATAAAACACCTAGTATATAAAGAATGGAGGAGGAAGAATAAGAAGGGAGAGAAATAAAGAAACATCAGTGTTTACAATAATTAAACAAGAAAGTTAAGTTCGATTGTTAGTAAAGAAGCAACCCTTGAACCCTTGGTAACCACGAATCTACAGCCAGCAATGGCAATAAGTACGTATCTATTGATAATCACCCTAAATGTAAATGGACTGAATGCACCAATCAAAAGACACAGAGTAACAGAATGGATAAAAAGGCAAGACCCATCTATATGCTGTTTACAAGAGACTCACCTCAAATCCAAAGATATACACAGACTAAAAGTGAAGGGATGGAAAAAGATATTTCATGCAAACAACAAAGAGAAAAAAGCAGGTGTTGCAGTACTTGTATCAGACAAAATAGACTTCAAAACGAAGAAGGTAGCAAGAGATAAAGAAGGACATTACATAATAATAAAGGGGTCAGTCCAACAAGAAGATATAACCATTATAAATATATATGCACCCAACACAGGAGCGCCAGCATATGTGAAACAAATACTAACAGAATTAAAGGAGGAAATAGACAGCAATGCATTCATTTTAGGAGACTTCAACACACTACTCATTCCGAAGGACAGATCAACCGTACAGAAAATAAGTAAAGACACAGAAGCACTGAACAACACACTAGAACAGATGGACCTAACAGACATCTACAGAACTCTACACTCAAAAGCAACAGGATACACATTCTTCTCAAGTGCACATGGAACATTTTCCAGAATAGACCACATACTAGGCCACAAAAAGAACCTCAGTAAAGTCAAAAATATTGAAATTCTACCAATCAACTTCTCAGATCATAAAGGTATAAAACTAGAATTAAATTTTAGAAAGACAACAAAAAGCCTCACATTCTCCTAATTAATCAATGGGTTAACGACCAAATCAAAACAGAAATCAAAGAATATATGGAGACAAATGAAAACAACAACACAAAGCCACAACTTCTATGGGACGCAGCAAAGGCAGTTCTAAGAGGAAAGTATATTGCAATCCAGGCCTATTTAAAGAAGGAAGAACATTCCCAAATGAATAGTCTAAAGACACAATTACTGAAATTGGAAAAAGAAGAACCAATGAGGCCCAAAGTCACGAGAACGAGGGACATAATAAAGATCAGAGAAGAAATAAATAAAATTGAGAAGAATAAAACAACAGAAAAAAATCAATGAAACCAAGAGCTGGTTCTTTGAAAAAATAAACAAAATAGATAAACCCCTAGCTAGACTCATTAAGAGAAAAAGAGAATCTACACAAAAAGACAGAATCAGAAATGAGAAAGGAAAAATAATAACGGACCCCACAGAAATATAAAGAATTATAAGAGAATATTATGAGAATCTATATGCTAACAAGCTGGAAAACATAGAAGAAATGGACAACTTCTTAGAAAAATACATCTTCCCAAGACTGACAAAGCAAGAAACAGAAAAACTAAGCAGACAAATCACCAGCAACGAAATTGAATCGGTAATCAAAAACTACCCAAGAACAAAACCCCCGGACCTGATGGATTCACCTCTGAATTCTACCAGACATATAGAGAAGAAATAACACCCATTCTCCTTAAAGTTTTCCAAAAAATAGAAGAGGAGGGAATACTTCCAAACTCATTCTATGAAGCCAGCATCACTCTAATACCAAAACCGGGCAAAGACCTCACCAAAAAAGAAAATTACAGACCAATAGCCCTGATGAACGTACATGCAAAAATACTCAACAAAATATTAGCAAACCGAATTCAAAAATACATCAAGAGGATCATACATCATGATCAAGTGGGATTCATCCCAGGGATGCAAGGATGGTACAATATTAGAAAATCCATCAACATCATCCAGCATATCAACAAAAAAAAGAACAAAAACCACATGACCATCTCCATAGATGCTGAAAAAGCATTTGACAAAATTCAGCATCCATTCATGATTAAAACTCTCAACAAAATGGGTATAAACGGCAAGTACCTCAACATCTAAAAGGCCATATATGACAAACCCACAGCTAACATCATACATAACAGCGAGAAGCTGAAAGCTTTTCATCTAAGATCGGGAACAAGACAGGGATGCCCACTCTCTCCACTGTTATTCAACATAGTACTGGAGGTCCTAGCCACAGCAATCAGACAAAACAAAGACATACAAGGCATCCAGATTGGTAAAGAAGAAGTCAAATTGTCACTATTTGCAGATGACATGATACTGTACATAAAAACCCTAAAGAATCCACTGCAAAACTACTAGAACTAATATCTGAATTCAGCAAAGTTGCAGGATACAAAATTAACACACAGAAATCTGTTGCTTTCCTGTACACTAACGATGACCGAACAGAAAGAGAAAAAAGAAAAACAATTCCATTCACAATTGCATCAAAAAGAATAAAATACCTAGGAATAAACCTAACCAAGGAAGTGAAAGACCTGTACTCTGAAAACTACAAGACACTCCTAAGAGAAATTAAAGAGGACACTAACAAATGGAAATGCATCCCATGCTCTTGGCTAGGAAGAATAAATACTGTAAAAACGGCTATACTACCTAAAGCAATCTACAGATTCAACGCAGTCCCTATCAAACTACCAACAGCTTTCTTCAATGAACTGGAAGAAATAATTCTAAAATTCATATGGCACCACAAAAGACCCTGAATAGCCAAAGCAATCCTGAGAAGGAGGAATAAAACAGGGGGAATTACACTCCCTGACTTCAAGCTCTACTACAAAGCCACAGTAATCAAAACAATTTGGTATTGGCATAAAAACATACCCACAGACCAGTGGAACAGAACAGAAAATCCAAACATTAACCTAAACATATATAGTCAATTAATATTTGATAAAGGAGCCTTGGATATACAATGGTGAGATGACAGCCTCTTCAGCAGCTGGTGTTGGGAAAACTGGACAGCTACATGTAAGAGCATGAAACTGGACTACCGTCTAACCCCACACACAAAGGTAAACTCAAGGTGGATCAAAGACCTGAATGTAAGTCATGAAACCATAAAACTCTTAGAAAAAAACATAGGCAAAAATCTCTTGGACATAAACATGAGCGACTTCTTCATGAACATATCTCCCCAGGCAAGGGAAACAAAAGCAAAAATGAACAAGTGGGACTATATCAAGCTGAAAAGCTTCTGTACAGCAAAGGACACCATCAGTAGAACAAAAAGACATCCTACAGTATGGGAGAATATATTCATAAATAACGTATCTGATAAAGGGTTGACATCCAAAGTATATAAAGAACTCACACACCTTAACAAACAAAAAGCAAATAATCCAATTAAGAAATGGGCAGAGGACATGAATAGACACTTCTCTAAAGAAGAAATTCAGATGGCCAACAGGCACATGAAAAGATGCTCCACATCACTAATCATCAGAGAAATGCAGATTAAAACCACAATGAGATACCACCTCACACCAGTGAGGAAGGCCAACATCCAAAACACAAACAACAACAAATGTTGGGGAGGATGTGGAGAAAAGGGAACCCTCCTACACTGCTGGTGGGAATTCAAAGTAGTTCAACCATTGTGGGAAGCAGTATGGAGGTTCCTCAAAAAACTCAAAATAGAAATACCATTTGACCCAGAAATTCCATTCCTAGGAATTTACCCGAAGAATGCAGCAGCCCAGTTTGAAAAAGACATATACACCCCTATGTTTATCGCATCACTATTTACAATAGCCAAGAAATGGAAGCAACCTAAGTGTCCATCAGTAGATGAATGGATAAAGAAGAAATGGTACATATACACAATGGAATATTATTCAGCCATAAGAAGAAAACAAATCCTACCATTTGCAACAACATGGATGGAGCTAGAGGGCATTATGCTCAGTGAAATAAGCCAAGCCGAAAAAGACAAGTATCAAATGATTTCACTCATATGTGGAGTATAAGAACAAAGATAAAAAACTGAAGGAACAAAACAGCAGCAGACTCACAGAACCCAAGAACGGACTCATAGTTACCAAAGGGAAAGGGACTGGGGAAGATGGTTGGGAAGGGAGGGATAAGAGGGAAAAAGGGGCATTACGATTAGCAGACGTAATGTTGGGGAGGGCACAGGGAGGGCTGTACAACTCAGAGAAGATAAGTAGTGATTCTATAGCATCTCACTATGGTGATGGACAGTGACTGTAATGGCGTGGGTGGCGGGGAGCTGATGAATGGGTAGTTTAATAACCATAATATTGCACATGTAATTGTAGATTAATGATACCAAATAAATTATATTAAAAAATATTTTTAAAAATACTAACAGAATTAAGAGTGGAAATAGAATGCAATGCATTCATTCTAGGATACTTCAACACTCCACTCCGTCTGAAGGATAGATCAACGTGACAGAAAATAAGTAAAGACACAGAGGCACTGACCAACACATTAGAACAGATGGACCTAGCACACATCTACAGAACTCTACACCCAAAAGCAACAGGATACACATTCTTCTCAAGTGCACTTGGAACATTTTCAAGAATAGATCAGATATTAGGCCATGAAAAGAGCCTCAGTAAATTAAAAAAGATTGAAATTGCACCAATCAGTTTCTCAGACCACAAACGTATGAAACTAGAAATAAATTATGCAAAGAAAATGAAAAATCCCACAAACACATGGAGGCTTCACAACATGCTCCTAAATAACCAATGGATCAATGACCAAATAAAAGCAGGGATCAAGCAATATATGGAGACATATGACAACAATAATTCAACACCACAAAATCTGTGGGACGCAGTGAAGGCCATGCTACGAGGAAAGTATATTGCAATACAGGCCTACCTCAGGAAAGAAGAACAATCCCATGTGAACACTCTAAACTCAAAATTAGCAAAGCTAAAAAAAGAAGAACAAATGTAGCCGAAAGTCAGTAGAAGGAGGGGCATAATAAAAATTAGAGCAGAAATAAATAAAATGGAGAAGAATAAAACAATAGCAAGAATCAATGAAAGCAAGAGCTGGTTCTTCAAGAAAATAAACACAATAGATAAATCCCTGGTCAGACTTATCAAGAAAAAAAGAGAGTCTACACACATAAACTGAATCAGAAATGAGAAAGGGAAAATCACAAGGGACACCACAGATATACGAAGAATTATTAGAGAATACTGTGAAAAATTATATGCTAACAAACTGGATAACCTAGAAGAAATGGACAACTTTCTAGAAAAATACAACCTTCCAAGGCTGAGCCAGAAAGAAAGAGAAAATCTGAACAGACCAATTATCAGCAACGAAATTGAATTGGTAATCAAAAAGTACCTAAGAACAAAACCCCTGGACCAGATGACTTCATCACTGAATTTTATCAAACATTTAGTGAAGACCTAATACCCATCCTCGTTAAAGTTTTCCGAAGAGTAGAGGAAGAGGGAATACTTCCAAACTTGTTCTATGAGGCCAACATCACTGTAATACCAAAACCAGGCAAAGACACCACACACAAAAAAATTATAGACCAATATCCCTGATTAACATAGATGCAAAAATACTCAACAAAATATTAGCAAACCAAATTGAAAAATACATCAAAAAGATCATCCATCATGATCAAGTAGGATTTATTCCAGGGATGCAAGGTTGGTACAACATTCGAAAATCTATCAACATCATCCACCACATCAACAAAAACAAGGACAAAAACCACATGATCATCTCCATAGACTCTGAAAAAGCATTTGACAAAATTCAACATCCATTCATGATAAAATCTCTCAACAGAATGAGTATAGAGGGCATGTACCTCAACATAATAAAGGCCATATATGACAAACCCACAGCCAACATTATACTTAACAGGAAGAAACTGAAAGCTTTTCCTTTAAGATCGGGAACAAGACAAGGATGCCCACTCTCCCCACTCCTATTCAACATAGTACTGGATGTCCTAGGCACGGCAATCAGACAACACAAAGAAATAAAAGCATCCAGATTGGCAAGGAAGAAGTTAAACTGTCCCTGTTTGCAGATGACGTGATATTGTACATAAAAAACCCTGAAGAATCCACTCCAAAACTACCAGATCTAATATCTGAATACTGCAATGTTGCAGGACACAAAATTAATACACAGAAATCTGTTGCATTCCTATACACTAACGATGAACTAGCAGAAAGAGAAATCAGGAAAACAATTCCATTCACAATTGCATCAAAAAGAGTAAAATATCTAGGAATAAAACGAACCAAGGAAGTGAAAGACCTATACTCTGAAAACTACAAAACACTTATCAGAGAAAGTAAAGAAGATACCAATAAATGGAAACACATCCCATGCTCATGGATAGGAAGAATTTATATTGTCAAAATGGCCATCCTGCCTAAAGCAATCTACAGATTCAGTGCAATTTGTATCAAAATACCAACAGCATTTTTCAATGAATTAGAGCAAATCATTCTAAAATTCACATGGAACCACAAAAGACCCTGAATAGCCAAAGCAATTCTGAGAAGGAAGAATAAAGCTGGGGGGATTATGCTCCCCAACTTCAAGCTCTACTACAAAGCCACAGTAATTAAGAAAATATGGTACTGGCACAAGAACAGAACCATAGACCAATGGAACAGACTAGAGAGCCCTGATATAAACCATATATGGTCAATTAATATACAATAAAGGAGCCATGGATATACAATGGGGAAATGACAGCCTCTTCAACAACTGGTGTTGGCAAAACTGGACAGCTACATGCAAGAGAATGAAACTGGATTATTGTTTAACCCCATACACAAAAGTAAATTCGAAATGGATCAAAGACCTGAATGTAAGTCATGATACCATAAAATTCTTAGAAGACAACATAGGCAAAAATCTCCTTAACATAAGCATGAGCAACTTCTTCCTGAACGCATCTCCTTGAGCAAGGGAAACAAAAGCAAAAATGAACTCATGGGACTACAACAAACAAAAAAAGTTCTGTATGGCAAAGGACACCATAAACAGAACAAAAAGGTATCCTACAGTATGGGAGAATATATTTGTAAATGACATATCCAACAAGGGATTAACATCGAAAATATGTAAAGAACTTACATGCCTCAAACACTCAAAAAGAAAATAACCTGATTAAAAAACGGACAGAGGATATGAAGAGACAGTTCTCCAAAGAAGAAATTCAGATGGCCAACAGACACATGAAAAGATGCTCCACATCACTAATCATCAGGGAAATGCAAATTAAAACCACAATGAGATATCACCTCACACCAGTAAGGATGGCCATCATCCAAAAGACTAAGAACAACAAATGCTGTTGAGGATGTGGAGAAAGGGGAACCCTCCTACACTGCTGGTGGGGATGTAAGCTCGTTCAACCATTGTGGAAAGCAATATGGAGGTTCCTCGAAAAACTGAAAATAGAAATACCATTTGACCCGGGAATCCCACTCCTTGGAATTTACCCAAAGAATAAAACTTCTCAGACTCAAAAAGACATATGCACCCCTATGTTTATTGCAGCACTATTTACAATAGCCAAGATATGGAAGCAACCTAAGTGTCCATCAGTAGATGAATGGATAAAGAAGAAGTGATACATATACACAATGGAATACTATTCAGCCAGAAGAAAGAAACAAATCCTACCATTTGCAACAATATGGATGGAGCTGGAAGATATTATGCTGAGTGAAATAAGCCAGGCAGAGAAAGACAAGTGTCAAATGATTTCCCTCATTTGTGAAGTATAACAACGAAGCAAATCTGAAGGAACAAAATAGCAGTAGACTCACAGACTCCAAGAAGGGACTAGTGGTTACTAAAGTGGAGGGGTGTGGGAGGGTGGGTAGGGAGGAAGGGAGATGGGGATTGAGGGGTGTTATGTTTAGTATATATGGTGTGGGGGGTCACGGGGAAAACACTGTACCACAGAGAAGGCAAACAGTGAATCCGTGGCATCTTACTACACTGATGGACAGTGACTGCATTGGGGTATGGGTGGGGACTTGATAATATGGGTAAATGTAGTAACCACATTGTTTTTTCATGTGAAACCTTCATAAGAGTGTATATCAATAATACCTTAATAAAAACTTTATTATAATAATAATAATTGATAATAAATTATAGGCTAGTCATTTATTAGAAACCAGTCTAAAAGTTATTAGATACAGCACCTATATTCAAGTAGCTCTTCATATTTGTGATCCTGTGCCCTGATTTGGATTACCATGAATGCAAAGTAGTTATAAGCCTCACTGAAACATTATGACTAATCATTAAGCTAACAAACTTAATAGACCTCCAACGACCTTAATACAGCACTCCAATTCAGCAGCCCAGTCTGGGGTCACCACAAAATGTGATCATCAGAACTCATATACCTTTGAAATCCTAAATATGAATGCCACTCTCTTACCGTTATAACCCTTGCAGCACTTGCTTCTTTACCCACATTATATCTGATCTTAACCTTGAGAAGGCTAGAGTCCCAAGAAGTCTATCAGTCCTCTGGCTTCACTTCCTTCATGACCGGGCTGAATCCCCAAAGTGCATCACTTCAGCCACAACTTCCTTCCCCTTTTCCAGCTCTACCACCCCCTCCTGAAAAGCCATAACCCTGCTCATTGCAGGCTTTCAACTTCTCTCTCCCTATGTAAAAGCTGCAGAATGATACTTGAGATAATTATACCATATGTAGATTGGTGACACTAACACCCATGCCCCAATTGTCAGCCTCAGCCTCAGAAAATCTTTAGTTTCTTTTTGACTGTGTTCTCTATACCTTCTATTGCCATTCCATTTAAAATTTAAAAAATAATATTAAATAACAGTTGGGATACAAAATACTATACAGAATCATCCCTTTCTTCAAAAGCCACCATTTTTAACATGTTGATGTATTTTTTTAGGTCTTTTCCCTCCCAATGAATATGGGTAATTTCATGTTATTGTATTCATGTAGTAAATGCAATTTTGTATCCTGTGTTTCCAAAGAACATTGTATCATAAACAATTTTTCTTGTTATTATACTACTTAAGCATCATTTAAAATGATTCACTTCACAATGCAGAGAAGCTATACCATGGTTTTACCATCAAATTTCTAGAAAGAATAGATGCCATTTATCCCATTTACTTACTCATATCTCATTCACCGTATAATGTAGAGTGGTAGGGCTAATGCCTGTTATTTCGTGAAAAGTACTCTATCAAGATTCATCAGTGATCTCGTATAAACAAGGACTAAGTTTCAACAAGTAGCATTAAAACATAAAACAAAAAGGCATAAATGATGTAGAAATGTATTTCTTACTCAAGATGAAGTCTTAACTTGAGGAGTCCAGGGACAGTACAGCAGAACTGCTCCAGGGGGTCTCTGGGGACACCAGCTCCTGGATCTATGGCTTTGCCAGCATGACCACCACGTGCAGAAACCGTACCGCAGTCCAAGATGACTCCTCCATCTGCAGAAATCAGCTCTTAATTTCAAACAAAAGAAAGAAGGAACAAAGAAGAAGACAAATGCCTGAATCAGCTCCTTTTTAAGGAAAAATCCTGGAAATCTTCATACGGCAATTATTACACCTCCTTGGCAAGGCCACAGTCATTTGGCCATAGCTAGCTACAAGGGAGGCTAAAGAATGGAACGTTAAGGCTAGACAGCCATTTTGCCACCGTGAAGAACGGGAGAATAAGCACTGGAAGTCAATGAGCAGTCCTGGACGTGATTCCCAGTCGCCAGACATTACTTACCTCACTTAATCCCTCAGCATTATTGTCTCCACTGATCGCCTTATTTAGTATCCAATTCATTAAGCCAAAATATATTTATTACAAATTACAATCTATCATCCTGTTTTGCAACTTCACGGATACTCAGCAGAAACCTCAAATTTCTCAAATCCATATCTAAGTTTATTTTTTTCCCTACAAATCTGTTTCTCCTCATGTAGCTTCTGTCTTGGTTATTTCCACCACAAAGCTAATGAAGCCAGAATCTGGGGTCATCCTCAACTTTTCATTCTATGCACTATTCAGATCATCGGTGATCCAGTTTTATACAGTATACCCTCACTATGTCTCTAAAATCCATCTCCTCCTCTACCCATTCAGAACTGAAGTCATAAAAAAGTAATTGTGTAGGGGGTAGTTTAATCACCATAATATCGTACATGTAATTGTAGATTAATGATACCAAAATAAACTTAAAAAAAAAAGTAATTGTGATTGGTATTTCGCCCTTAGAATCTCTCCGCTTCTCAAACCATATTACACATGCCCAAAAGATCTTCTTAAAACAGAGTTGTCCATGCCACTCTGTTTAAAATCTTTCAATGACTGTAATTCATCTTCAAAATAAATCCCAAACTTATTAGAATTGTTAAAAATGTCACTTGAAGTCAATAACCCTTTAACTAGCCAAACTCATTCCCCACCTGTAGCGTATCTAATACCTGATACCTGAGTCCAAGTGACAACCGAACTTCTCACAGCACACCTTATTGTTATATGAAAATATGTTATATATTTTCTACCAAATGTTGTCTCTGTGCTGTGCCTGAACCCCCTTACGTGCACTTGCCCACCTATTGTATTCATACTTAACCTTTAAAATAAATTAAAGATTATCTCTTGGGTGGAACTTCTTAGGTCCTACTTCCTGGGACAAACATGATTGTGCACTCACTTTTCTGTACTCACTTAGTATCCTCTCAGGTGTGGCACACATAGATAAAGCTCCATTTAGAGAAAATGTGGTAAAGACTGCCTTGACTTACTTCTTTTGCCATTTCTAGGTACCAGAATCTTGATTTCAATAGACAGGGAGCATCGCCAGGTAAAAGGGGATTAAAAAAAAAAACTTTTCAAAAATCTTTTAAAATTTGGAACGAATTAGACAATGAAATGATTTACTGAAAATAATCAAAGCTATACTCCAAAATGAGATCTTATATAAAGAGAGTCCTATATATAATAATTTACAAAAAAACAGTTAAGGTTTAATATCAAATTCTAGTTCCTTTTCACTAAAATAGTGGTTACAAAAATATCCCATAGTGGGGCTACAAGAACAACTTTGGTCCAATGTGGGCCTAGTTCTGTGTGATCCACATTGTTCTTGTCCCACATTATCTCATGTGCTCAGAAGTATTTGCTTCTTTTTTCAGGATCCTTATTAAGTAATTACCTACAGTTCCTGGTCTTTTTAAAAGAATTCTAGAAATGGCTTTTCAGCCTCCAGGAAAACTTACCACAGCCTCAGGAGAAAGACAGTGGTCTACCTGTGGGGTCAGGCTTCCTTAGTTCTAGCTTTTACATTCTATCATCTCTACTTTCATGTGCTGCGATATTGGGAAGTGGTTTTAAACTTGTTTTAGAGATCTGTATTTCCACACGTACTTGGAGTGAGAACTAAAAATTCCTCTCCCCCTATTTACAGCCCATGAAGTTTCCTGCATTTCATCATAAAAAATAGTGACTCGGAACATTACTTTTTAATCACTTCATGTCTAGCTCACTGGTTTTCAAGTGCCTCCGTGTGGATGGGCTGCATCAGAATTGCCTGGGAAGTGTATTAAAATTACAGATTCCTGAGCTCTGACCCAATCATTCGGGAGAATTTCCAGGACTGAGGCTTTTTAATCTGTGTTTTAAGCAAGAACAAAGGCAATTCTTATTCCAACCTGGTTTGGGAATTTTTAAGAGCACAGTTAACTATCATATGCCTGACGTCAGCAGATACTATTTTCTGACTTAAAAAAATAAAATCAGTGAATGGGTGACATTCATAAACATTGAAAAGATATAAAGAATTCTTTTGAGCCTTCTAGCTTGCCTCCAGACAACTGGAAGGCTGCCATCTGTTTGAAAAACTAAGCAGCCTTCACTTCTGCAATAGGTAGAAGGTAATACATAAAGACAGGTCAGTGCTTCTGCAATAACAACCAGACAAAGTCAGATATATTACCAAGACCCACATGTTTCGAGAGCTCAAACAGCTCTGACAGCAATGAGATATAATGATCTAAAACTCTAGAAGGGCAAAATATTTTCACTGTGACCTGATCATATCTAGCTCCTCTACCTTCGTCCATCTAGAAGCATTTGCAAATTTGGGGCGTGTGCTGACTATAGCACTTGCTGAGCCTCTTTTGGGGAAATGAAAAGCCAGTAACATTTTGGAGAGATTGTGTGATGGTGGACTAACTTTGGAAATTTGAGGTGAACAAAATGTCAGTGTTCCTTATGAGCCACTTGCTAAATTCTGGTATTCTGAGGATGGCTTCCCTAGTGAATTCTTTTGAATATTTGAGGAATAAGTTATACCAGTCCTGTACAAACTCTTCCAGAAAACCAGAAAAGAATAATAATCTGCCTATATTTATAAGACTAACATAATCTCAATTCTAAAATTTTTCAAAGAACATTACAAGAAAGGGAAATTACAAACTAATATCTCACAATTATAGATGTAAAAATCTTTGAAAAATGGCAAATAAAATCCAATGATATATAAATACATATATATACACATATAATCTTTCAAAGCATCACAACCAACTTGGGTATTCCAGGAGTACAAGATTGTTTTAAAAATCAAAATTTTTTCTATTTAATTTTCTGCATTAGCAGAACAAATTAGACAATCACAGGATCATTGAGATAAATACAGAAAAAAAATTAACAAAATTCAAAATCTACCATGACTAAGAAAAAAAAAATTCAAGTAAATTAGGACTAAAGAATATTAAAACAAAACAGTAAATATCGTGCTCAATAGTGAATTATAGGAGACTTTGCTCCTGAGATTAGAAACAAGACAAGAATGCTCACTGAAGACCTCTCTGTTCACCAGTGTACTTGACATTCTAAGCAATAAACAAAAAAAAATAAGAAAACAGAAAACAAAATGGTTAGAAAGGAAGAGATAAAGCTGTCATTACTGGCAGGTTATGTGATATGTATAAAATCTGTCATTACATAGAAAAAGTTATAAAAAGATAATACAATTAATAGGTGAATTTAGCAAGGTCATAAGTAACTAATCGATATTTAAAAATCAATTTTATTTCTATACACTAGCAAGAAAACCCATAGAAATTTAAATAATTAAAATATGCCATATATAATAGTATCAAAAAACATTAAATGCCTAGGAAAATACCTCCTGAAAGACATGCAGAATTTATAAACTAAAAATTACAACACATTTCTAAAAGAAATTTTAACAGACCAAAAGAGACAGAAGAATATATCATAATAATGAACAGATGACTTGCTATTGTAAAGATATCAACTTTCCCCCAGGTTATTCTCCAATATCAATATAATTGTACTTTTTATAAAAGCAGATTCTCGGTGGAATTTGAAAAGTGATTCTAAGATATATGTGGAGATACAAAGGCCCAAGAGTGTAAGACAATTTTAAAGAACCAAAAGATTGAATTTGTTTTTGGCTTGATATTTGCCTGAAATCAAAATTCATTATAAAGTTCTAGTGCAAGATGGACAAATTTGACAATGGAATAGAATAGAGTCCAGCAACATAGGCATAACATATGCAAAACAATTCTACTTCTAGTAAAACATTCACAAATATAAATAAGCATGTATACATGTACTAGAATGTTCATAGCAGCAGTAACCAGAACAGCCCCAAATTGGAAATCATTAAAATTCCCATCAGCAACTGAATGAATAAAAATATTATGATATTCACGTGATTAAATCTATACAGTTTTATAAATTAATAATTTACAGAAGTACTACTTACACTGAAAAAAGTTAAAGACTTAATGTTGAGCAAAGGAACCTAGTCAAAATTATAGAAGTCAGGATGGTAGTTACCCTCGGACAAGAAGGTAGTGACAGGATGAAAGAGAAAATAGATTATAGGTCATGTGATATTAGTAAAATTGGGTTTTTATGTCTGAGTGTTAGTCATGTAACTACATTCCACTAAGCTGAAAGCTGAATATTTATAATATGTGCTCTTTGTATATTTATTACATTTCAATAAAAAGTTTAAAAAATAAACCTAAAGCAGCCTAAATAACTAAAGAATTCAATGCTATTCCAAAGTTCTATGTAGGTGCATCTAGTATTGGGAGCATTTGTAAATGTGTAAATACCTATAGAATGAAAAAATGTTGAATGTGTGATCTTACAGTCCATTAGACAATCAAACAAAAATGTATGGAGAACTTACTGCCCGCATGCTGTAATGAATGTGAAAATGAATTGACCAAAATCCCTTTATGCAAGGAGTTTACAATATACAAGAGATTACAGCCCCATAATAAGAGGATTATTAAAAGGTCTGATGTAATATGTGTCATATGACAAATAGAAATAAATTGCAATAGGATAATATCCAATTGAAGGTGGGAAGAAAGAAAGCCCATGGGAGGATGATACTGAAAGACCCTAAAGCTAGGTAAAATTTCATCAGATGGAGATGAAGCAAAGATAAAGTAGTATTACAAGGCTATTTGTTTCCATTTTCATTTTTACCTTATATTGAAAGAGATGACAGTTCGTCATATAACAAATCGCTTTTTACTTGTAGCAAATGCCACTCCCTTCTCTCCTCACAATAACATCGTTTGTCGTCTCCATTAGAATACTCCCATCATTCTGACCCTTTTTTTGTGCACATTTCAGCTTTGTATTTTTCCTCGTTGAATTTCATCTTCATCTTCGTGTTTTCAAGGTCATTTTGAGTTTTTTTCTTGTCTTTCAGATTCTTAGTGCTTGTCACAATTTACACCGGGTCTACATGAAAGTATAAATAGATGGTAGCATCATCAATTGCATATTTTTAACCCTAATAGTGATTGGCCCTGTAGCAACGGATTGAGTCGAAAGGATAAGAACTCACAATTTTCATCACTGCAAGAACAAAATGGATCAGATGTCAAGGTTTATATATTTTGATTGTCTAGCTTTGGTGTCAAATGATTAATTTTGACACAGTAAAAAGATAAACTGGGGCAGTGCACTTTGCTGTACTTGAGAAAAAGCCAAGTCTTTATGAATTTCTTACACGCTGGGATGCTTCCTTATTAGATAACAGATGAGAGAAATTTTATGCTTATCCCAGGCCTATTTGCACCAGATCCATGTTTTCTTCCACTTCTCCTTCAGACATCTTAAGAAGCTGCTGCAAGTGACAGCAACAAGATGACTGAATAAAACATCCCTCATCATATTCTTCTCTCAACAACAACTGGCATCCACCCATGGATGGAAGTGACTTTGTGGGAGATATGTGATCCAGCATCCATGCCAAGTGGCCCAGGAGCAGCCTCACCTGCCCATGCACTGGGTAACAGGCACACACACCTTAATTCCAACTGTGGATCCTAAAGTGGTGTACAAACTGGCTCCAACCCCTTTCAGCCACAGTCTGGAAAAACACTGACTTAGAGATAGGAGCCTTTATGGAAGTCCAGGAGTCCAGTGGATAAATTCCAGCTTACCGCTGGAGCAAAAAAAAATCCAAGATTGGTTTCAGTGGAGAAGGTAAGAGAATAGTTGGACTTTAACTGCATAACCTTTTTCTTAAGACAGCATAGCTCTTTGCCTACAGAACCCTTCTAGGCCAATGATTTCTCCTGTGGAGGGAAGTAAGAGCATGGGAGTAAGAGCCCAGCTTCCCTAGCTATGTGGGACTCTGCCAAAGAGGCCCAATTCTCTCTCAAACTATCCAAAGTTCTGAGTCAAGAGTCACACAACTGGGGGTGGTGGGAAGGTGGGGAAACAAGAACCAAGGGCCCAGATCATGTCAAAGGGATGTGGATCCTCCTAGTGGCATACAGACTCATGTGAGGCCTGTCCACAAGCTGCTGAGGCACCTCACCCATAGGTCCCCGCACTGGCTCACAGGCATCCCGTGCTCTGCAAGCCTCATCCACACCTCCGCCACTCCTACCCCATGGCTGCCCCCTGTGCATGCTCTTAATAATGGTAAGGGCAAGTTTGGCAAAAGGCTAGTGAGCATATGTGGAAAGTTGGCTCAAATCAGCAAGCCAGAGAGAAACCTCAAATTTGATCATGTAGTACCGCCTAAGGAAAAGCGTAAGAGTGGCTGTCATTACCTACCCTGATGCATTGCAGGACCTAGAGAGGCACACAAGCTTAAGGAATCTGTCACAGAGGGAGCAAGAAGTAGAGAACAGGCAACTACAGAAGGTGTGAGAAAGCCTCAGCATCCCTAGCAGGGCTGAAAGGGAAGTCTTTCTCTCCCAAAGTCAGTCAGTAAAGACTGGAGGAGGTGGCTGCTACTTCAGAGGTGAAGCAGCTAAGCAAGACTTCAAGAAACATGAAAAACCAAGGGAAAATGACAGCATCAAAGGATAAGAATAACCTTTCTGTTGCCAGCCTTAAATACATGGAGCTCTGTGATTTACCCAGTAAAAAATTCAAAATAGCTGTTTTAAGGAAGTTCAATGAATAGTAAAACAACAACAAAGAAAAACAATTCAATGAAATTAAGAAAATAATACACAAACAAATGAGAAATTTAACAAAGTGATAGAAATCATACATAAGGACCAAACAAAAATTCGAGTGCGGAAGGATACAGTGAATGAAATGAAAAATGCAACAGAGAGCATCTGCAATAGAATGGATCAGGCAGAAAAAAAGAATCTGTGAATTAGAAGACAGGACATTTGAAGTAATCCAGTCAGAAGAAAACAAAGAAAAAAGAACGAAAAAGAGTGAGGAAAGTCTACCTGAACTATGGCATCCCAGCAAGAGAACCAATCTGCGAATTATTGGAATCCCAGAAGAAGAAAGGCAGAAGAAAGCAGAAAGCTTATTTAAAGAACTAATGGTTAAAAACTTCCTATATCTGGGGAGAGATCTGGTCACCCAAGTTCATGAAGCTTACAGGTCCCCAAACAAATTCAATTCAGTTCCCCCTGACTTCCTTCTGAATGGTCTTGCTGCCAGTTTTTGAATTTTCCCCTCTTCTAGTCTGTCATTTATATAACTAATTCCCTGCATTTAAGTCTTTCTGTTCCAAAATCTCTAAACACTGTTTGATGAATAGATCCTTACTAATATAACGCTCCATATTTCAGATTACAAATTTACAACCATCTTTTATTCACACAGGCATGAATTGATTATTTCATTAATGTCACAAGGAGTAGGAGGCCAATACTTTATTTGACACGATTGACAGATCGTGACTATGGAAATTACTGTTAGTTAGATTAGCCAGAGTAGCTCAAAATTATTTAGCATGCAACCAGCATGACATCACATATATCTAACAAATTCATAACAACATAGAGAAAAACATGTGGCATTACTTCCCTTTGAATAGTTGCAAAAACTGAGTCATAACAAGGTATCATATTAATGAACTCTTATGGTCTAAGGGATCTTAAAGAGATAATCTCAAACAGGGTTCTCAACTCAGGTAATAATGTGTGGATGCTGTACTGGCACTTAATCTAAAACTGCTGAGTATTCTCAGCCAAATATCTTATTCCATAAGTGCATAAACTGAGACCCAAATGGTGAGAAGGCTTATCAAAGCCCAAAGGGTAGACTCAAAACACTTGTGACTCTTGACTTCCAAAATCATACTCCCATCAAAGCAAGGCTTCAAAACTGCTCCCTTACCTACTTCTAGTATCCCCCCCCATTCATATCCTGAAAATGAAAGGAATTAAGTTGTTGTGATCATTCATGTTAGATTTTCATTTCGTAGTGGCAAGATCCATGTTTAAATGACTCATAATCCTTGCAGATCCTGGAACAAGGCTTTCAATTTCAATCTATGCATAGTTATTAATTTTCTAGTACATCAAGACACAGTGCTATGTACTTCGGAGTCAACTGAGATTTACATTGGATTTCCTACTATATATTGCATCCAGCTATATGAACAGATAAGTCGGACTAATAGGTTAAATAAATATAAGCATCTACTTAATCATGTAGTCAGTCAATGAACAAATGTATTTTGAGTACCTACAATGAAATTGTACTATTTTGTGTATTGATGAAATAGCAGTGAATAAGATAGACAAGGTACCTGCTTTCCTGGAGCTTCTAAACTAGTGGATGAATAAACAACAAATAATCTCAGCATGCAATAAATACCATGAATGAAACAAATTGGACATTGTTATATAGGATAAAGGATTCTAAGAACACTGTGTACAATTATGAATGTTTTACACAACACAACCCTAGGAGGCGCCATTCATGTCCTGGATGTTGCAGATTTGTATATTTATTGCAAAAACTTTCTCACAGATGGCAGTAAAATGTCTTGTTCAAATAAATTGGTGCATTAAGATCATTTTCTGACAATGAAAGTAAAGAATCTTGAGGAAGAACTAGTTTTTCTAATTTACCCAAAAACATACTGTGGACTAGCAAAGACCCTGGAAGAATGAGATAACTTTAAAAAGATAGTCAGATAAGACCACTTTGATGAAGTGACATTTAAGTTGAGGGTAAATAAGAGCCAATCATTGGGAAAGCCAAAGTAAGAACACCCCAGGAAGGAGGAAAATCATGTGCTTGACATTATCCACTCTTATTTTTGCTTTGTTTTGATATTATACTCTTAAAAGTTAAAAATCATGAAGTTCTTTGTGGATGAACATAATTTTCATTAGCGGAGTCTTGTGTTTTGCCTGACTTGTTTTTCTACTGAGATGACCAGTTTCCTTGCTTTCTCCCTCAGACACAAACATCTAGAACTTTTTGCTGAGGTTAGGAAAGTAATTTTTGATCACATAATCTAGCTGGCTGACCTCTATAAACCAAGAGAAAAATGATAGTAGCAAAAAATTAAGAAGTCTTTGCATGACAATTACCTTTGTTGAGCATTTCCTAAAAGCAAGGCAATATATTGAACTGAACAATTCATCTGTCCTAATCAGTTTCCACCAAGGAAAATTCCCCTTCTGAATACCTTCCTTCCTCTTTCCTTCTACATACCAGGTACTTTGCCTTTCATCTATAAAACAGTTAAAATACATACAACTTAATGTTATTCTTCTAACATTTATAAAGTGTTTATTAAAAGCCAAAGTGCTATGCTAAGGGTTTTGCCAACTTCAGCTCATTTAAACCTCAACAACCTGAACTAGAGATTATTTTACCTAATGCACAGAGGAAGCTGAGGCTTAGCATGCCTCAGACTTGTTGAATTGGAATTTTCTCCAAGTAGCCTGACTCTAGAACTCATGTTGTTAATTCTGAATATGGTACATGGTCTATAGAAAGCTTTCAATGAATGTTTTTTATTCCTAGAGGCAGAATAGCATAGCAATAAAGAGTATACACTCAATAATGGAGATTCCTACCTCCCATGAGGCTCTAATAATAACCCCAGGAGAAGATTTTCCAAATCACCAAGGTTTTTCTTGGAGAAACAGGCCAACCTATCTCAGCTACCACGGAATTTGTAGTTTGCTATGTGCTTTCATAGGTTTTCTGAACTCCTTCATGTCAGAAAGAAGTCTTCAACTCCTCAAGTATACTACTCTGGCTGAAGCACCCTTCACTCTTTCCTAAAAATACATGATTTCAAGGAGAAGGAGATACAGAACGTGCCCAAAATTGTCTTCTTTTATCCAGACCCTCCCTCCCAAGAGATTCCTACTCGAGTTCCCGAGCTGAGAATTAAATGGCAGAGAACACTGATGAACAAGAAAGTAGTTTCTCCCCCTCGCCTATATTTCAAGAATACTGTAGGAATATTTAAAGTGTTGTGTGACAGACTTTGGCAGAAATTTCCAATTCTGAAATACAAGGAAAACCCACATGATGATATTAATTTGGTAAAAAGACAATTCAAAGCCAAGAGACTATTTAGACATGTCATTTTATTAAACATCATAAACTCTGCTGTGTTATAGGCACAGTGGAACCAATAAACCATTAATACAGCATCATGCAGTAGCCAAGAGCAGAATATGAAACAGCTTTGATCAAGAGCAGGTGTGAGCACAAAGCAGAAAGTAAATTGTTCAGTCAATTAATGGGAACAGAGTTAAACACTCTTGTCTATCGGTAGGTTATAAATCATTGCATCCCAGTGGGAAAGGCTATAATAATTTCATAACAAAGCTCAGTGATTCTAAACACTCTGCAGTAAATCTTTTATCAGCCTCAGCCTGGCATCTCTGTCCCAAGAGCCAATTTGTTATTTTGTGTGTTCAACCCAAATCAGTGCCCAGAAAAGAAGATTTCAGTGAAAGGGACTTGTGAGCAAACCTCCAAATGTTCACATAGCAGATCTGGATAAATACCCACAAGCTCAGTGGCTTATGTTAACTGTTGAAACATGACAAACCAAACTGGAATACATGAGACAGGCATTTGGTGTAGAACTAAGTAAGCCCTTCACAGAAGCCAGGGAAAATGAGGAGTCACTCAAGGAAACAGGCATCCAGACCTTTTCAATTTTTTAAATTAGTATCAAAAGATATTTTTCTGCTTTTTTCTAGAGTCTCCAAAATGCTTCAATGTCTCCAAAATGGCCCCCAAAAGCTGAAAGCTCTCTCCTTTCACTGCAGCTATAATCTGAAACAAGCATTCTGAAAAAGCAGAGCTCACACTTAGAAATCTGGGAATTTAAAAATCACAGGCCAAGTCGTAACTACTTAGATCTTAGGATTTCTTATTATTTCTCTGGTCTTTGTAATTTCCATCCAGCTCTCCATTTCTACAATCAACCTCAATATGCATGCTCAAGTACTGCCAGAGAAGCCAGCTTCTTCTCAGACTCTGGGGCTGATCACCGCCCCAAACGAGGGGCATATAAAATGCCAACATGTGGCAGTAACTCACTAACTCAGCCTCAAGGTGAGTCTTACTGTATTCTTTTTGACCTTGAAATTAAGGTTCCTAATGATTGGTTTCTTGCCATATTCCCCAGTTAGTGATTAAGCAGGTGCCTTAAATTCCTTCCTGAATACCAGTGGCTTGATTTCATGCCTGA
Organism: Smutsia gigantea; assembly: GCA_032199065.1. Lineage (NCBI taxonomy): Eukaryota > Metazoa > Chordata > Mammalia > Pholidota > Manidae > Smutsia > Smutsia gigantea. The sequence continues at coordinate 246,511 of JAVSCE010021529.1, forward strand.
AACTTAATTTCCCCTATATTTGTTTTAATTTCCACATGTGCCACCACCCTGTTTGCTTGCCTCTGTTTATTGCTCTGCGTTATCTTGACTGGCATTGATTTTCCTTTCTCACACTAACAAATCTCTCAGCTTTAGAGTTAATTTCCTATTCCTACTTCTCCTCCTTTCTTCTAAGCATTTATTGTGTTTATTTGGAACTGGTGCTAAAGAGAGAAAATAACTCTACAGGTTATGACTCCTGACCTTAAAAGTAACTGTAGGCATCAACACCAAAATACTGATTTTGAATAAAATCAGGAGTCTTATATAACCCCTGGATCTGCCTGATCTCTAGGTCCTGCTCTACCACATAGGGCCTATGGAACTGAGGCTGAGACCCTGCAAGGACACTGAATATACTTCTTAAAGTTGATGAGCCTATAGTCTTAATAGCCTCTCCCAATGATGTCTATATTGCTAACTGACGACTTGAATCAGTTTCCTTTTTGGTCTATTATGCCTAATTACACTGGGCAATATCAAGGTTAGCATTCATAGACAAGTTAATGTCTGCATTAAGGAAAAATAGCAATATGACAGTAGATTTGATCCCTAAGAAGGATAGTTCTTTTTTTCAATTAGAATATTCTGTCTTTGGTTGTGTTGTGTATTTTGTCAAATGAGACCTTGAGGTGTTCCAAACAGGTACCTGAATGCTAGAGACTCACACAGTAACCCAACCACTATCTCTTAGCTCTGGCTTTGATTAGCAACAAATAAATTTACAGCTGAACTCAGGAATTATATTCCTTTGTAACTGAAGGATAAACATAATCTATTTCCTTCCTCTTGTGAACACTTGTTAGAGTTTCTCAAGCCAAGGGCAGTCTAAAGCCTATGTTGCTGTGAGGAAACCCTCAACCCAAAACTCACCCAATGTACTCTCCCTCCCTCATTTCTTTCTTTCCTTCTCCCTCTTTCTCTACATACACACACACACACAAACATAAATATTTTCAAACTCCATCCACTGTTTTCCATACTTTGGGCAGTGATGGAAGAGACACCCAGAATTACAGATCTCCACACTGAGAACAAACACTCTCAAGATCATAGCAGAAAACTAAGAACTCAATTTAATGAGTGTGGGAAAAATGGAAGTTCCTACGGCCAGGACCCTCATCGGATCCTAAACTACTTGATGTACTTAGCCTCCTGCGAGGCTACAGCTTCCACACCCTAGGCAATGAGCTATTATTGACTGAGTCACTATATTAAGAGCTCTGCCCAGTGGTCTAGGTGGAGGCAGAGACAGAGGTAGGTTTCTGGACCTGCAGAATGCTGGATGCAGATGTGATTCTAGTGCTGGACCTACCGCTGGGAGAATAAAGCCGCGTGTAAACCCTTTTACCCCAAGAACGTTCTGTTGTCATTTCTCCGTCTCACCAAATCCATAGTGAACCTGCCCGGGGCTGAAACCCTCAAGCAAGACAACAAGAAACAAATACTATGCATCAGATCATTAATAGTTACCTTTGAGAATTATGGATTTTACCAATTAGCAAGTTCTTGACCAACACATTACTTATTTCTGAGAATGGATTTAATTTTCTTTACCAAACGATCAGGTGCCTTATTCAGTAACCTTAGGAATGATAAACCTGGGATAATCTTGGGCCTTGAGTAGATTTGTAAAATGTTTTTTATTTCTAGAAAAGAAACTAGATTTTCAGTCAGAAGACATGGGTTGTAGCTTAGTTCCTATACTCATTAATTATATAGTATTGTGCAATATATGTAACCTCTCTGTATCTTGGCATTTCCACATATTTAGAAGTTATTAACAATCTTCATAACAACTTCTCTACCAATTTGACTTTTGTAAATTGTTTCAGAGCTATTTTTATTGTGGAAAAATATACATAATAAAATTTACCATCTTAACCCCTTTTTTTTAACTCTACAGATCTGTGGTGTTGTTTTCACATTGCGGTGTAACCATCAACACTCCCTCCAGTACATTTCATCTTCCTGGACTGAAACCCTGTGATCATTAGCCTAGAACACCCATGCCAGCCTCCAGAGACCACCATTCTACTGCTTCTATAAATTTGACTACTCTAGGGACCTCATATCAAGACGCCATACAGTATTTGCCCTTTTGTGATTGTCTTATTTCCTTTAATGTCTTTAAGATCCCCCCAGGTTGTAGAATATGTCAGAATTTCCTTCCTTTTTAAGACCAAATAGTATTCCTTTGTATATTTATTTGCCACATTTTATTTATCCTTTCATCTGTTCATGGACATTTGGGTTGCCTCTGCCTTCTGGCTATTGTGAATAATGCTGCTGAGAACAGGGGGGTACACTGCCTGAGTCCCTGCTTTTACTGTTTTGGATATATATACCTGGATTATATGGTAACTCCGTATTTCATTCTATGAAGAATTACCAATTACCATGCCATCTTCCTTTTTTGTGAATTGAAACTCCTTTATAAACAAAATAAGTTAGGTGATGGCATAGTCTGTATTTTTAGATAATGTTTGAGAATTTCTTCAGAACTTTCCTCTTATCTGAAACTCAACTTTTCCTATTGTGACTATCAAGTGAGGATCATAACATAGACCTTGCAAGTCTGTTGTGAAGTTTAAATGTAATGATGATATATTGAACCACATAAATTGTTTTTCTTACAGATTAAACATCGTCAAATGTCAGCAAGTTCATATACCTCAACCTAAGATGTTTACTGATACTCACTTGCCCTCCCAAACCCATTCTACACATTTTGACATATACCCTGCTTGGCGTCCTAGGTGTTGCATGAACAGCTCTCTTGCTCTCTGGCTTCCAGTTAACTCAGAAGGGACAAGCATTAGACAGCAGAGCAGGAGAGCATGTTTGAGATACGTAAAAAGATTAAGCCACGAAGGATGAGTTCATATTCTTCACTATCTCTTCCAGTGCTCATATACAAGGAGGTTACTGTGATGTGGAGGAAAGTCTCTACAGGCAATTTTTCAATGCTGGCAAAAGAAATAAGAGAACACTAATATTAATAGCATTGGAAATTAAAATAATTTGATTTTGCTACTGTGGCTTCCATTCCAAGATCTCAAAAACTATTACTACACTCTTGGATTTATACCCATTTCCCCATTGAGCCAGGAGAATATCATGGATTTTTATGAGTTTTAGTTAAGTACCAAGAGCCACAGAATACAACCACTAGATGGTATGAGCACGGCACAACTTATGAAGTGTTATATATCAATTATAGCTCTCTAAGGCAAAAAAATTAAAAGATAGCATGAGTTGTGTGATGAATGCACTCTTCACTAAACACTGTTTAAAGAGGAAAGAAAAACATATACCTGGAAGGTATGTAAGATGTTAAAGAACAAACCTAGCTGAATTAAAAAATGGCAATTTGATTGATACAATTGCTTCTTTTATTGACAATGTTGGTAAAGAAAACAAAAAAGAGAAACAGATCATGACTATAATATGGGAAGATTTGGGACTATATAAAATCCTTATCACTTTCACTCTTGGGAAGATGGAGTAGAAGTACTTTATTCCTCCCAGTAAGTACAACTGAAAAACCCAGACATTATAAATAAAATAAGTATACAAAGACTCTAAAAGATGGAGAGAGGAAGGCACTGGATTGGGACATGGAGACCAAAGGAATGACATGGTGGTGAGTTCCCTGGGTTTCTGTTTGCATCATATATTCCTGATTTATAGTTGAAAGAGCCAGTAACCCAGAAGCACCAAATGTAAACACTAAAAACTCAGTAACAAAAGCCCGTTCCCACTAGTAAAGGAATCAGGAAAGGGGTAATAGAAAAAGTCATTTTTTAAATATAATAACTACTTTACTCCAACCAAACACCATAGAAAATAACTGTGTACAACTCTCCACCCCAATCAACAAAGGCGGAAGAGGGCACAGGATCCCACTGAACAGCACAGATGCGAGGTGCCCCCACAATCCTGCCTGTGTGGTGTCAGAGAAGGCCAAGTAGGGAGTCAGAAGTATCAGCAAAGCCTACTGGGCAGCAAGGACCCTTCCTCCAGCAGGAATGAGGACCTCTTCCCAATGGGGGTCAAGGGAGGCCATCTGGAAACTAAACTTCAACTACCGGTAGATAGAGATTCAGCACCCCTGTGCTTTCCCTGGATCAGTGTCAGAGGAAGCCAGCTAAAACAGAAGGCTGAAGTAAGATTCAGTGTCATAGCAAAATACCAAAAATGTTCAGGTTTCAATTTTTAAAAATCACTTATCATACCAAGAATTAGGAAAATCTCAACTCATGTAAAATGGCAGTCAACAGATGCCACCAGTCAGATGACCGGGTTGTGAGAATTATCCAACAAAGATTTTAAAGCAACCATCATTAAAATGCTTTAAAGAGCAATTATAAACATACTTGAAGCAAATCAAACAGCAGAAAGTCTACCAAAGACACAGAATGTGTCAACAAAGAAATGTATATATGTGAACCAAATGATAATTTTAGAAATGAAAAATAAATTAACCCAAGTTCAAAACTTGTTGTGTCTTCAAGTTTACTAATTGTTTCTTCTGCTATGTCTCATTGCTGTTAATCTCATCTAGTGTATTTCTTCAATTAAAAAAATATATATTTTAGAGCCAATTTAGGTTTGCAGCAGAATTCAGCAAAAAGTAGAGTTCCTACATGCCCTCTCCCCTCTCACATGGCCTCCCCATCACAAATACTCCTCCCCAGTGTGGTATATTTGTTACAATCAATGAACCAACATTGACACATTATTAACGAAAGCCCATAGTTTATACTATGGTACAGTCTCTGCATTGCACCTTCTATGGTTCTTGACACACATACGATGACATGTATCCAACCTTATAGTACCATACAGAATAGTCTCACTTCCTGAGAAATCCCCTGTGCTTTACCTTTTCTTCCTATTTAGCCCTCCCCACCCCCAAATCCTTGACAACCATTGATCCTTTTACTGTCTACATAGTGTTGTCTTTTCCAGAATGTCATATAGTTGGAATCAAATAATAATTAGCCTTTTCAGATTGGCTTCTTATATTTAGTAATACGCATTTAAGGTTCCTCCGTGTCTTTCATGGCTTGATAACTCATTTCTTTTTAGTGCTAAGTAGTATTCCATTCTATGGATGCACCTGAGTTTATCCATTCATCTTTTGAAAGACATCTTGTTTTCTCTCAAGTTTTGGCAATTATGAATAAGGCTTCTGTAAATATGCATGTGCAGGTTTTTGTGTGGACATAAGTTTTCAACTCCTTTGGGTCAATAACAAGGAGATTGATTCTGGATCATTGGGTGAGAGTGTTAGTTTTGTGATGTCTTTTAATTTAGTAGTTTTGCAGAAACTCCAACTATCCTCTGAAGTGGCTGTGCTGTTTTGCATTTTCCAAAACACTGAGTGAGAATTCCTATTGCTCTACATCCTCACCAGCATATTGTGTTGTCAGTGTTTTAGATTTTGACCATTCTGATAGGTGTGTAATCTCATTGCTTACATTTGCAATTCCCTAATGATCTATAATGTATATTTTCTTCAGTGAGATATCAGTTAAGAGAAGGCCTTTGTAATCATGTTATTATTTTCTTATTGTTGAGTTTTAAGGGATATTTTGGGTAATAGTCCTTTATCAGATGTGTCTTTTGCAAATATTTTCCCCCAGTGTGTGGCTTTTTCTCTCATTCTCTTGATACTCTACTATATTTTTCATCTTCTATATTGTAATTTACACCTTTAGAATTTTGATTTGGTTTTTAGTTTGGTTTGGTTTTTGGATTTTTTTTCCACATTTTTCACATTTCTACTTTTTGTGTCCAATTTTTCCTCTAGCTTCTTAAACATACAGAAGACAATTACGATAACTGGTTTGATGTCCCCTTGCACTAATTCTATCATCCGTGTGATTCCTAGATCTGTTTTGATGGAATATTTTTTATTCTCATCATGTGTCTATTTTTTGTGTTCTCATGCCTGGTAATTTCTTATTTGATGCCAGACTTGGTAAATGTTGCCTTATTGCGTGCTTAATATGTTTATGTTCCAATACATTTTTTGAGCTTTTGTTTCAGATTCATTTAAATTACATGAGAACAGTCTGATTTGGAGAGGTCCAGAACTAATTTTGTACTACTACTTAGGAAAGACTGTTCTGAGTATTCTACCTATTACCCCATGAATTTATGAAGTTTCCTACTTTGATGCAAAAGAAACTATTCCCAACCCTGGCTGGGGAATATTTCCTCTTATTTGGGGCGGGAGGATATTTGTTTCAGTGGACTTAAACAGCTTCCTCACATGCATGAGCTGATCTGATCTCAGCTAAAGGCTAGAGGAGGGCCCTCTACAAACCTTGCTCTCTAAAAATCTCTCTCTCCTCTGTACTCTGCCCAATGGACTCTATTCCTGGGCCTCTTTGGGCTCCCAGCTCTGTGTACTTTACTCAGAGAAACTGAAAGTTTCTCCCACCTACATAATGACCTGGAAAGTCTCCAGGCAGTGAGCAAGGGCAATTATAAGGCTCACCTCACTTGTTCCCATCTCTCAGAGATTACTGTCCTTTATCATGATACTCAATTCCTTTAAAACTGTTTTATTTATTTTGCCTGGATTTGTTGTTACAGGTAAGAAGGTAAACCTGTTACTCCATTTTGGCCAGCAAGTGTTTGGGACCCAGCAGCAAGTCATTAGACCTTCACAAAGCTATTACAAGGTATAAAAAAGGAGAAAATTTGGACTTGCAGACTGATGTATGGTTTCTTTCAGTGGGTTCCCCCATGTCCTTGCCCCCTACTGTCAGCTTGCTCCCATTGTAACCTTTCTCTTCTCACTATGCAGCAAGAGTTTACATTGGCTCGTTGTTAATTTTTTTAAACCTTTAAAAAGGGACATATGTAGATTTCTCTGAGAGCTTTTCTAGAGCTCCCTTCTCCCACCTCAAGAACTCTATCAAATTTCAAAGGATCTATTCTTTGCCAATCTTCAACTGTCTAATAAATTAAAAGTCTTATTTTATAAAAGCTGGATGTAACATAAGCTAAGAGTCATGAAACAGTCTTGCAAAGTCTTAGCATATCTTGCAAAGGTCATCTGGCAACTATTATGCTCAGTTTTTGAAGATAAACAATTAGAGTCTCTTTTGCTAACCTGTTTCATATATACTATTTTATACGTTAGTATGGAATCAAAGTACATAGAACTACTGCCTGTCAAGTTAATGGGCTTTCAACATATATTTGTTGGACAAATAAATGCATAGTTTTAGGGGTCATCCAGGTTTGCTAGCATATTATAAAATCTACAGGGTTTATGAATATTAAAACACTCAGAGAAAAGAATGAGAAATCATCAAAGATGAAGATAATCTTAAAAGCAACCAAAAGAAATATGACATTTTCTGCACAGCAGACTTCCCACCAGCACTACCAGATTCTCAAAGACAGCAGAACATTTCTGTAAACTTCTAAGAAAAATAAAGTTGATTTCAATGTGAAATTCTTCACCCAGCTAGGTTATAATGCAAGAATGGAGAGCAAAGTAAAGGTATTTACTGACAAGATAATCTGCACATTACAAACTCCAAGTAAAAGAACTTCTAAAAGAATCTGTTTCATTTAATAGGAAAGAAAATGGAACCAGAAGAAGGGATATAAGACACAAGTGCGAATGCAGATTTTTTTTAAACATGTTGGCTGAATTTAAACGAGGATTGACTATACACAGTATTACTGACAATGTAATTTGTTGTGTTTAAAAGTGAGACAAAACTAAAATAGAAGCTATAACATGGGAAATTCATGTCAATAAGGGCTGAACTATCCCAAAGCTCACGAACTATTCCACAAAAGGACAGAGATGGTGGCTAACTAGATTTTTAAGGAAAGAATGTTAAAAATGTTAAGGGAAACCATTGAAAGAACAAAAACAAGCGTCTAACTTCAAGAAGTTGGGAAAAAAGAAAAACAAGAAATAAAAAAGTAGTTTAAAAAATAAGACGTTAGAATTAAGTCCAAATGTTATCATGAGAAAGAAAAGAAGCACCCACTGAGGTCCAGGAACTGGCCTCACAATTACAGGTAGACCTCAGAGCTATTGAAGTAGGTCTGTCACTCAAAGCTAGTCTATGTTGTACTTCCATTTGGACATAAATAATCTCACAAAACACCAGCTTCAAAGTCACTGTGAGACCATGATAAAGTGACACAAAATGTGACCACTTTTTAATGGTGGCTAAACAAAGTCACTGTCACTGTGCAATCCACAAAATGCCAAACATTCCCCTCTTCTGGCTAATATGAGTGAATGCTACTACTGCCTTGTAACAGACACAGCTTTTGTCCCACTCTATCCTGCCCTCCCCAGAGCTAAGATTTGTTAATATACTCAGTTACAGAACGGTCCCCATTTTCTGACAGCATTCAGTCCAGAGTAAATCTTTTTTCTTAGACCCTCCCCCAAATAACCCAACCAAAGCCAAATATGGTGAGTCCTTTGTAACAGCTCCTCACTGAGCCCTCCATCCTTGTTCTCCAAAGTACACCATCTCCAGTGGCTGAGTTATAAAGGCAGCGCTCAATTATGGGTGCACTGCTGGGGTCTTTGGCTGGGAAGCATTGACATTTGTTATCACAATAACATTAAAATGGTATTTTTGTTCACGCTTCTAATTTGTTCCTGGATGATTTTTTTTTAATTAAGGTATCGTTGATACACAATCGTATGACAGTTTCACATGAACAACCCTGTGGTTTCAACACGCACCCATATTATCAAGTTCCCCACCACCACCCCATTACAGTCACTGTACATCAGCGTAGTAAGATGCTATAGAGTCACTTACTTGTCTTCTCCATGCTGTACTGCCTTCCCTGTGACCTACCTATACTGTGATGTTAATTATAATGCCTTTAATCCCCTTCTCCCTCCCTTCCCACCCACCATCCCCAACCCCTTCCCTTTTGTAACCATTAGTCCTTTCTTGGAGTCATTCCTAGATGATTTTTAAAATACTGCCAATAGTCCCTGAATACCACCCGCACCAAAAAAAATTCTGTTGGAACATTTCATTTTCTTAAAAGTACAGAATAATGTGGCGGGAGCCAACATCTTTCCAGTATTGTTTTCCTTTCAGAAAGATGATGTTTCTCTCTACTTATATACATCATGGTTTATTGTATCTCTGTAGTTTTATTCACATAGCTACTGTGTATGAGTTGTCAAATTTATATCCAAGTAAGATATAAAAAACTATATATTTGTATAACAATATTTTTACATAGACATTTATGTATATTTATGTATAGATATGTACACACATATTTCTTCATAAAGTTTTATACATGTCTTTTCAAGTTTATTCCTATATATTTTGTGCTATTATGTATCACTAATATACTTTTTGTTTTCTAATTCACTAATATCTATTTTTAACTTTAAATTCTCTAGTACATTTTCTTGATCTTTTGCTAGTATTTAGAATAAAATGATTGCCTGACTTATTTCTAATAAACATTCCAGGATATGGATTTTTCTGAGTATAGATCTGACTACATGCTATAAATTATCATACAGAACACAGAGCTCTTCTTGTCCTTAATTCCTAAATTATCTGAGGTTGTAACTGTTAGATTTTATATTAGTTATTTAGGAGAGTTGATTATTTTCCAGGTCAATAAAGCTTTGTCTCTTTAATTTTTTTGTGTAATCGGGTTCAGTTTTTTAGAACATGATAGTGATAGACTCTCACCTGTACTATAACTGAAAATTTCTTATTTTCCTCAATTATCTTCATTATAAATAATTGTCCATGGATATTTAAAAGGTAATACATTCTTTCGAGGCACAAACATATGCATGTATATTCTTAATGCACATTCTTAACATGGATGCATCTTTATGAATAAGCATATACTCCAAAATACAAGAATGATATTTGTTCTTCTCACTATTGTGTCATTAGATCCTGGTGCAATGCCAGGTGTTCTCAAGAAATATTTGTAATTCAATGAATTAATGATTATTTTCATGTATTTTTCTCCCCTAAATGATCTCTCAAAAACTAAAAGATGTGTTAAAAGTCCCACACTACTATGGTGATGTCACATGTTCCCTGCCCTGTTTAAAAGATTCGCTGGATATATTTACATTCTACATTATTTGGTTAATCAAGGTTCATAACTGTTATATTTTCATTATGGAATTTTCCATCAAAATAAAATCATCTTTGTCCAGTTACTGCTTTGGGGACTACTTTGTTTTGATGCAGGTGACAGCTCTGTTGTTTTCCAAAGCCTGATATAGCTTTACCCCAATGTTTAACTTACTGAAATTCTGTTACAGTTGTGTTTCTTATAAAAACTACATAAATGTTGTGTTTTGGTTGTTTTAACTAGTAGGAACATTTGGCCTCTAAACAGTGATGTGTCATAAATACTTCTTATGGTTTTAGTTTTTGTGCTTCTTTTTGTTTCCTTTACTATCTGGTCTTTTATTTGCTTTTCCTTTACTATCTGGTCTTTTACTTGCTTTTTTAAAATTTCCATAATAAGTTAGAAAGTATACATTGTATTTCAATAGTATATAGACCCAAATATCTAGCATAAACTTTCTCAATACATCAGTGTAACAAAAGAAATAATCTACTGCTTCCCACCTATACAATATTTGGAAAACAACATGCTTCTACTCTTCCTGCACCTTCATACCAATTCCTTGCACACTCTTAAAGAGAAAAACCTGAGGTGGTAGAACCAGAATCTAAATACTCCTTATCATTCATATTATGTGTCTCCTTCATTAAGAATTTTTCCTGATATTTTAATTTTGATTTGTCCATATTTACAATAGTTGTTTAGTCTTAGTATGTTTAACAGGTTTCAAGGTTTATTTCCAGCTTTTATCCCACTACTTTCCCAGTCCTGAGCTGTTCTCACTTATCTCTAAGTTATCTAGAAGACATGTTTAAATATTTTTCTCCCCACGAAAATAAATATATATAAGCAGTTCCGATAATGTTTACAGGATAAGCCTTGCTCTTGGCTTCAGGTGAACTATAACTGACTTCCCTTCTGATGCTCAGCTTTGTGGGTGAGAAGACTGAGGTCAAGGTGATCTTTGTTCTTTTCTATTTACTTTTTATTCCCATGTCTCTCTACGCATGCAGAATTTTTATTTCTCTTGTCTCAATAAAGGTTTGATTTGCTCTAGAAGACAACTGTCCAACAGAATTGTCTGTGATGATGGAAATATCCTATATCTGTGTGTGCAATACAGTTAGCAGTCAGCTATATGTGGCTACCAAGCACCTGAAATGTGGCTACTACAAATTATTAAATGCTAATTAATTAATTTAAATAACTGCATGTGTGTGGTGGTGACTACCATGTTGGACAGTATAGTTTCAGAATGTTCCAGGGTTCTGAGGAAGAAGTGAACTTCACTTATCTGTAATATCTCACCTTGCTTTTCTCAATCACCTCTCCCCTGCTTGAGGAAACTGGATTTTCCTCCGATTTGGTCAGCTGGAATGCAGATCTGGAAACTTGTTGCTTTTTGCTACTTCCCTTCAGATTCCTTTCAGTGATCTCTGCTCCATCTCTCTGGACCATCAGTAGAATTCCCACTTGGGTCCCACACTTAATTATTCTCTTCTGACCTCACTGCTTCTTCCTTAAACTGTAAGATGGAAGCGCTCTTTCAATCAGCTCTATAGTGAGAGGCAAGCAGCGGAGTTTGTCTTCATCTGAGTTCCTTTGAAGGAGGGACTGTCATTTTAAAATGAGATCATCTGGTTTGGGAGGCTTAGATAGAGAAGAGAATCTTCCCATTCACTCAGTGTTTCATTTTCCAGGATTCCCAGTTTGCCTTTGTAGCTCTGCCCTGACAGTTGACTTCTCTAAGCTCTGATTGCTCAAAGAGGCAACCGCTCCAAGGAATTCTCTCAAATAAGCACCTTGCCAGCCAGAGGACTAGATAAGGAGCCAGGCCTCCTCCCCGCACGGAGCCTCCTTTGTTTTAGAGCCACTTGTTTTTTTCTCTTTCTGGACTTCAAATTCCCACTCTTCCATTTAAATTCAGCAATACAAGTGAGCCTTCAAAACCCTAGGACCCCAATAAGAGCGGAGCCCCCAGTTTCTCTACCAGGGACCTGGCTGTGTGCCCCTTGTATACTCCAGGGCTTGTAAGTAATAAACTCACTTTTGTATGGAAGTTTCCTAGTGGTTATTGCTGAAGGGCGTCTTGCAGTCGTAATAACCATATGGGTGGGTCCAGCTGTAACTTTGGTTTGGAAAAGCGGGATGTCTGGGAAGCTCACGAGGCCCCAGGTGAGTGCCCCCAGGCATTTCTCACTGATAGAATCACTACCCACAGGCTGCAACAGCACCAAACACCTTCTTGGTGTTCTTTTTGAAGAAGCTGGGCTATCAGACGGCTCCACCTCACTCCAGTCTTTATTTAGTTTCCTGGGTTTTTTTGCTCTGCCAGAGTGAGACTGTCTCCACACCATCTTCCTAATTCTGGCTACTCCACCATATGTTGCCATTTCCCTTGTTCCCTCTGTAGCCACTTAGCTACTTCTACCGCCTTGGCAGCCAAATCAGCACGTTCCCCCCCCACCAGCCTCAAGTCTTTTTTCAGGAAAGCAGCAGGTCGGCCAGCCTGGGAGGCACTAGCATGTACCGGACTCTTCCTTCGGGTGTACTCTGGGCGTCAGATCCCCTTTGGGTCTGGAGTGGGAGCGGGGGCCTTTAGAGCCAAGTCAGAAATCCTCTAGATAAGCGATTATTTTATGAATTCCATGACAGACCTTTCCATCCATAATGCTATACTTCCTCTGCCTCTCCAGTCCCATCTTGTGGGTACCTCCTACCAAGTGCTCTTCTATCAAGGCCTGTGGTGATTTAAAGGCCTTTTCAATTTCTGCTGCCCAGATCCTGAAAGCAGCTGGAGTTAATGAATGGATCTAGGACGCATAGTGGGCCGCCTGATGCTGCTTTGCATCACGAGGAGCGAGGAACCTGGCTTTGACGCTCTCACCATGCTGCCAGGTGGGGTCATCAGGGCGATCAGGGCCAGCAAGGGCACTCCCGGCTTTATTTTTCAGAATTCCAATGCCCTGCATTCTACCTGAACTTGATTCACAACTCATATTTGCCAGTTAGCTTTCCACTCTGAGGCTCAGGACACTAAGCAGGGAATCCACTCAGGTCTTCAAACTCACTATGGCTAAACCTGGTCAGCCTCTCTGGACTCCAGGTTCGGGAGGTAAATGCACTCCCTGGAGGAGGGGGGGTTGTCCTGGGGCAGGTGTTCCTCATGGAGTCACAGGACGACTTTGGCTAGACTCAGGCACTTGGAAGCTGGAAAAAGTGGTGGGCAGGGCGTTCGGTGAGTGACCTTCTCCAGTAAGGGCCCTGGTTACCTCTGCAACTGTCTGATTGGTTTGCAGGCTAAGATGGTGGGTGTGTGGGAAGGATTTTAAATCCTGGGAAGTCCTTCTCCATTAGGTGTTCTCCTTCTTTCTCTTTCTCCTACTCTTCTTTCATTGTCTTTCTCCCTCTCCTTATTTCCTGGGGCCTCTTTGTTGGTAGAAGGAAAGAGGAGGCAAAGGAGGGGAATGAGAGACCCTGCTGTGGTAGGTGAGTTTGTTTGGGAGAGGGAAAACTGGTGGGTGAGGGGAGGCTGGTTGCTTTCAAGTTTAGTACTTTTACAGTATGTGTTTACTTTTGCATCTCATTTTTAAAAATTTCGCTTGGTAGTTATTTTCATTTTCAGTTTTAAGTCTCCTGAACTTGAAAAATTTTGCTTTATAGCTTTATTTCTTCTTGTTCATATGTGTCTTATGGGACATCAGTTATCTGCATCTTTGGTCTCCAACCTATGCCTTCCTTATGCATATTCTGTCTTACTATTTCCTTTCTCTACACATTTTGGAAGAATAGCTTCAGGATGTCATCCACAGTTCAGTGTAGCCCAGTTTTGATTCTGTTCTTTACTACAATTAATACTGATTTAATTATCCTGCTGTATTTTTACTTATACTACCTTCCTGCTTTACCTCTTCCAGTTCTTTCTTTACTTCTGTCTCTCACCAGCATCTGATATTTAAAAGGTCAGTTTTCTGTTATTTTATCAACTTGCAGCTTTTACTTTGAAGTCTGCTTTTATGAATTTTCTTGAGTATTATATGAAATTCCATATTATGAATCATTTTTTGAAGTACTTTTCTCTTCTGCAGCTTAAATTATTTATACTGCAGATTATTCTTATGGACTCCATATTCTTTATTTTTGCTTCCTTCTTCAGGAGAGGTAGATCCACTGTGGGTAAAATGAGAGTTCCCGTGGCCAGGATTCTCACCTGGCCCTGGTTGATTAGCTCACTGCACACCTGTGGGCAATACATGGCTGTTGACTCTATATGAAGAGCTCCGCCCAGTGCTCTGGGCACGACACGGTGGTATGGCTGCAAGGTTGCAGGAGAGCAGAGCAGAGGCTGGAGTGGTGGCAGTGCCAAGGACAGAGGCCCAGAGGATGGCTGTGTGGGACGACTGTGCAGAGAGGCCCAGAGGACGGCTGTGTGGGACGACTGTGCAGAGAGGCCCAGAGGACGGCTGTGTGGGACGACTGTGCAGAGAGGCCCAGAGGATGGCTGTGTGGGACGACTGTGCAGAGAGGCCCAGAGGACGGCTGTGTGGGACAACTGTGCAGACAGAGAAGCCCAGAGGCAGAGACTGGCTTGCTGCATAGACTCACTCTGAGTGAATGGGATTTTAGTGACTGACCTGCCACCGTGAAAATAAAGTTGGATATAACCCTTTCACCCTAAGAACAGTTTTGCTGTCAATTTCTTTGGTCACACTGAATCCACAGCGAACTTGCCCGGGCTGAAACCCATTGGCAAGACAATCGACATAGTCGCCAGGACTCATTGTTGACCAAGGAAAAAGACAGGCTGCCCTTATGGGAGGGGTGCTTCAGCAGACAGCCCCTGTGAACAGGGAGACAGTGGATTGTCCCCCAATGGGTATGTGGTCTGAGGTGGCTTGCCTCCTAGAGGACTGGGCCCCACCCCAGGACTGGAGGCAAGTGGAGGTGACACCTGAGGCTGTAGGGGTGGCCCTTGGTAAAATAAGTAGATCCTTTGAGAAGCAGAGTGCCCATGAGGCAGCAGGGACTGTGGGTTGGCTGCTTCTCACAGTATTAAAAAAGTCTACAGAGGAAATGGTGGCACGAGAACGTGAGCTGCCAACTTCTGGGGATTCCCTGAGGAAGGAGATGGCATTGATGTGAGAGGAGGCAGCATGGGAGGGCCAGTAGCAGGGTGCCATTGGAGATGAGACGGCAGTGCTGCCGAGTGTTCTGAAGAAGAGGCCATCGAGGAAAAAGACGAACTCCTGAAGGAAGCACAGGCGGAGGTGGCATGAGAACGTCAGCTGTGAAGCATTGAGGTGAAGGTAAGAGAGCTTCTGAAGACTGAGCTGGCATTGCTGTGAAGCACTGTAACAGAGGAGGCACTTGGGGGAGTGGAGAGAAAGGTGCCATCAGCCCCAGAAATGGAGGAGCTGGGGAAGGATGAAGAGGTGGTGCCAGAGGCACTGGCCCCTCCTGTGTTGAAAGCATGCCCAGTGGTTGTAAAGAAAATAAAGACCCAGCAGCTGAAGGTTCCCCAAGGAGAGGAGCAGCCCCCTCCCCAGGTCGTGGAGCCCTCTATGGGCCGCACCTATACTCAGGCTGAGCTGGTGGCTGTGGGACTTAGGGGTGGAGGGAATTGTTCTTTCCAGATCAGAGAGGGGAAAGCTATCTTCCCTGACAGTGCAGCCTGCCTTAAGGCAACAATTACAAAATGCGAGGTGACATGTACAGTAGCTGAAGCAACGAGAACCCAGAAAGAAATAAGACCTGTTACAGGAGGAATTTGAGGGGCCCCAGTAGGGTTACGAGGACCCAGATGTGGGTTAACTTGGTACAGGCAGGAGTAGATGGAAGGAAATTAGATGGGAAGCCAAACAGAATCTTACTGGAGCTATGGCAACGACTGAAACCAGTGCAGCAGTTTAAGCCATTAAGACCAAAGAGGCAGAGGTCAGAGACAGAGCCACGAGTTCGGCCTGTGTATCTGCAAGACTTTTTGCTGGAGAGGCTGGAGAACAATGTTCGAGCTTCCTTGCACAGGGACCATTGCAGAGGCCTGAGGGCACATAGATTGAGAGGAGAGAATCCTGGAGGGGTGGAGTGTGGATAAAATGAGAGTTCCTGTGGCCAGGATTCTCACCTGGCCCTGGTTGATTAGCTCACTGCACACCTGTGGGCAATACATGGCTGTTGACTCTATATGAAGAGCTCCACCCAGTGCTCTGGGCACGACACGGTGGTATGGCCGCAAGGTTGCAGGAGAGCAGAGCAGAGGCTGGAGTGGTGGCAGCGCTGAGGACAGAGGCCCAGGGGATGGCTGTGCAGAACGACTGTGCAGAGAGGCCCAGAGGACGGCTGTGTGGGACAATTGTGCAGACAGAGGAGCCCAGAGGCAGAGACCGGCTTGCTGCATACAGACTTGCTCTGAGTGAACGGGATTTTAGTGACTGACCTGCCACCTGGAAATAAAGTTGGGTATAACCCTTTTCATCCCAAGAACAGTTTTGCTGTCAATTTGTCTGGTCACACTGAATTCATAGCAAACTGCCCGGGGCTGAAACCCATTGGCAAGACATCCACTAACCTAAGCAAGGAAGTAAATTCTAGTTGGTTCTCATTATTGTTTTTGTACTCCTCTTAGATCACAAGCAGGAAAGCTAAATAAGATGCACAGACCCAAACCCAATTTCCAGTGTGTTGTGTAGCCTTTTATTTAGAGTGGCTGGCCTGAAAGTCTTTTCTATTTAACTTGACTGCCTTTCTGTTAGGAAAAGAGGTGATCTGTATAATCTGAAGCAATCTGTAGTTCTCCACTTATCAAAAATGATGAGTGAAAAAATGCAGCTCTCTAAATGTAATTCTCCAACTTTTAGCCCTTGGAGGTCTAACCTGTAAAAGCACCAGGCCCTTCCCATTATAGCCATCAATTGTATTTCTTAGTGGAAAGTGTTTGATAGAATCATGTCTAAAGAGGGGAGACAGGGGTGCTGAACCAGCTCTGCTCAATAGAAGCTGCTTTCTTCCTTTTAAAAATGAAAAACCCCTCTGCTCTGAGGACTATATATACAAAGATTTGATGGGTTGAATGTTTTATCAACTTTTTCTCCATGTGGCTTGTCCCTCTGCCTCAGGACCTCATCTGAGCTATGGTACATGGACAGTCCACATTAAATCTGGCATATCCTTGAGTATAGGACCTAGTTCATTATTCTGTACCATTTAAAATGTGCGTACCTTACTGTGTTTTCTCAATGATAAGATGAGATTGGGTGAGAGACAGATTAACTTTGCCACACATAGGGGCCTTTTGGCTTGGTCAAACAAGTACATATATCTATACAGATTTTCCTTGCCCTAGTTACATGCCTCTCCCTTCAAAGAGAAATGGGCCCCCATTCACAATCATAAGTAATCATGGAGTGTTGCCTCAGCAGAGGATATCAAAGAGGGGCTCATTGTTCAAGTAGGGCTCTTGTTCCCCAACTGGTTCCTGTTATTTCACACCCATTTCACATCCTCAGTATTACCCATGTCTGTGACAATAATTTATTCATCCAGTTGTTTGACAAATATTATTTACCATCTCAGGTTTATGGTAGGCACTGGAGATAGAATGGCAAATAATATAAACATAGTCCTTGTTCTCATACAATGTGTAGTCTAATGAGAAGAAAGTCAATAAACAGGTAAATGAATAAAAATATTCATAACAGGTATGTTATTTACTGTCAAGAGAGTAAACTGTGGGTTGTGACAGAGCCTGTAGAGGGGAGTGCTTTAAATTCGGTGGCATTGACTCCTGTGTTTAAGTTGAGAAGAATGAGAAGCCAGTGTT
Organism: Smutsia gigantea; assembly: GCA_032199065.1. Lineage (NCBI taxonomy): Eukaryota > Metazoa > Chordata > Mammalia > Pholidota > Manidae > Smutsia > Smutsia gigantea. The sequence continues at coordinate 264,503 of JAVSCE010021529.1, forward strand.
GTGAAGTGGTGTGAGAATGACAATCTGTCCTAGGTAGAACTGCAGATGGGAAGGCCCTGAGGCAGAAATCAGGGCAGTGATTGGAGGATATTAGGAAAGGGGCTGGAACCTGAGATTTGGAGAGGCAGGCATAAACCAAAACACACAGAGTCTGAAGGTAAAGTCTGTGAGATAAATTCTAAATACTGTGCGAAGGCACTGAAGGATTTTGGGGAGTAGCATGGCATTTTAAATAGAGAGTACTGTGATATTTTTCGAAAACATGGTTCTGGAATGGGGAGCAGGGAGAATGAAGAGCAAGAGTGGAAGCCAGAAAACCATTTAGTTGATGCCAATGTCCACACCAGAAATGCAAACATCTGAAATACAGGACAAAGGAAGATGCAATAGGGATTGCCACTAGTTCGGGTGTAGGATATAAACTACAGAAGCACTAAGGGATGCCTTTAGGGTTCTTGCTTAAGCAACTGAGCAGATGACAGTAGATTTCACTAGGATGTGGAACACTGGGAAAGGAACACATAACGGGGGAAAGAGGAATCAACAGTTCACATTTGGACATCATACTCTTGGGAAGTCTTTGAGTCATAAGCTTATCCATAGAATTCAAAGTCATATGAAACATGTCACCTAAGAAGAGAGAGTAGATAAGTATAGAAAGTCCCTAGCAACTCCAACATTTTAGAAGTTGGGTAGAAGAGGAGGAGCCAGGAAAGGAGACTAAAACAAACAGGACAATAACATAAAAAAAGAGAACTAGGGCAGTGTGGTCAAGTGAAAGCCCAGAGAAGAAAGTTTTCAGGAGGGAAGAGCAGTCCCTTGAGCTGGAGCTGCTATTAGTCTGAGGAAGATGATATGTCTTCAAAATTTGTGATCACGACGGTCATTAGCCATCATGATGAGTGGATTTCATTTGAATGGTGGGGTTTGGAAGAGGAGGAAAGGAAGCTGGGGAAAAAAGTATACAATTAAAAATGAATTTAAAATGAACGGGGATAAAATTGTCAATTGTAATTGGACAAGTGGAGATAACATATGTCAACAACTGTTTCAAGATCTTTGTCCCTGAAGGGGGGCAAGAAATGGGACAATATCTCAAGCAGGAAAGGATATCAAAGAAGGGTTTTAAAAGATGGGAGATTCTGGAGCATGTTTATCTGCTGATCATGATGACCCTACAGAGGTGAAAGAGTCTAATGTTGCAATCTAAAGAGATCTTATCAGTAAGAGTAGAATTTCTGGGAGGTTGAGAAGGAATGGGATCCAGAACAGCAATGAGAGATTGGCTTTTGACAACAGGAGGGGATCTTTATCTACCTTAGCAGGAAGAAGAATGGATGCAGAAAAATCTGCAGTCCGATAGAACAACTCCCCACTTGACCAACCTCTCCTTGGTCAGAAGAGTGGCCAAATCCTAAGACTACACTGCAAAAATAGATAACAAAGTCCAAGATGAAATCAATCGGATTTCTCCTTGCTATTGGATCAGCAGAGCCCTAGAGTCTTACTTCTCTAGCTGTTTTCTGGAGGTCACAGGCCAGATATTTGGATAACAAGGCAGTGGTAGTAAAAAGTAAGTTGTGTTCAGCATGTGGAATAGCTTTACCTGCATTTTTCTCACATGTTGTAAACTTGCTGCTATGAATCCTTTCTTATCAGTATTATAAAAAGCCCTTTTGTTTTAGTGATAAGGATTTTAAGTCATCGCTTTTGTTTTAAAGTCTAAAAATAGGGAAGTACACACACACAGACTGGTAGAGGAATGCAGTACGTCTTTTGACTACAGAACCATTGCACCAGAATAGTGAAGAACAAGACAACAGCCTGCTTGGGAGCCATTTTGGGGTATACTTCTAAAAATAATGTTTTTCACATTAACTTCAATGCAATGCCCTAGGATTTTGAGCCGTGACTGCTCTTGCTAGCTGACACTGACATATTCTCTTATACATACATATGACAACCCCCAGCCTACCAGTCAGCCAGCTTACAATAATATTTATAGATACCTTTGAACTCAATCACACAGCAAATAAGACATACAGGAGAAGAAAAAGCAATAACAACTGTTAAGTAACACTTGTCTTATTTTTCTCAGGCATGAGGTCAAGGGTTAAATGCACACATTAAAGGAGGAAAAAATGCCTGCTATTAGAGTAAACTGGCACAGTTAAAGGAAAAATTCAAGAAACGTCACAGAGTAGAGGATTTTCTCTCCCCCAAATGAGGTGTCATTTTAGGTTTCCACCTACATATGTCAATTTAATTATAACAGATTTTATAAATCAGAAGCAATAATAGGGCACTGGGTGAGTGGGTGTGTGTGTGTGTGCATGCATGTTTGATTTTTAAATATTCAATGTGCAGATTTTGCACTCCAGAGAATTAATCAAACTGTCAGGCCCAAGACCAAAAACTGAAAAGCACACACAGTGGTATGTCATGGTAACTTAGCAACAAGAGCTGAAGAGGTTAAGACAGAAATTGCTGTCATTTTCTTATATTTAAGAATCTCTACTTTATACTCTCCCTGCTCACTGCCCCACCCAACACATATTCTGATTCCTGCAGGTGGTAGTTCACTGAATCTGATCTTTTATATATTTTAATGATCTTGTGTTTGACAATTTCTATTTGTGGAGGATAAAAGGAATCACCTACTGAGTACAGAATTTCAGAGCATCTGTGGCTACTTCATCAGTCAAAACTCTAAGTCTTTTGTGCAGAACATGTGTGTAACCAATGGGACTTATGATTTCCCATCAGCTCATGAAACACACATTGATAGTGAGCAATTCCTAGATCAAGCACAGCACCGGAGGGACATAACCAATTCCATGACAGGTCTGTTCTGATACTAAATGGCAACCACCTCTGTCAGGGTGATAGTTGGGAGCAGCCCCTGCATGGGTACCACCACAGGGCCATGGTCGGTCCTCTGGGCAAGGAGGCTGGTTAAAATATATTTAATTTAGGTGAAAATATAAAAAGGAGTATTATATCTTGAGGCCTGAGCAAGAACAAAAGGGATGTATTTGCAAACAAAGAGGGGGAAAGCATTATGAGGGTATTTTAAATGCAGACATATTAACAGTTTACATAACGCTGCAACTGACCTTGAGTTCGTGAGAAGACAGGGAATGCTTATCTCCTTCCTCCCAGTCTCATCAATGTTGGCCTGTTACATTGAGCACTCTGCACCAGCTCTTACATCAAGGACAAGACGCTGATTTGAGTCTAGCAATGGGCAAAGGTGAGGTGGTACCTCCTTCTCCCATGCTGACCCTAGGGCAGGTTGCTTCTAAAATCATATGTTTCCTTTAAAATAGACATGGCTTCTGATAGATTAAAGATCTGTAATCTCTCTGGACTGTAGCATGATTGTGTTGGATGTTGGGAAGACTTCCAAAATAAAAGTCAGCATCTCAGGATACTGTGTGAAAAAGAAGATTGTTATTATGCCAACCATAACAGTCCCATTTTATGACTTGAGGCTCAGTTGTCTTAGTATTCCTGGCCCTGCCCCTGTCCATCCAGGGGTTTGGGGGAGATAATACACTTCCTGAGCTTCAAGAGTTGCTACTTCTACTTATCTAAAATCTGATGATTATATTAGGTTTTACTACCTTCACACTTCCTTTTTCTATCACTTATCTCTCACAGGGCTATTTCATAATGCCTTTTTTCTCTGTGTAGTATGGATGTATTCATTTATTTAATGAATATTAATTGAGCTCTTTTTAGGCCAGATTCCTCAATCTCAAAAGGAAATAGGCTTTTTCCTTACCCTCAAAAAGCTGAAAAGAGATACATTTCATGTTATAAGGCATTCTACCTTCACCCCAGGGCAGTGCTGTCTCTGACCTCTGCTCCCTCAGGATCCCCAGGTCGAAGGGCACACTGGTCATCCTGCCTGTCCCCTAAGTCAGTGATGCCCAGAGAGAGGTGTGCACACCTCCTGGATTGTGGAAGATGATCCCTTGGACTATAGGAAGAAAATATTAGAACTTCACTTAACATTTTGTTTTGTTTAGGGGAATGGAAAGAAATTATGTGTAGAGTCACATTAATTCATTCTCATAATTTTCCTATTTTCATGGGATCAGGTCACACATAGTGCATGAAGAGCCCAGAAGAAAGAGGAGTCTGCCGCACAGATGGTTTAACAGTGGCATCCTCGTTTGCTTTGAGAGAGTTGCGATGTTGTGCAGTTTACATTTGCTCACTTAAGTAGACTTTAAATTGCACTGTCTCATTTAAACCTCAAAAATGTCCAAGTGGCTTGATATATTCCTGAATGAAAACACTGCTGATTAATGATAATTCAAGTACAAGAGAGCAACAAAATTGATAGAGTTGACAGTCTACCTGTCCTGCATATTCTCTTTGTAAACTTTACAAGGAACAAAGAATTGCACTGTAATGAGTGCTCACAAAAAGTTACCAGAATTTTTAGAAATTATCAAGAAATCATTAAAAATATGGGTTATATCTGCTATTAGTTGATGTATTTAGCTGTGCTCTGTAATGAACTCCACCCTAAGTGAATTATGTTCCTTATGATGTAAGCAAATGCCAGTGTTATATGTACATAATTTATGAATAAATGTGTATGCATTTATTGGGGTGCATACTCCCAAAAATGTAATAACATGGGCCTATGATCAAAATGTGTGGCTGCTACAATTCTAAGCAATCATGCTGTAGTTCTCTTTCTGGTTTTAGTGACCATTCCAGGTACACTGGCTTTACAGGCTGAGCTGCCTTGACTTACCTGTCCCTGGAACTAGTATTGATCTGCTTAGCATTCTGTTCACATGTCTTGTCCTGACCAGAACAGATTATGTATCAAATCCTGAGGAAAACTTCTTGATTTTAATGAGAAGAATCATTTCATAGAGTACTGCCACCTGCTAAATTTGGAATATATTTTTTGTCTATGGTCTTTTCCCGTTACTGCCTTGAAAGACTGTCATGCAGGTGTTGTCCTTACATGTGGTTGGATCATACGTTCCCTCAACAAATATTTACTGACCACCTGATCCCTTCTTGGCCACGGCGTGCTACGCACAGCTCCTCACACGAGCACAGCAAGCCGGCGTTTTCGAGGGTCCCTGTACCCACGCTGCAGTCCGTGCGCGTCTGACACATAAACCACCCCTCGCCCGCAGCGGTCGCTGGCCACCCCGGGATTTCCCTTCTAGATGCCTCTTTCCCAAGCCCCACTTCTTCATTCTCCTGGCTGGCCTGCCAATTTGGGGTTCGCAGCCTCGGGGACTTCGCAGGTGAAATCTGAAACCGGCCTGTACACAGCCGGCAGGGAGGGCAGGAAGGAGGAGGCAGGCCCTTCGGGATTGGTGGTGGCAGGTATAGGGAGCAGGGGACTCACCCACGAGGCTTTTCGAGGGCGGCAAAAAGATCTCCACACCCTCTGGAATCTTAAATTTATAGAGGCCTTGACGTGGTTCTGTCGCCATCCAAGTGATTTCAACAGCACTTCGTGCTCACAAAGCTGCGCCCTTGAAAATGGCTCCGTCCGTGGGAATGGCAGGCGGAACGTAAATTCCAAGTGCCCGGAAGGGGTGAGGAGCCTCTTACTGCCTCGGACCAGCTACGGGTCAAACGGGTGTCAGCGGCTCCATGACCTCCACAGTCACGGTTTCTCAACCTCAGTGCTCTGGATACTTGGGGCCAGATAATGCTTTGTTGTGGCGCTGGTCCTGTGCATGGTAGGGTCATAAGCAGCATCCCTGGCTTCTACCCACTAGATGCCATAGCAAGCCCTGCCCTCCTGACCAGAAGTGGCTCCAGGTGTTAATTGCCACATGTACTGCGGGGGAGTTGGGGGGCAAAATCATTTCCAGTTGAAAACCAACAGTTTTAAAGGCTGACAAGGAAAATAACATTATAATGGCAGAAAATATCAGGCAGGGGAGATTAAGACAGGGCTATCTGAGAGGAGCTATTCCAGCTGCCTCCTGAAGGAGAGGACATCAGTCTCCTGTGGATGGGGAAGAGCTTTCCAGGTCGATGGACTCTGGAAACTGAAATAGGGCCAGCGTTGCTGGAGTGTCCTAGCAAAAATAAGGTTGGAGATAGGCCCATGTTATTACATTTTTTGGGAGTATGCACCCCAATAAATGCATATCACATGGCCTTGAAGACGACTGAGAGCATCCCTAACAGAGAAAAAAATCCTAATCTGCAGTCATTCTCTGGGTGTAGAAAAAAACTACCACACATAGCCTTGTGCAGTTTTTGAGGAAACAATAATCTTGCACGTCATAGCTTAAACTTTTGAGTAGAAGATTTTCAATTTAGGGGTCTGAGGGCAGGGACTCGTGAGACACACAAACACACACACATACAATTTACTTCATGGGGCAGAGTTGGTTTCTGCATTAAACGGATTATTAATAATTTAGAATTAGACACTGAATGTTCAGAACATTCAAGGTGTTGCTAGAAATAAAAAGTGGGTGAGGGGAGAAAACTGAGATGTTTATTCTACAACTCAGGAAACACATTTGCCAGTTCCTCTAAGAAAATAGTTGAGAAATTAATGTTCTGATTTGCATAGTAATTAACTTTGGCCAACCCCAGATCTCTAAATTTCCCTCTTTTCTGGGAGAAGGTACTTGCTTGGCAGCTCAACTATTTGGATCTCAGTTCATCTGTAAGATGCTAGGATTCCCAAGGCCTATTCAATATCTAAAATGCTTTAATTCTCTGATCTTTTGTATTTTGCCCCCTCAAAGTAAACATAACTTAATTTTTAGTTAAATCTTCCTGACTAGGTGGAATAATTGGGTTAAAAACTGTTCCCTTTGATTTTTCTCCTGTGGATTACTTGGATTTGAGTTTAAGATGATATGCAATACCACACTCTCTTTCATAACTCAATTTCTTTATCAAAACCTAAGGTGAAACTGGCCGGTGTCTTTAGTCCAGCATCCAGCCAAAGATATATCCAGGAGCAATTTACTGAAAAGAAATAAGAAACTTTATCTTCTGCCAAACTTCTTCATGCCTGCTGCTCTTAAAAGCTATTTCTACAGGAAAAAAAAATCTATAAACACAGATATAAAAAGCAACAGTTGCCTCTGTTCAAGTTCCCATCACATGTGACCTGATTTTTCAATCCTCTGTGATGTCTGGACCCTTGTTTCCCAGCGAAAGCCAAAGCAAACTGCTTTCAAGAGTCTCCATCTTCTGTCTGTTTGCAAACCATACCCAGTTTGCCCATTAGGCAGACATCTGGCACAGGGACCACAGCACAGGCTCACGGAGCCTCAGTCTGAGATGGGGCCAAGCTGTACTCTCTCAGAACTCAGTTAAAGATGCAGAGGTCAGTGTTGGGTTGCTTCTGACACTAGGACTAAACAAAAAACATTTGGAGATAATGGGTGGCCTGAGGCTGATAGTATTTTCTGGAGAAGGGTAAAGAGTATAGTAGTCCACTGGCTGCCCTTGGATAAGCTGTTGCAAGGGGAAGAAATTGACTCTGTGTGTGTGTGTATGTGTGTTAGAGGGAATATAGGTTTGTAATTGAAAGCTAGAGAGTGCCATCAAATCATTCTAATGATAATTCCCCTATTCCTGCAAACCCTTCTAAAATTGTTTGTAAAAGAACTGATTTTGAAAGATACACATTGACTTCTAGTCTGTTTTGCTATCACTTGTACCTGTTCTTTCCTGTAGTCCTTTACTGAAGTCACTTCCCAACATATTGGGCAAAAGTACTATCAAAGCCAAATAAAAAATGTGTAAGGATGCTTTTTTCCCCTGAAAAAAAAAGTTTTTTGCAGACTTCCTTTATATGTGTGAGAAAATGATAATGTCTGGCTTTGTTTAAATTTAAGGTAATGTTCTTGATAATTTAAGTACTCTAATGAAAATACTACTTTTATCAGTTATTGCAGCATGTAGATAATCCCAACACACAGTGGATTAAACAATATGCATTTATTTATTTCACATTCTTGTGGACTGGAAATTTAAGCTATTTCATCTTGTGCTTCTGACCATGGTGGGGCTCCCTGTGCTCTGAATGCATGTCAGCTAGGCAGGACTACTACTAGGGTTGTGTGCCCGTTGAATGGAGTGATGGTGGCAAACTGAGTGGATTTCTCTCATCTTCCAGAAGGCTGGACCAGGCATGTTTACATGTTGTCACAAGGGTCCAAGAAAGCAAGTAGAGGCCTTGACTCAGAACCAGTGCAAGATCTATTAAACCAAGTCAGAGGCTGAGGCTTGATTCACCAGCTGGGGAAACAGACTCCACGGTTTAACAGGAAAAACTGCAACATTATCTGGCAAAGGGTGTGGATACAAACAGGGGCCATTTTTGCAATTGCCTCACTATTCAATAGTATGTACAACCATGTTAGGTATTTTGCATACATTTTCACCAATTTTTACAAGAATCCAACAAATTAAATATCGTTTTCCTACTTTAGAATTGAGGAAATCAAGGTTTAGAAAAATAAGTAGATTCTCCAAGATCATAAAGAATAAGCAGACCAGCTTTGAGCCAGGATCTGTATGACCCCAAATCTTAAATTTTTTCCCTCTCATCTGATATAGTTGTCTTTTTTCATGGTTATCAAATTCTATTAAATTCTGTTAGCAAATTCTAACAGAATTTATTTTTTCCTCTATCTCTAGAATTCATTCCTCTCTTTTCAAAATCTCATTTGGCTTTATTACTGCATCTCTATGATTTTTTTCTAGTGTTCTCATAGTGAAAGAAAATTTGAGTCTCCCCAGATTTGATAAAGACTGTAACTAAACATTTTAGTCATCTTAAGTAAAACCTAAATAGTAGTCTATACTATGAATTTATTTCATATTGAAAATATTTCCTGGATATTACCCCATTTTCATGAATACTTTAGTGTCTGGGGTGGAAAGAGAAGAGGGTCCAAAACACAGGTAGATATGATTAGGATGAGGAGAACGAATTGATGATGAATGTTCTACAATAGACGTGTAATTTTAGTGGTGCCTTGTGTCTTGACCTTCCCCTGGGAAGATTTTCCAGAGTGAGCATCTTGCACATGACAAAGGTCAAACAGCCTCATCCTGGAAATCAGAACACTTGCATCCTGCAGCCCCTTGCATGACTGAATGGTTGTTTGAAGTTGGTGCATCTATTTACTTCAATAGATCTCTATTTCTTCACTAATAATCCAAGACTGTTCATAGTTGTAAGTAACCCTGGATATAAATGATTCCAACATTCTGACTTACTCCACAAGGACCCTGGGAAGAGAGGATTGCTAAGGCTAAAAGGCAGCCAGCCTGCTGTGCTGGGCTCTGCCAGCTGTGAGAAAGTGCTGTCTTTTCCAAATTTTTAAGAGTCAGCTTTTAATAAGAATATGAATAATCTGTACCTACCAAAAGGGATGCCTTTTTTAATTCTCCTAAACTTCCCTGTGGTTAGCCTTCATATTGCCCTTAATGGTCACTACTCATTGTTTCTAGTAAGATGGGAGTGAGGAAGAAAGGATTAAAGATGGTGGCATGAGAGGTGAGACAGAGGCTTTCTCCTAAAACTGTATATAATATGAAAATATGATTAATACAACTACTCCTGAAAGAGCAACAGGAAAGAGGACTGTGCCAGACTTCATACACCTGGAGAAAAGAGCAGACCTCACAGAACAGGGTAATGTACCAAAGCTGTGCCTGGTGGGACCCAATCCCTTCCCCAACCCCAGCTCACCTGCGGGAGGAAGAGAAATGGAGCAGGGAGGGAGTTGGAGGCCTGGGCCTGCTGAATACCTAACTCTGGAGATCTGTTCTAGGAGCACAAACCTACATTTCATGGTGCTTGCATGGTACTCTCGTGAGTAGGGGGTTGGAAAGCTAAGACAGGCAGAATTCCTGGAGAGACTGAGATTCCAGCTGCTTGTGGAAAGTAGGGATCCATATCTGGCTTCTCTGAGACAAAAGAAAGGTGGGTAGTCTGAGAGACTTCCTAACAAGGAAGCCCTTAGCAATAGGGCTGCTAAAGGGGCAAGGATTGCACAGAGCTTACTGTTCAGGAGAAAGAACAGGTAGACAAAATTGTCCAGTGTACTCTGCCAAGCAGGTTGGGAGCTTTCACGATCTTCAGGTTCTCCAGCTCCCTGGCTGTCTACACAGTTCCACAGACTCCCTCAGTGAAACACAGCCTACTGTGCCTTTCTCCCGGCCAGCCCCACATGGCTTGCAAACCAGCAAACCCTACCCTGGCATTAGGCCTGCCAGAGGGAAGCCCCATCTACAGCAACGACAAACACAAAGCATAGAGGCTTATACCTGCATGCTCAGCCGACTGGTTCAGGCAGTGGAGTCAGGCATGCCAGTGGGGAAGCAGGAAACAGCTCTTTCCTCCCCCCAGGCACCAATACCACTCCCATGCGACCCCCAACATTGCTTCAAGGGCTGAGCAGCTCCAGAGAATAGAGCTTCTAGGCACTAGAGGGTGCAATATACAAATATGAAATGCCAAAGGAAACTGGTACAAAGTAAAATTATTAATACAACTCCTGAGAAAGATTTAAATGACATCGACCTCATGAATCTTCCTGAAAGGAATTTCAAAATAAAAATCATTAACATGCTCATGGAGGTATGGAAAGATATTCAAGAACTCAGGAATGAATTCCACTCAGAGATCCAATAATTGAAGAGCACAATGGAGGGTATTAAAAGCAGATTAGATACAGTGGAGGAGACGATAAATGAAATAGAAACTATAGAAGAAGCATACAATGAAGCTGAGGCACAGAGAGAAAAAAGGATCTCTAAGAATGAAAGAATATTGAGAGAAATGTGTGACAAATCCAAACGGAACAATATTCGCAATATAGGGGTACCAGAAGAAGAAGACAGAGAAAAAGGGGTAGAAAGTGTCTCTGAGGAGGTAATTGCTGAAAACTGACCCAGTCTGGGGAAGGAGATAGTCTCTCAGGCCATGGAGATGCACAGATATCCCAACACAAGGGACCCAAGGAAGACAACACCAAGACAGATAGTAATTAAAATGGCAAAGATCAAGGATAAGGACAGACTATTAAAAGCAGCCAGAGAGAGAAATAAGATCACATACAAAGGAAAGCCAATCAGGCTATCATCAGACTTCTCAGCACAAACCTTACAGGCCAGAAGGAGGTGGCATGATGGATTTAATGCAATGAAGCAGAAGGGCCTTGAACCAAGAATATACTACCCAGCAAGGTTATCATTTAAATTTGAAGGAGGGATTCAACAATTTTTAGATAAGCAAAAGCTGAGAGAATTTACCTCCCCAAAACCATCTCTACAGTGTATTGTGGAGGGACTGCTATAGATAGAAGTGTTCCTAAGGTTGAATAGCTGTCACCAGAGGTAGTAAAACCACAGTAAAGAAAGTAGAATGGCTAATTACTAAGCAAATGCAAAATTAAATTAACTATCCCCAAAGTCAATGAAGGGATAGACAAAGAGTACAGAATATGATACCTGATACCTAATATATAAAGAAGGAGGAGGAAGAAAAGGGAAGAAAGAAAAAATAGAACCTTTAGATTGTGTTTGTAATAGCATATTAACTGAGTTAAGTTAGACTCTTAGATAGTAAGGAAGTTAACCTTGAACCTTTGGTAAACACGAATCTAAAGCCTGCAATGCCAATAAGTACATACCTATCGATAATCACCCTAAATGTAAATTGACTGAATACACCAATGAAAAGACATAGAGTCACTGAATGGATAAAAAAGCAAGACCCATCTATGTGCTGCCTACAAGAGACTCACTTCAAACCCAAAGACATACACAGACTAAACGTGAAGGGGTGGAAAAAGATATTTCATGCAACTAATAGGGAGAAAAAAGCACGAGTTTCAGTACTTGTATCAGACAAAATAGACTTCAAAACAAATAAAGTCACAAGGGACAAAGAAGGACATTACATAATGATGAAGGGGTCAATCCAACAAGAAGACATAACCATTATAAATATCTATGCACCCAACACAGGAGCACCTACATATGTGAAACAAATACTAACAGAATTAAAAGGGGAAATAGAATGCAACACATTAACTCTAGGAGACTTCAACACTCCACCCACTCTGAAGGACAGATCAACCAGACAGAAAATAAGTAAGGAGTCAGAGGCACTGAACAACACATTAGAACAGATGGACCTAACAGACATCTACAGAACTCTCCACCCAAAAGCAGCAGAATACACATTCTTCTCAAGTGCACATGGAACATTTTCAAGAATAGATCATATACCCACAAAAAGAGCCTTGGGAAATTCAAAAATATTGAAATTCTACCAACCAGTTTGTCAGACCACAAAGGTATGAAACTAGAAATAAATTCCACAAAGAAAATGAAAAATCCCACAAACACATGCAGGCTTCACAACATGCTCATAAATAACCAATGATCATTGACCAAATAAAGCAGAGATCAAGCAATATATGGAGACAAAAGACAACATTAATTCAACACAGCAAAATCTGTGCGATGTAGCAAAGGCCATGCTAAGAGGAAAGTACATTGCAATACTGGCCTACCTCAGAAAAGAAGAACAATCCCAAATGAGCAGTGTAAACTCACAATTAATGAAACTAGAAAAAGAAGAACAAATGAGGCCCAATGTCAGTACAAGGAGAGACATATTAAAGATTAGAGCATAAATAAATAAAATCAAGAAGAATAAAACAATAGAAAGAATCAAAGCAAGAGCTGGTACTTTGAGAAAATAAACAAAATAGATAAACTCCTAGCCAGACTTATCAAGAGAAAAAGAGAGTCTACTCACATAAACAGAATCAGAAATGAGAAAGGAAAAACCACTACAGATACCACAGAAGTACAAAGAATTATGAGAGAATACTATGAAAAGTTATATGGTAACAAACTGGATAACCTAAAAGAAATGGACAACTTTCTAGAAAAATACAACCTTCCAAGGCTGACCAAGAAAGAAACAGAAAATCTGAACAGACCAATTAACAGCAACAAAACTGAACTCATAATCAAAAACCTACCTAAGAACAAAACTCCTGGACCAGATGGCTTCACTGCTGAATTTTATCAAACATTTAGTGAAGTCTGATTACCCATCCTCCTTAAAGCTTTCCAAGGAGTAGAAGAGGGAATACTTCCAAACTCATTCTGAGACCAGCATCACTCTAATAACAAAACCAGGCAAAGACACCACAAAAAAAGAAAATTACAGACCAATATCCCTGATGAAAATGGATGCAAAAATACTCTACAAAATATTAGCAAGCTGAATTCAAAAATACATCAAAAGGATCATCCATCATGATCAAGTAGGATTTATTCCAGGGATGCAAGGATGGTACAACATTCGAAAATCTATCAACATCATCCACCACATCAACAAAAAAGAAGAACAAAAACCACATGATCATCTTCATAGATGCTGAAAAAGCATTTGACAAAATTCAACATCCATTCATGATAAAATCTCTCCACAGAATGAGTATAGAGGGCAAGTACCTCAACATAATAAAGGCCATATATGACCAACACATGGCCAACATTATACTTAACAGAGAGAAGGTGAAAGCTTTTCCTTGAAGATCAGGAACAAGACAGGGATGCCCACTCTCCCCACTTCTACTCAACATAGTACTGGATGTCCTAGCTGCAGCAATCAGACAACACAAAGAAATAAAAGGCATCCAGATTGGCAAAGAAGAAGTTAAACTGTCCCTGTTTGCAGATGACATGATATTGTACATAAAAAAACCTAAAGGATCCACTCCAAAACTACCAGATCTAATATCTGAATTCAACAGTTACGGGATACAAAATTAATACACAGAAATCTGTGGCATTCCTATACACTAACAATGAACTAGCAGAGAGAGAAATCAGGAAAACAATTCCATTCACAATTGCATCAAAAAGAATAAAATACCTAGGAATAAACCTAACCAAGGAAGTGAAAGACCTATACTCTGAAACCTACAAGACACTCATGAGAGAAATTAAAGAAGATACCAATAAATGGAAACACATCCCATACTCATGGATAGGAAGAATTAATATTGTCAAAATGGCCATCCTGCCTAAAGCAATCTACAGATTCAACGCAATTCCTATCAAAATACCAACAGTATTTGTCAGCAAACTAGAGAAAATCATTCTAAAATTCATATGGAACCATAAAAGACCCTGAATAGCCAAAGCAATCATAAGAAGGAAGAATAAAGCTGAGGGGATTATGCTCCCCAACTTCAAGCTCTACTACAAAGCAACAGTAATCAAGACAATTTGGTACTCACACAAGAACAGAACCACAGACCAATGGAACAGACTAGAGGGCCCTGATATAAACCCAACCATATATGGTCAATTAATATATCATAAAAGAGCCATGGACATACAATGGGGAAATGACATCCTCTTCAACAGCTGGTGTTGGCAAAACTGGACAGCTACATGCAAGAGAATGAAACTGGATTATTGTTTAACCCCATACACAAAAGTATACTTGAAATGGATCAAAGACCTGAATATAAGTCATGAAACCATAAAACTCTTAGAAGACAACATAGGCAAAAATCTCCTGATTATAAGCATGAGCAACTTCTTCCTGAATGCATCTCCTCAAGCAGGGAAACAAAAGCAAAAATGAACTCATGGGACTACATTAAACTAAAAAGTTTCTGTATGACAAAGGACACCATAAACAGAACAAAAAGGCATCCTACAGTATGGGATAATATATTTGTAAATGACATATCCAACAAGGGGTTAAAATCCAAAATATATAAAGAACTATCACACCTCAACACCCGAAAAACAAATAACCCGATTAAAAAATGGGCAGAGAATATGAAGAGAGAGTTCTCCAAAGAAGAAATTCAGATGGCCAACAGACACATGAAAAGATGCTCCATATCACTAATCATCAGAGAAATGCAAATTAAAACCACAATGAGATATCACCTCACACCAGTGAGGATGGCCAACATCCAAAACAAAACAACAACAAATGTTGGCGAGGATGCAGAGAAAGGGGAACCCTCCTACACTGCTGGTGGGAATGTAAGCTAGTTCAACCATTGTGGAAAGGAATATGGACATTCCTCAAAAAACTAAAAATACAAATACCATTTGACCCAGGAATCCCACTCCTTGGAATTTACTCAAAGAATACAACTTCTCAGATTCAAAAAGACATATGCACCCCTATGTTTATTGCAGCACTTTTTACAATAGCCAAGAAATGGAAGCAACCTAAGTGTCCATCAGTAGATGAATGGATAAAGAAGAGGTGGTACATATACACAATGGAATACTATTCAGCCATAAGAAAGAAACAAATCCTACCATTTGCAACAACATGGATGGAGCTGGAGGATATTATGCTGAGTGAAATAAGCCAGGCAGAGAAGGACAAGTGCCAAATGATTTCCCTCATTTGTCGAGTATAACAATGAAGCAAAACTGAAGGAACAAAATAGCAGCAGACTCAGAGACTCCAAGAAGGAACTAGTGGTTACCAAAGGGGTGGGGTGTGGAAGGGCAGGTGGGGAGGGAGGGAGAAGGGGATTGAGGGGTATTATGTTTAGTACACATGGTTTGGGAGATCATGGGGAAAACAGTGTAGACAGAGAAGGCAAACAGTGAATCTGTGGCATCTTACTACACTGATGGACAGTGACTGCTTTGGGGTATGTGTGTCGACTTGATAATACGGTAAATGTAGTAACCACATTATTTTTTCATGTGAAACCTTCATAAGAGTGTATATCAATAATACCTTAATAAAAAATTAAAAATAAATAAATAAAAGATGGGAGTGAGATCAGCAGAAGTTTTATGTCCTCCTGAACTGTGGATTAACATAATTACCATTTCTTCCTAACTGAGGACGAGCACATGGTGGCAGCAGCAATGCTTCAGCCTCCTAAAAACATCCCTAAGGTTCACTCTTTGGTGACGTTTCCCCCCCTTATAATACCTCTCAGCTGAGATCAACTTCCTTCCAGAAGGAACAAGTCTAGAGAAGACATTCCAAGGGAAGCGTTGGTTGGCACCATCTGCCCGAGGCTTTAAGAGAGTCACCCTTTGCCTTGATGTCTTTCCTGGCTTCTTCTCATGATCAACCTACTAATGTAAAATTTTGCCACATCCCTGGGCTAAACATTTCCATTTTTTAAATATCCTTTTTACCATCTCAAGTTAGCCTTTCTCTAACAGGCCTACAAGCTATTAGAATAACAATACAGAGTTGGTACTCTAGTTAGAGTTTATGGTCACTTTTTCTTTCAAAATCAAATACTCACCTTTTAATAATAATGACAATAACTGTTACCATATTAGAATTCTAGGGCTACCATAACAAAATGCTGCAGGCTGTGTGTGGCTTCAACAACAGAAATCATTTCCTCACAGTTCTAGAGCCAGAAATCCAAGATCAAGTTGTCAACAGGCTTGGTCTCCTCTGAGGCCTCTCCATGGCTTACTGGTGGCCTCTCTCTTTAAGTACCTTATCTCCAAATGCAGTTACATTCCAGAACACTGGGGGTAGCACTTCAATATATAAATTTTGAGGAACACATTTCAGCCTTTAACAGTTAACCTTCTTTATTTCTATCAGTTATGATTCTAGTCACTTTATATAAATCAAGTCCAGCTTCCTCAAACTTAGCCCCATTGACATTTTGGTCTAGATAATTCTTTGTTGGGGTTAGATGGGCGGCTATCCTGTGCACTGTGGTGTGTTCAGTCTCATCCTTGGCTTCCACCTGTTAATGCTAGTAGCACCTTTTCCCCCAGGAGTGACAACCAAAAATATCTCCAGACATTATAAAATACTCCCCGGGGGCAAAATTGTCCCAGTTGAGAACCAGATATTAAGGTAAATCTTTCCTACAACATGTAAGTAAACTTTTAATATCCCTTCATAGAAATACTGAGATCAAGAGGGAGTGAATGAGTGGCCAAGTTCACAGGGATACTAAGTGGCAGACCCAGGATTTAAAAGCCAGGGATTTTTTCCATGACATTAAGCTGCCCATTAGTGACTACCTTCCACCTCTTCAATCTTCAGCTGAACCAGTTAACTCAAATTCTGAAACTTTGGTCTCAAAGTAATCAGTATTTAACCATGTGATGATATTTTTACCCACTTTGTGAAAATCCAAACTATAAATTCATTGTGCCCTCCCCAAATACTGACCTACTGGTATTGCAGATTGTCAACTTGGTCTTACTCTTCTGCCACCCTCTAAAATGGTCATTCATAATTTTAGAACTACAAGAACAACAGATTATACATCTTAGCTTAATATAACCCTCCACTCCTAAAATATATGACACCCCAGTTTCAAAGAAGAAAAAGGAATCAGAGAATGTGAGATACTTGGCTTTGACTATACAAAGATTTAGGTATGGAATCAAGATTTAAGTTCTGCCTTGTGAGAAATTGTTTCAAGATGAAAAATGCTTGGACGGTACACTGGAGAAAATGTGGCAACTTCAGAGAGATGTTCATTTTTTCTTAAGAGCCCGGGGATTCATCAAATATTACCTAAACTTCTAATAACCTCCAGAGAGGAGAGGAAACGAAGTTATTTACAAGTGGGTATGCTGTGGTGTCTGGAGACAGCTCTTCCTTACTCTCAAGAGGTGATCTTTGCTTCCTCTCCATGAAGCACAAGTCTTGATTAACTTTATCCTAGCATACCAATAAATGTTGTATTGGGCATAAAAACAGTCAGCTCTAGTATAAATCCAACTCCAGTATTTAATTCCTTGACCTTCCTTGTCAGAGATTCCAACAAGCAAGCTACATGCCCTGTGAAGTGTCTCCTTTTTATTGGCTCTAAATTTACTGTCTGATCACTTTGTAGCTCCTATACTCATCGTGCCATGAGGAAACATAAAAAAGGACTGTTCCAGAGACCTTCATATTTTGGAACAAGTTTATCTATCCTACTCTGGCTGTTCCCTCTGCCCTAACTCTCCCATATGGTAATGAATCTCCCAGGTGTGATTTTTTTTTTAATAGAGTTGAAGCAAATGAGAGAAAATCTTCCTTTCAATTGAGAATGATACCAAGTTGAATCCTCTGGATTATTGTTTCTGCTTTATCCATTACTTTATTAGGAATATAATAACTTACCTTAAAAATTTTCTAATCTCATTTATGCAACAGTTATTTTAAGGGTGCTATGTACCACAGAATGAATTTTTAAATTCATTTTAAAATGAATTTAGAGTTTTAGAAAAGTTTATCTTTTTAAATTTAGGAAAGTATATCTTTAAAAAAATTCTCCATAGGGAAGGCTAATAGAGCCATTGTTTATTTACAAAGGTGTATCTTTAAACAGTATAAGAAATCCACCTATCTCTACTCCTCACCCCCTTGAAAAGATGTCAACTTTTACTGTTTGAAATTTTTATTTCTATTGTATCATTTTTTTTTTGTACCAGAGGAAGGTAAGACATACTGATCACCCTTTCCTGGGAGCATCTGTGCCTATGATTCTTAACCAGTGTGTCAAAACCACTCCTGGGAACTTCTCTGAACTCTACCCCATGCTGCTGCTTTCCTGCAGAGGTGTGTTGACATCACAGAGTTACTTTTAACAATGCTGGTACATCGTATCTATCAGATGTGGTCAGGGCTGTAAAATAATATTGAGAACCACTGGTCTGTATTAAGGAAAATGTATTTTGTTGAGTGGGATTTGTTAGAAGATAGAGTTTTAGATTCCCCTGAGTACTTTTCTTCTTTGTATATAACTTTACGCATGCTGTTCTCTCACCCAGGATGTCCTTTTCTGCTTTTTCTATTCTTGTTTAAGTGCTAGGCTCAGCCAGCTGCACTCTAGAAGGCCTTCTCCAGGCTACCAGGCAGAATTAATTGTATCGACCTCTCTGCTTTTCATTGTGCCTTGAAGTTTGCTCTTGATACCTTCCCCAAATCATTTCAGAGTCTTCTTCCTCTCACTAAACCTCCAGGTCTTGATAGTGAGGGATGATAGGGATCTTGTTTCTCTCCCTTGTACAAAGAAATGCGCTTGGCATATAGAGGGGGCTCGATAAGTGCCTATGAGTGAATGAAAATTCACTTTTTAGTGGAGGACAGACTGAGAGGGGAATTGAGAACCGGGTTGTGGGGTGAAGTGTGAACAACGCAAAGACAACATGGTGAGCCCTTAACGTGGATGAGGAGGACCAGAGGCAAACTGTGTCTCCTTCACAAATCTGTCTCTAGCTAGTTAGAAAAGGACAGAAAGCAGGAAAAACAATGTTTCACTGTAAGCATCAAGGTTGTGTCCTTAACCTCCCAGTGTCCAGTAGACTGTTTGACTTGGGGTGAGAGTGTGCACATAAGATTGCACCCCACTTTGAAGTACTGATACCTTTCTTGCTCCCATCTCAACTTGGCAAGCCAAAGATGTCACTTGCAATGGGTTAAAAATAAAGATATTCTGAAAATTGGATGAAAGCTTCACGTAAATGTTATTGTAGCATCAGAGGCTGTAGCAACAAGACACTAAATCCTAGAACTTATGAAAAAATAATGAAAAGGATTTGAGAGTGTTGTTGTTTCTAATAATAATAATAAAAAAAAAAAAAGAAAAATATCATTTAAGCCTGTTAAAACTGAAACAGCCTGACAGACCCTATAAGGAGCAGAGTTCTGGGAGCAGATGGGAACTCTCTTCACTTTGCCCAGGGTAGCAGAGAGAAATGCTCTCTCCCCTTTTGCCTTTATAACACAATAAATACCAGAGCAAGACTCAGGGTTCTGCAGGAAAAGAAAAAAAAAAGCCACATTCCTTAAATCTTATCTGACTTTGCAGATAATCACTTGCCCAGCTGCCCAAGGCTAATGAAAATTAAAATGGTCCTTGCCTATGGTAGACAAGATGGTTCTTCCTGAAAAACACTTAAAAACCATATATGAACTCCCTCCCCCCACTCCCCCTGTGGCTTGATATCCTACTTCTCATCTGAAGACCCTATTTTCATTCTTTGAGTCCTAGAGCTCTTTAACAGCCAGTGAAAAGGGAACACAAAATTGACCAAGTCACAAATTAGAAAGTTTTGTTTAGAGAAAGCCTTGGGTAAGGTTGCACCACCTGCATGAGACCCAAAATGGAAAGCAGATGGGAGGAAACACAATAGTTTGGGAGGAGGGCAGGGACCATGGGACCCAGGAAAAGCAAGCAATGCTATGGCCTGGGTGCTCTGGGGCCACATGTGTGGGTTCCCCGCACATCCCTGGCAGCAGGGATAGAAACAGTAAAAGGGGGGCTATTTTTCCCTTCTTTACCACAGTGCCTATCTACAAATCACAGAACTGGGCAAAACACCTTGCTAGAATTTATGTTAAATTATTATCACAAAATTTAATAGAGGAATGACAAACTCGTGGCATTGAGGTGTCCCTGTCAGAGTTCAAATTCCCAGATATGGTCAAAGCTCATTTTGCTTCTCTGTTATCTGGCTGTTTCTTAAATCCTCTTGAGAGAAGCTGTGACTTTTAGAATGACTTGGTGGATGGTGAAATAAATGGAATTTGTGAATATGACCTCTCTTCTAGGGATGTTCCCTATGCTGAGGAATTGAACAAACTAAATCTAAAAATGGAGCTCGGAGTGTCCACCAGCAAAAGTGAAGTATTCCACTGTAAGAGCACCCAAATGGTGACATATCCTGGCATCTGCTACTGATTGTGGTGATCTGCTGTGTGCTCACCAAAACTGGTCCAGTTTCCATCTGGGCACAAGCTATACCACCTTTGCCAACATCCTTTGTATTAACTGTGGTCCTACCACCGAGCACTGGCCAATGGAATGTGAGTAGAAGTGATGTATTGGCCACTTTCATGCCTAGCCCACAAAAATGAACTCTCTCTAATCTACTTGCTGAATGAAGAAAACATTGTGGAGATTACGTGGAGACGGCGACACCCACACAAAGGAAGGATAATGGATCCCAGAATGGCCACTGGAAATACCTCTCCCTCATTGCAAGCATATGCATTGGGCTCTGCATGAATGTAAAATTTCTATCTTTTCAGCTGTTTGGGTTTAGGGGTTTGTTAGCACAGGTTGCCTCATATACCCTAACCAGATTGAATATCTTAGATGGGTTAAACCTAATGGCTTCCATTTCTTCATCTGTGAAAAAGGGACTACTATTTGCTTGTCCTCTTTAGCCGTTTTGGGAACTATTAAGTGAAATAACATAAATATCAAAGTTTGAAACATGCAGAGTGTGAAACAAGGCATTACTGGTTTGATATTTGTGGTACCTCAGTACAATCTCCTAATACCCAACATTTTTATCCCCTTGTTTGCCATCCTAGCATGCTTCAGCCATAGCCTAGACTCTTCTGTCCAGTAGAAGCAATTGATTTCTAAACACAACTAGGAGAAAACACAGCTTCTTAGTCTTTTTTGTTGACCATAAAGGTGCTCAATGGTGAATGAATTCAGAAGACTCCTTCATGACAACAGAATTTGGTTTTGTTGGCTTGATTTTGTTTTTTGAGAAGGAGAAACAAGAAAGCAGACAGGTAACAAGGCCACTGTTGTTGACCCAGAAACATTTCTGAGACCATTTCTGTCACCATCCGGGGGTGACAGTAGGCAGAGTGAGCTCCTCTGGAAAGTTTCTGGCTCCTGCCAGAACTCTGGAACAGGCAAGATAAAGGCCACCAGGTGGTCTTGACCAAGAACAGAAGCATCCAAAAGAAAGAGGAGAACCAGCCACAACAGTGGGCAAATTAAGTGGAAACTTCTGTGATTCAATTCGAGAAAAGCGAAAAAGTACACCTAGATTCTAAAATGTTTCTTATATTGGCACCAAAACAGTGTCCCATCCAACACACACAGGGGTGTTTGGCTCTGTGAATGTTATAATGCATAGGTTACCTTTAGGAATGTCAAACTCTAGGCTATGCTCAGATTAGTGAGGTTGAAAGATCTTAGAAGTTATTTAATTCTTGTTTCACCTTTGTATATGTGACTCAAGATGAGAAATACTTTGTGCAATGTCAGTCTACACCACAAGCCAGATCTCTTGATTTGTATCCAGAATGCTTTTTACCTCCACACACTCTACTATCCAGAGAGTAGTAATGTTCTGAAAAGCAAGAGCAGAAACAGTATTCTGTATCCTTAACTTTCCAGAAGTTGTTTCTGTGTCTACAAATACTGAGTATCATCTATTCTTGAATGTAGCATATGTCATCTTATACAGTTCATTTTTTTGTGGGGGAGGGGCCTTGGGGTAGAGGTAAGGTCCAAAAGCTACCATACATTCCCTTCTATGTTCAGTACATATGAACATTACAGAGAAATATAAACTTACCTTATATATATGGAAAATGTAAGAATAGTATAAGTTTTTACTTAATAAGAGTCACATCAAAGAAAATGTCAAGGTATAAGCATCAGATTTGTTTGACAACAATTAGCCTTTTATATCAGCCATAGGGAAGCAGTTGGAGTAGAGTGAACTTCAGGTTATACCATTGATGGGTAGATGGTAGGATTCTTTGATGATTTAAGACATAATGAATAATGATGTCTCTTGGCTTTTGGCTTTTTGGCTCTTGCTTTTTGGCTTAGCAACGTTCCAAAGACATGGTCACATCACAAGAGTGGCATCCTATAACAGAAGGTTGTGTATATATGCACACTAAAAGTATACTAAGCATATCACCTTACCTATCTTCCTTCCCAAACTTGCTCCACCTAGAGCTTCTCCCCATCATGGTTAATGCCAAATATCAAAATTGCTAAAAACAAATAAGCAAAAAAACAGTTTATATTTCTGTCCTTATACCCCACATCCAATCTATTAGTAAATCTTGTCAGCTCTACCCTCCATCCAGGTCCCAAATCTGACTAGCTCTTACCACCTCTACCATAATCCAAACCACCACCACCTCTTGCTTGGATTACTTTAACAGCTCCTCATTGGTCTTTCTCCTATTGTCCCCATCAATCTGTTATCCCAAACCAGAATAACCCTGTTAAAACAGGTCAGATTGCATCATCTCCAACCCCTTCAGCAGCTTCCCATCTCTCTTAGATCAGAAGCAAAAGTGCCTTCAGTAGTCCTGGAAGCCACACACATCTGGTCACCTACTTCTCCTAACTTCATCTCCTTCTCCTCCACCCTCACCCACTCACTCCGGCCTTCTTCCTGCTGCTCAGACATGCCACCCACTCTTCCATCTTCAGATGCTTTATGCTTGCCATTCCTTCCAGCTGGTACACTTTCTCCTGGACAGCCTCATACCCTGCCCTCCCCTCTGTCTTTTTTCCTCTGAGTCACCTTATTAGCGAGTTCCTCTCTAATGACTAAATTTAAAATGGAAACCTCTTCCTTCTTAACTGCCTCTCATTCCCTCTCCTGCGCTCTATTTTTCTCCATTCTTCTTATCATCATTGAGCATAGTATATTATTTATTTTGTTAATTGTCTGCCTTGCCTCTCTAAAATGTACTGCTGTGAAAGCAGGGATTTTTGTCTGTTTTGGGTGTGGTGGTATCTCCAGCACTTAGAATAATACCTGGTAGATCTCAAAAAATAGCTGTTGAATAAATAAATGAGTGGAGTGAATGAATGCATGAATGAGAAATTAATGAATGGAGAAGCTTAGTATACCTTGGAATTTTAACAAATCTTTATTTTTCTGCTGTTCTTACAGATCAGCTTCAGAGTGACGAATTCCACAGTGGCTGCCTCCAGTCTGAAAAAGTAAGCAGAACCATCTTCTTTTGGTCACCCAGTTGTACTGCTATTGTTTTCATTGAACTTAAATGCCTTTGTGCAGATCATGGATGCTATTTCATCCTCTTCTGGCCCTCATGTTTTATACTTGGTTGATATACACATTTGCCTTACTTGCCTGCCTGGTTCTTAAAGGCATTGGAGTTTGTGACTTTGCTTGTTTGCCTTGAAAGACAGAACCATAGGGCAATGTTGCAGAGGCCAAAGTCTTAATTCATTGCTTTATTTATCGTAAATTGAGCATTTATCATGAACAAGACTAATGCTAGGGAATTAAAGAGGAAAGAAGTCCCTTCCTCAAAAGCTGGAAATGTAATGGGGTTGTCACAGGAAGTCCAAGTCCCATACCCAGTAGACCTGTAGACTTGACACAAAGCTTTCTGAGGAGTCTGGCTCCAGGCCTGTAACTCCGGGGGCAAAATCCCAGGGCAAAATACCTTTGAAACCAAAATCAGTCAAAGGGAGAAATAAAGTTAAGAAACCCTTTCATTTCTTAAAAGCAATTATCCCCATCTCTCTCTTGTCCAGGCTGCCCCAGTAGAGAGCTCCACCTCTCCCGTCCAGATAAACCCTCACACACCCTTGTAATTACCTACCAATATGTAGATGGACTAATTCTCTCCACCCCTTGGAAAAACCTATTGATATGCAAATGCACTAAAGCCAGGGGAAAGATTCTGGAAATATTACAATTTTACCCACAAGGCCAGAATGGATCTTGTAGGCCCAACAAGGCTTTGTTTGTCAGGCCGTATGGGGAGAAGCTGCCCTCCCCATTCCAAACTTGGTGCAGAACCAATGCATGGTAGTTTTCTGGAGAGATCTGCAGTCAAGGACTCTCCAGCCCACCCCCAGCCCTGGCCCAGCCATGTTCACGTCTACGTTCCTAGCCCAGGTGTCTCAATTCACGCTCCTTCTCAGGGGCCTTGATTGAAGCACTTCTCTCCACTTTGACTCAGTACCTTCCTACTCCAGCCCATGGGGTCATGAAGAGGCAGGAACGTCTTGTTGGGGCTCTTCAGCAGTGAGATGGTTTCCCTTGTCGGCTCCGCTTCCACCTTGCTGTTCCGTGAGGGGAAATGGAACACCAGGGAGCAGGGACTTCTTGCCTCTTGTGTGCATGTCACAGTAGGTGAATAAAGGCTTGATTATTATTGATTATTTGACATTTTTTACATTCAAGAAGGCTATGGGAAATGAATACTCACTCCTAATTCTCCCGCGTCTACCTGCTTCTTCCCCTTTCCCTTCCCTCAGTACCTTGGGACCAGTGGAAGGCCCGGCATTCTTTTAGCTTTCTCCTTATTCTCAGAGAATGATTTTTCACGTGTTTAATAATCCTGCCTACTTTAGAGTTAATCCAATCCACTGGAAGCCACTAATGATTTCCATTGATACCTAGAATGACGTTTAAATTCCTTACCATGGATAACCATGTCCGCAAAAATCAGGTCTTCACTTCCTGCATTACTTCCCTCCTGTCTGTCTCCACATCAGATTCTGTGCTGTCTCAGGGATTTTGTACACATTTTTACCTCTGCCTAAATGTTTTTCCCCAGCTCTTAGCATGGCTGGCTTCTCATATCCCAGTTCAAATATTACCTCCTTAGGCAATGTTCCTTTACTGGTGTGTACCTCATCCAGTCATTCTTAATTCCATTTCCTTGCTTTGTTTTGTAACAGTTTTCACTACCTTAAAATATGTTGTTCATTTATTTACTTATTTATTGCTGGAATGCAGCTCTCATTTACCTCACATTCCAGGACTCAGGGCAGGGCCTGAAGCATAAATAAGTGCATTTTCTTTCTGTCCTGCTCACTGCCATCCACTGGGGTCCAGGTCCCTCACTGTGTTCCCAGCGCTCTGGGTGTGCATCCAGGTCACATGAATGGCCTATTCAGTACTCTTTTGTACAGTTCCATGAATTCCTCTCCTTAAATGTATTTTGCCATTGCTCTATCTAAATAAGCCATTCTCAAAACCGTAATTTGCCGTCATCTCAAACTTCTAAAATCCTCCTCTTTGGACAGTTCCCTATCTTTGTACCTTTCTCAATTCCTACTGATGCTTACCTTGAAGTTCTTACTGATTTTTAGACCCTGAATCATTTTTCTTCTACTTCCTATTAAATATTCTAAATTCCATTTCCTCTTTCATCTTCCTGGAACTCATGACTCAACACTTCAATGCACTTTTCTCAAGCTTTTAAAAATTGCTTTGTTACATGACCATACGTTGGACTTCCCTGGCAATGTTCTTGGACTTACGATGTCGGTGTAATGTATTGTACATTGACAGTGTTCTTTTCCTTTTATCCTATTGTAGATTAGAGAGCATGGCTAGGACTCAGCTCTGCTTGGTAATCCTTTAATTTACCCCCAATTCACCAATGATTCTCCTTTTCCTTAAGCCTCCAACTATACCCTTATGCTTAGCATAAGACCACATCTTTTCTATTGAAAAAATTTAAAAACAATAAAATAGATTCCATCAGACATGGATTATTTCAATTCCTTACCCCCTTAACTCCAAATTTATCTAAAATATCTCCCATCTTTGTCTTCTTCTGACCTCTCTCAGAGTATGAAGTGTACAACTTGTCTTCAGTACCTGGTGCACTTTCTGGCAGGCATTTGTTATATGTTGATTGAATAAATGCAACCACAAATGGGTGGTTCAAAACTTTATTGGCAGAAAATGGAACGTTTAATATTCTGAAGGACTAATACAGATGTGCTGTCGAATAGAACAAAGCAAAGCTAAATACTAAATCCTTTTGATTTAGTAAAATTAGTAGGAGCACTTAGCCCACTATTACACTGGATCATATGGGATCATGTGGCTTAATAGATGCCACACTGGTTCTGGAGTCAAAAGACATAGTTTCGGATCTTGGCTCTGCTGCTCTCTGTCATTAGTTTTCTAAACTTCGATAGTTGTCATCTGAAAATGAGGAGCCTGATAGTCTCTAATTTCTCTTCTGGCTCTGAAAGTCTTTGATTCTTTTATTCCCTTGTCATTGCATCAAATGACAGCTAAAAGCAAGGACTTCATTACAGGATGAGTGAAGCTAGGTGATAGGAAAAATATCTCAAGTGGGACTCTGGAAGGAAAGAAAGCACCAAGCACGTACTGAGTTTACTTTTTTTTTTTCAGAATGGCCATAGTGGGAGACATGACAACTTGAGGCAGGAACCTCAGTCTTTGTACTTATTTCATAAAGGAGTAGAGTCAACAATTGAGAGGTGGATATGGATAAGAACATGTATTAGAAAGGCCTGGTACACCATGCAAGTAATCTTATACTTTTAGTTTTGATGCAAAAAGAAAACAATGAAGGATTTTACACAAAGACATAGGTTTTCATCTTAGATACCATAGATATAGTCTGGTTACGGTGAAGACAAGACCAATTACTTTTCCAATGATTTCAAATGGACTATATAACAGAGTTAATTATTGATGCTGATTGTGAAAGCTCTTAATTTGCTATTTAATTACCTTTTAGTTAAGGCCAAGAAAGATGAGGGAAAGGAGTAAAGTTGGGTGAAGGCATTGTCCTCTATTTTTCTCAGAGTATTAATGTTCTCACCCATCACAGCTCAAATATCATGATTTTAATTATTATTTATAAAATTTGTTACATTATACATTTCTTCTTTTCACTCAGTTCTATGCTAATGCTTTATATTAACCCCAAGAGAAATATGTATAGGTGTATAGGCTCTGCATATACTGGCATTGGTAACCTCTTTTAGGACCAAGAGGATACAAATAAGCAGAGCTGTTCTCTCTCCCTTCTCAAGCACATTGCATGTTTCTGTATAGTGCTGAAGTCTGAGTGAACTCAAAAGCAAAATTAGTGAGAAGATAGCTATTTATGATGTTATTATTTACCTTGTGTACATGCATATTGCTGGATGTATTTTTTTAATTGAGATATAATTGACATATAACATTAGATTCAGGTGTGCAATATAATGATTCAATATTTGTGTATATCGCAAAATGATCACCACAATAAGTCTAGCTAACATCTGTCACCATACATAGTTATAAAAATTATTTTGTGATGAGAATTTTAAGATCTAATCTCTTAGCAACTTTCAAATATACAATACAATATTATTAACTATAGTCACCATGCTGAACATTACATTCCCATGACTTACCAATTTTATAACTAGACGTTTGTACCTTTTGACCCCCTTCTCCTATTTCTCCTCCCCTTTCCATTTGCACCTCTGACAACCGCCAATATTTTCTCTGTATCTATGAGCTTCATTTTTTAAGGTTTTTTTTTCAGATTTCCACATATAAGTGAGACTATGTAGTATTCATCATTCTCTGACTTATTTTACTTAGCATAATGCCCTCAAAGTCCATCTATGTTGTTGCAAATGACAAGATTTCATTCTTTTTTTATGGCTGGGTAATACTCCATTGAATATACATATTATATTTTCTTTATTCATCTGTCAATGGATGAATTAGGTTATTTCCATATCTTGGCTATTGTAAATAATGCTGTAGTAAACATAGGGGTGCATGTATCTCTTCAAGTTAGTGTTTTCTTCAGATAAATACCCAGCAGTGGAATTACTGGATTATACGGTATTCTTATTTTTTGAGGGACCTCCATACTATTTCCAGAGTGGCTGTACCAATTTTCAATCTCACCAGCAGTGTAAGAGTTCCCTTTTCCCCACATCCTCACCAACACTTATTATTTCTTGCCTTTTTGATATTAGCCATTCTGACAAGTGTGAGGTGCTACATCATTGTGGTTTTGATCTTCATTTCCCTAATGATTAGTGGTGCTGAGTATCAATGTATATTCTTTATCCAAAGAGATAAGTTAATAGACTTTTTGTATAACCAGATGCAAAATATCAGGTTCCATGGTTGGCAAAGAAAACGAGAGTGTGGAGGCACTACCCTAGCTGGCTGTGTTGATTCAGAACGTGTTGTGAGATCAAGATAGTATGCTCCATTCCTGTCTGGAATGGCCAGTCTTAGAGGAATACAATCTTTTATCCAGGTGTTCAGATATGAGTGCTGTCATCTGTCTTTCCACAGGAAAACTGGGCAGAAATGGTTTATTACAAGAACATGGCAACATCATCTTTACATAAAACAAAAACTACTTGTTTGTTTATATGTCCATTGTCGTTTATCAGCTAGTCTGTGCTGTGCCTAATTTATTGGTTACTAAAACTGATGAATTCTTTAGGTGTAGGAATAACAGAAATGAATCATACCACAGTGAAAAGACCAGTGGATGCTTAATAAATGCTTTTATTTTTTATTTAAGGATTGAAGCCACTTCCAGTTGTATTTAATTTATATTTACTCAGTTGCCATGGGGTGCCTTGCATTCTGCAAATGGCATAGTTCTTACCCTCAAAATGAAAATGGTCAAATTTGGACAGATATGCCACCAGATATTCTCATATACTGACAAAATGCACTTACCTAAATACTACATGAGCTGAGCACTACTGTGTGCAACGCTGGATGCCTACAGGTAATAAAAAGCAAACAGATGTTGTTGTTTTTTAAACTATTCAGTCACCCTTAATAGCACTAAAAATTATATAATATGGGTTTATTTATTGTTTACTTGAAGGAACTTTGACACCATCATCCAGAGGTATTCCTGTCAAATATTCATGAGCCATGTATTTAAAAAAATCTATAAAATTACCCTATCCAGCTCCTTCAGGCCCATGGTATATGAAATACCAAATAAACACAAAAACAATTTCCAGATTCTTCTTTTCCCTAACAAGCAGAAAAACCTGTTTTAATACCTGAATATTCAGTTGTAATGTGTGTAATTTTGTAGTCCTGCTATAAAGAATATTTTTCCTCCTTGTACAAAGACATAACAGATGCAATTAGAGGATATTATATTGTCATACGCATCAGAGGAATAGAGTTGGTATTAAATCTTCCACATGGCACTCAGGCATGAAGGCATCAAAAAAGGAAATGGCATTACTCAGAACCCCTTTCACCTTTCAGCCCCAAGGGGCCTCATTATATCTGAGGGAAGATATTTGTAAAAGTCAAGTGCAGAATGGGCGATAAATTGTCATGGGGAGCAGTGGGAAAAGAAGAACTCTCATGTGTCAGAAGCAGCACCCTCTCAAGGACTGAGTAAAGTGCTGATTTTACATGCTTTGTTGATCCTTCAGATATTGTGAATATAGGAAGGGAAGGTTTGATAGATGAGACAGCCCATTTAAAATTACAGACAATGGTAGGTAGTGGTGTTGAATAACAATGACCAGAGAACAGTTCATGTACCATCACTTGCAAATCCTGATTACAGACAAGACACCTACAAATGACTCTGAGATTTGGAGGTACCACGGTCCATGTTTTATCATCATCTTGGAGCAGCCTCTGCAGGGTCATCAACTGCCAATCTTCATTGTATTAATAGTCTAGGTTTCATATTCACTCAGATGAAAAAATAATGAGACTTCAAAACAATGTAATCATATTACAGCATGTCTAAACCTACCTTCGAAGACACCCCCTGCACTTTGGATAATGCTTTGTGTCATTCAAGTGGATCTTTTTTTATGCTGCATTAGATTTAAAAAAAAATAGCAATGCCTATGTAACTTTCTGATGGATGTTTCTCAAGTCCTGAAATAATTCTTGCATGGAATTTTCTTCTGTATAAGTGGGAAGAGAAGCAAATTTGAAAGGAAATTACGTGAGTTCTCCCTCACTTTGAATGTGCCTATATCCCAAAAGGTATTTTTAAATTTATTGAGTGCCTACTATATGCAGATACTTTTATATATGATATTTATTAATTTAACAAATATCTGTTAAGTGCCAGGCACTGTTCAAAGAGTGAATGATTATAGCTGTAAATGAGGCAAAAAAAGCTTAGTTATTACTTCATGGAACCTGACTTCTATTTGTTGGAGGCAACAAATGAACAAGTAAGCAAAGAAATGAAGACAAATACAGACTGTGATACATACTATAATGGAAATAAACTGAGTATGCCAAGCATTTATTGAACATCTATCATGTACAAAACAAGATACTAGGATTCACAATGAAAAGATGCCCTGAGAATGACCTGAAGACTGCAGATCAGACCATCTACACCTGGTGAAGAAGAGAGTAAAGAGGCAGAGCCATAATTAAGTGGGACCTCTGACCTTCCCCCAATCCCAGCCCACAAGTAGGAAGGACAGGAATGGATAAACAAAGTGGGGAGGGGATAAACACTCAGGAATCCTGCACACCTAGCACTGGAGATCTGCTCTGGGAACAGGAGTCCACATTGCATTGGGCTTTGGTGATTAATGGGGTTGAACACCAGGGAGAGTTGGAGCACTCTGGAAGGCTGAAGACTTCTGCTACTTATAGAGGACAGACATGCTCTATTGGTCCTCCTGAGACCCGATGCAGAAGCAGCAGTAGGAAGTGTGCCAGAGGGATGGGAGTCAGAGGAAGCTCTCTCCAGAAGAGAAAGGGCAGGTGGACACTTTCCTAGCACACCTTCAGCCCAACTGGTCAGGTGCTTGTGGGAGCCAACTCCAAAAGCCTCCATCTTCTTCACTGGGGATTCAACCCCAGGGAGGTGCTTCCCTGCATACTCACTCATTGTGGCCTACTTGGTCCAGCAGAGTCTGACTTTGCTAACTGGCAGGCAAAGGGCAGACAACACTTTCTCAGATTTCCCAGCCCTCCCTTAGCCCAACTGGTCAGGGGCCTGCAGGAGCCAGCTCTGAAACTGTCTATCTCCTGCTCTGGTGGCTCATTCCCACAGTGGCTCTGCCCTGTGCACCCACCAGGCCTGGCACACTCAGCCCAACAGTCATCTGGTTTTGCTAACTGGCAGCAGAGGGAGAACTCTTTCCCAGCTCTCCCAGCTGTCCCTCAACTCAAGCCAGACACTTATGGAAGCCAGCTCTAAACTCTGCACCTGCCCCATTGGTTCAACCCCAGCCCCCCACAGGATGCTCACCCTTCCTAGCACAGTTGGCCCAGCAGTGATCCACCATTGCTGACCAGCAGGTGGAGGATTGCGCTTCCCACAAAGAATGCCAGCAGCAGTGCCTCATGTCACACAAAGGGCACACAGAGGCTAGGTGTGGGGACCAGCTATTGCTGGAAGACAAAAAAAAAGGTGGGCCCCACCCAAAGCCCACCAACACCAACTGTGGTTCACCTGCAAGGGAGAACCAGGCACTGGTGAGCAGAGTCTCGAGCTTCAGGGCACCACAGGGCACCCACTTCATAAAACCATTATTTTCAAGATCAGGATGCCTAGCTGATCTAATACAAAGGAAGAAACACAGAAACCCAGACAAAATGAGGAGGCAGAGGAATATGTTTCAACAAAAGAACAAGGTGAAACATCAGAAAAAGTGTTAACATTTTTTTTTAATGAAGATAAGCAATCTACCTGATCAAGAATTCAAAGTAACAGTCACAAAGATGCTCACTGTACTGGGGAAAAGCACTGATGATCTCAGCAAGAACTTCAACAAAGAGACAGAAAATTTGAAAAAGGGCAACTCACAGCTGAAGAATACAATAACTGAAATGAAAAATACAATAGAGGGAATGAGCAGACTACTGGAAGCAGAGGAAAGAATTAGTTGTGATGGAAGACAGAAAACTGTAGAGGAACTCAGAGCTGAAGAACACTATAACTGTAATGAAAAATACAGTAGAGGGAATTAATAGAAGACTTCTGGAAGCAAAGGAAAGAATTAGTGTCATGGAAGATAGAGAACTGCAGAGTAACCTAGCTGAGGAACAAAGAGAAAAAAGAATTTCTAAAAATTAGAAGATGCTAAGAGAGCTGTGCTGACAACTCCAAACAAAGCAATATTCGTGTAATAGGGGAATGAGGACACAGAGACAAAGGGGTAGAAAGTATATTTGAAGAAATAATAGCTAAAACTTCCCCGGTCTGGGTAAGAAAATAGACATGCAGGTCCTGGTAGCACAGAGAGCCCCTAACAAGATAGGGAGACAACACCAAGACACTTAGTAATTAAAATGGCAAAGATTAAAGATAAAGAGAGAATCTTAAAATCAGTAAGAGAGAGGCAGACAGTTACCTGTAAGGAAACTCCATAAGGCTATCATCAGATATCTCAGCAGAAGCTTTACAGGCCAGAAGAAAGTGACATGAAATATTCAGAGTATTGAAAGGGAAGAACCTAAAACCAAGAATTCTTTACCCACCAAGGTTATCATTCAGACTTGAAGGAGAGATTAAGATTTTCCCAGATAAACAAAGGTTAAAAAAATTCACCACCACTAAACCAGTCTTACAGGATGTGTTGAAAGGACTTCTTTATATGGAAGTGTTCTCAAGTCTAAAATTTTTCATCAGTGAAAAAAAAACCTACAGTAAAGATAGTAGACCAATTACTTAAAAAGCAAGCATGAAGTTCAAAAAACAAAAGTAATAAAATCAACTATATACAAAATTATTCCAGAGATATGCAAAATATGTAGATTATGATATCATATACATAAAATAAGGAGGAAAAATTAAAAAAGTAGTACTTTTAGAACGTGTTCCAAATCAAGCAACCATCAACGTAATGACTATTATGTATTTAGGAAACTGTCTATGAACCTTGTTGTAACCACAAACCTAAAGTCTACAATAAATACATAAAAACTTTTTAAAAAAACCAAGCATACTACTAAAGAAAACAAATCACAAGAGAAGAGTATAAAAGAGGAAGAGAGGAACAGAGAGAAACTACAAAAGCAACCAGAAAACAATCAATAAAATGCCAATAAGTATATTTCTATCAATAATTACCTTAAATGTAACTGTACTAAATGCACCAATCAAAAAATATAAGATGGCAGAATGGGTAAAGAAACAAGACCTATCTATATGCACCTACAAGAGACTCATTTCACACCTCAAGACATACATAGATTGAAAAAAAGCAGGAGTAGTATAACTTATTCAGACAAAATAGACTTCAAAACAAAGAAAGTAATAGGAGACAAAGAAGGACATAATATAATATTATATAATAATAAAGGGACCGGTTTAACAAGAGGATATAACAATTGTATGTGTCTGTACACTGAACAAATGAACATAGGATCACCTAAATATATAAAACAACTACTAACAGACATAAAGGGAGAAATAGACAGCAACACAATCATATTGGGGGACTTTAACACACCTATTTACATCAGTGGATAGATCATCCTTACAGAAAATAAACAAGAAAACAAAGGCATTCAACAACACATTACACCAGATTGACTTAAAAGATATATACAAAACATTCCACCCAAAAGCAGCAGGATACACATTTTTCTCAAGTGCACATGGAATGTCCTCCTGAATAGGTCATAATCAATTTAAAAAGATTGAAATTGTATCAAGCACCTTTTCAGATCACAATGCTATGAAACTAGAAAACAATTACATGAAGAAAAAAAAAAACTCCACAAACACATGGAGGCTATACAACATGCTTCTAAATAATTAATGGATCAAGGAGCAGATCAAAGAGGAAATCAACCAATACAAGGAGACAAGTGAAAACAGTAGCACAATAGTTCAAAATATGTGAGATGCTGCAAAAGCGGTTTTCAGAGAGAAGTATGTGGCAATACAGGACTACATCAAGAAACAAGAATAATCCCAAATAAACAATCTAAACTCACAACTAAAGGAACTAGAAAAAGAAGAACAAATGAAACCCAAAGTTAGCAGAAGTGACATAATAAATATCAGAGCAAAAATAAGTAAAATAGAGAATAAAACAATAGGAAAAAAAATCAGTGAAACCAAGAGCTTGTTCTTTGAGAAAATAAAATAGATAAACGCCTAGTCAGACTTATCAAGAAAAAAAGAGAGAGTACCAAAATAAACAAAATCAGAAACAAAGAAGGAATAGTCAAAACAGATACCATAGAAATACAAAGAATTATGAGACTACTATGAAAAATTATATGCCAATAAATTGGACAACCTAGAAGAAATGGGCAAATGCCTAGAAAAATACTACCTTCCAAGACTGGCCAAGGAAGAAACAGAGTCTGAACAGGCCAATTACCAGCTGAAATTGAACTGGTAATCAAAAAACTCCGAAAACTAAAGTTCAGGACCAGATGGCTTCACAGTTGAGTCTACGAAGCACTCAGAAAGCTAATACCCATCCTTCTTAAAGTATTCAAAAGAAGTACAAGAGTAGGGAATACTTCCACACTAATTCTATGAGGCCAACATCACTCTAATACCAAACCAAAGACACCACAAAAAGAATTGTAGACCAACCAATATCCCAGAGAACACAGATGCAAAAATCCTCAACAAACTATTAGCAAACCAAATTAAAAAATAAATCAAAATAATCATCTATCACAACCAAGTGGGATTTATTCCAGGGAAGCAAGGTTGGTATAATATTTGCAAATCAGTCAATATCATATATCACATTAACAAAAAAGAAGGATAAAACCATGTGATCATCTCAATAGTTGCTGAAAAACCATTTGACGAAATTCAACATCCATTCATGATAGAAACTCTTAACAAAATGGGTATAGAAGGTACATACCTCAACATAATAAAGGCCATATATTACAACCCCACGGCCAACATCAGACTTAATGGAGAAAGACTGAAAGCTTTTCCTCTAAGACCAGAAACAAGGCAAGAATGTCTACTCTCACTACTTTTATTCAGCACAGTACTGGAAGTCCTAGCGATGGCAATTGGACAACAAAAAGACATAAAAGGCATCCAAATTGGTAAGGAAGGAAGGGAAGGAAATTGTCACTATTTGCAGATGACATGATGTTTACATAGAAAACTCTATAAAGATTCCACCAAAAATTTACAGAACTAATAATTGTACTCAGCAAAGTTGCAGCATACAAAGTGAATACACAGAAATCTGTTGTATTCCGATATACTAACAACAAAGTAGCACAAAGAGAATCAGGAAAATAATTTCATTTACAATTGCATCAAAAAGAATAAAATACCTGGGAATAAACCTAATCAAGGAGGTGAAAGACCTGTACTCTGAAAACTATAAAACACTGATGAAAGAGATTTAAGAAAATACAAATAAATGGAAATCCATCCCATG
Source organism: Smutsia gigantea (assembly GCA_032199065.1). Lineage (NCBI taxonomy): Eukaryota > Metazoa > Chordata > Mammalia > Pholidota > Manidae > Smutsia > Smutsia gigantea. Next base: position 300,430 of record JAVSCE010021529.1, read on the forward strand.
CTCATGGATAGGAAGAATCAATATTGTCAAGATGGTCATCCTGTCCAAAGAAATTTACAGATTGAGTCCAATCCCTATCAAAATACCAATGGTATTTTTCAGTGAATAATAACCTTAAAATGTATATGGAACCACAAAAGGCCCTACATAGCCTAAGCAATTCTGAGAAAGAAGAACAAAGCTGGGGGTATCATGCTCTGTGACTTCAAGCTATACTACAGAGCTACAGTAATCAAAACAGTACAAGAACATACCCATAGATAAACGGAACAGAATGGAGATCCCAGAAACAAACCCACATATGTATGGTCAACTAATATATGACAAAGGGTGAAAGAATATACAGTGAAGATAAGACAGTCTCCTTAATAACTGCTGTTGGGAAAACTGGATAGCAACATGCAAGAGAATGAAATTGGATTACTCCCTAGTACCATACATGAAAATAAACTCAAAGTGGATTAAAGGGCTAAATATAAGACGTGAAATCATAAAACTCTTAAAAGAAAACAGGTGGAACATCGGAGGAAGATGGCGGCGTGAGCAGGGCAGCAGAAATCTCCTCCCAAAACCATATATATTTGTGAAAATACAATAAATACAACTATTCCTAAAAGAGAGACCAGAAGATACAGTACAATAGCCAGGCTACAGCTACATCTGCGAGAACTCAGAGCCTCATGAAGCGGGTAAGATACAAAGCCACGACACAGCAGGCCCAAGCACTCCTCCACCCCAGCGCACCAGTGGGAGGAAAAGAATCAGAGTGGGGAGGGAGTGGAAGCACAGGACTGCTAAATAACCAGCCCTGGGGATCTGCACTGGGAGCACAGGCACACATCGCATGGTGTACTGGAGATTAGAGAAATGGAAGGGCAGGATCTGAGGTGGAGACTGTGAGTGGGTCCCCACAGCCAGCTCCCTGGGACAAAAGAAAAGTGGGCACTTTCTTAAAAGTCTTAAAGAGACAAAGGCCCAAGAGTGGAACAAAATCATCCCAGTGCACTCAACCCAGCAGGCTGGGAATCCTGAGGAACTTCGGGCCCCCTAACAGGCAGCTGGGTAAAGCAGCCCCAGAGCCCCTCACGGGGATAAGCAGCCTGCTATTCGTTCCCCCCTGCCGGCGCTGTGGCATATCCGCCATAGCTGCGGAACAGTGGGAGAGCAGCCCCTACCCACAACAACAACACAGAATCTCCTCCCAGTGGGCACGCACCTAACCGGGAAGGGCCACACAGAATCTCCTCCCGGTGGGCATGCAGCTAACCAGGAAGGGCCGTGCAAGCCAGAGCAAGGGCCAAAAGGCACCAAAGGGTAAAGAATGCACCTGGCGTGGCTGCAAACCCCACAGTGCTCTAACCAAGCCTGAGGGCATCCCTGTCCATGGCGGTTTAGGGGATTATCCCAGAGACTGCCTTCCAGTGTGCGGGTAACCGGCACAGGCTGCGGAGAAGGACAAGGAGAACAAAAAGCAGGAAGGGACTTTGTTCTGCAAGCTGACACACATGGCACCTGCCTGCGACCACTTCTATCACCATAAAAAGACAGAAGAATATGGTCCAGTCAAGACTCACCCAGACAACCCCAGAAAGAGGGCCTGGTGGGACAGATTTAAACAATCTTCCTGAAAAAGAATTCAGAATAAAAGTCATAACCATGCTGATGGACCTACAGAGAAATATGAAAGAGCTAAGGGAAGTAGTCAGGAGAGATATTACAGAAATGAAACGATTGATGGGCTGAAGAGCAGACTGGATGAGGTGCAAGAGACTGTTAATGGAATAGAAATAAGAGAACAGGAGTACAGAGAAGCTGAGGCAGAGAGACATGAAAGGATCTCTAGGAATGAAAGAGTATAAAGAGAACTGTGTGACCAATCCAAATGGAACAATATTTGCATTATAAGAATACCAGAAGAAGAAGAGAGAGAAAAAGGGATAGAAAGTATCTTTGAAGACATAATTGAGGAGAACTTCCCCAAGCTGGGAAAGGAAATAGTTTCTCAGACCATGAAAGCCCACAGATCTCCCAACACAAGGGACCCAAGGAGGACAACACCAAGACATACAATAATTAAACCAGCAAAGATCAAAGACAAGGACAGAGTATTAAAAGCAGCCAGAGAGAGAAAAAAGATCACCTACAAAGGAAAACCCATCAGGCTAACATCAGACTTCTCAACAGAAACCTTACAGGCCAGAAGAGAATGGCATGATATATTTTATGCAATGAAACAGAAGGGCCTTGAACCAAGAATACTGTATCCAGCATGATTATCATTTAAATTTGAGAAGGGATTAAACAATTCCCAGACAAGCAAAAGTGGAGGGAATTTGCCTCCCACAACCACCTCTACAGGATATCTTAAAGGGACTGTTCTAGACAGAAGTTCTCCTAAGGCTAAAAAGATATCACCAGAGAAAATAAATTCATACCAAAGAATGCTGTCCATTGAAATACTAACTAAAGGCAAAAAATAAAATCAACTTTCCATAAAAACAGTCAAAGGAATGCAAAAGAGTACAGAATAAAACACCTAGCATATGAAGAATGGAGGAGGAAGAATAAGAAGGGAGAGAAATAAAGAATCATCAGACTGTGTATATAATGGCTTAACAAGAGAGTTAAGTTAGACTGTTAGATAGTAGACAAGCTACGCTGGAACCTTTGGTAACCATGAATCTAAAAGCCGGCAATGGCAATAAGTACATATCTATCGATAATCACCCTAAATGTAAATGGACTGAATGCACGAACCAATAGACACAGAGTAATAGGATGGACAAAAAAGCAAGACCCATCTATATGCTGTTTACAAGAGACTCACATCAAACCCAAATATATACAGATTAAAAGTGAGGGATGGAAAAAGATATCTCAGGCAAACAACAGGGAGAAAAAAGCAGGTGTTACAGTACTTGTATAAGACAAAATAGACTTCAAAACAAAGAAAGCGGCAAGAGATAAAGAAGGACATTACATAATGATAAGGGGGTCAGTCCAACAAGAAGATATAACCATTATAAATATAGATGCACCCAACACAGGAGCACCAACATATGTGAAACAAATACTAACAGAATTAAAGGAGGAAATAGAAAGCAATGCATTCATTTTAGGAGACTTCAACACACCACTCACTCCAAAGGACAGATCAACCAGACAGAAAATAAGTAAAGACACAGAGGCACTGAACAACATGCTAGAACAAATGGACCTAACAGACATCTACAGAACTCTGCACCCAAAAGCAACAGGAAACACATTCTTCTCAGTGCACATGGAACATTTTTCACAATAGACCACATACTAGGCCACAAAAAGAACCTCAATAAATTCAAAAATATTGAAATTCTACCAACCAACTTCTCAGATCACAAGGTATAAAAGTAGAATTAAATTTTAGAAAGAAAACAAAAAGGCTCACAAATACATGGAGGCTTAACAACATGCTCCTAAATAATCAATGGATAAATGACCAAATTAAAACAGAGCTCAAACAATTTATTGAGAAAATGACAACAACAGCACAAAGCCCCAACTTCTGTGGGACGCAGCAAAGGCAATTCTAAGAGGAAAGTATATTGCAATCCAGGCCTATTTAAAGAAGGAAGAACAATTCCAAATGAATAGTCTAAAGTCACAATTATTGAAATTGGAAAAAGAAGAACAAATGAGGCCCAAAGTCACAAGAAGGAGGGACATAATAAAGATCAGAGAAGATATAAATAAAATTGAGAGGAATAAAACAATAGAAAAAAATCAATAAAACCAAGAGCTGGTTCTTTGAAAAAATAAACAAAATAGATAAGCCCCTAGCCAGACTTACTAAGAGAAAAAGAGAATCTACACACACAAACAGAATCAGAAATGAGAAAGGAACAATCATGACACCCTGCAGAAATACAAAGAATTATTAGAGAATACTATGAAAATCTATACGCTAACAAGCTGGAAACATAGAAAAAATGGACAACTTCTTAGAAAAATACAACCTTCCCAGACTGACCAAGGAAGAAACAGAAAACCTAAACAGACCAATTACCAGCAACGAAATTGAATTGGTAATCTAAAAACCACCCAAGAACAATACCCCCGGGCCAGGTGGATTCACCACTGAATTTTATCTGACATATAGAGAAGAAATACTACCCATTCTCCTTAAAGTTTTCCAAAAAATGGAAGTGCAGGGAAAACTTCCAAACTCATTCCATGAAGCCAGCATCACTCTAATACCAAAACCAGGCAAAGACCCCACCAAAAAAGAAAATTACAGACCAATATCCCTGATGAACATACATGCAAAAATACTCAACAAAATATTAGCAAACCGAATTCAAAAATACATCAAGAGGTTCATACACCATGATCAAGTGGGATTCATCCCAGGGATGCAAGGATGGTACAACATTCGAAAATCCATCAACATCGTCCACCACATCAACAAAAAGAAGAACAAAAACCACATGATCGTCTCCATAGATGCTAAAAAAGCATTTGACAAAATTCAACATCCATTCATGATAAAAACTCTCAACAAAATGGGTATAGAAGGCAAGTACCTCAACATAATAAAGGCCATATATGACAAACCCACAGCTAACATCATACTTAACAGTGAGAAGCAGAAAGCTTTTCATCTAAGATTGGGAACAAGACAGGGATGCCCACTCTCCCCACTGTTATTCAACATAGTACTGGAGGTCCTAGCCACGCCAATCAGAAAAAACAAAGAAATATAAGGCATCCAGATTGATGATGAAGAAGTCAAACTTTCACTATTTGCAGATGACATGATATTGTACATAAAAATCCCTAAAGACTCCACTCCAAAACTACTAGAACTAATATCTGAATTCAGGAAAGTTGCAGGATACAAAATCAATACACAGAAATCTGTTGCTTTCCTATACACTAATGATGAGCTAACAGAAAGAGAAATCAGGAAAACAATTCCATTCACAATTGCATCAAAAAGAATAAAATACCTAGGAATAAACCCAACCAAGGAAGTGAAAGACCTATGCATACCCTGAAAACTACAAGACACTTCTAAGAGAAATTAAAGAGGACACTAACTAATGGAAATTCATCCCATGCTCTTGGCTAGGAAGAATAAATATTGTCAAAATGACTATATTACCTAAAGTAATCTACAGATTCAATGCAATCACTATCAAAGTACCAACAGCTTTCTTCAATGAACTGGAACAAATAATTCTAAAATTCATATGGAACCACAAAGGACCCCAAATAGCCAAAGCAATCCTGAGAAGGAAGAATAAAACAGGGAGGATTACACTCCCAGACTTCAAGCTCTACTACAAAGCCACAGTAATCAAGACAATTTGGTACTGGCACAAGAACAGACCCACAGACCATAGAACAGAATAGAGAGTCCAGACATTAACCCAAGCACATACGGTCAATTAATATATGATAAAGGAGCCATGGATATACAATGGGGAAATGACAGCCTCTTCAACATCTGGTGTTGGCAAAACTGGACAGCTACATATAAGAGAATTAAACTGGATTACTGTCTAACCCCATACCATACACAAAAGTAAACTCAAAATGGATCAAAGACCAGAATGTAAATCATGAAACCATAAACCTCTTAGAAAAAAACATAGGCAAAAATCTCTTGGACATAAACATGAACAACTTCTTCATGAACATATCTCCCCGGGCAAGGGAAATAAAAGCAAACATGAACAAGTGGGACTATATCAAGCTGAAAGCTTCTGTACAGCAAAGGACACCATCAGTAGAACAAAAAGACATCCTACAGTATGGGAGAATATATTCATAAATGACATATCTGATAAGGGGTTGACAATATATATAAATATATGAAAAATATATAAAGAACTTACACACCTCAACAAACAGAAAGCAAATAATCCAGTTAAGAAATGGGCAGAGGACATGAATAGACACTTCTCCAAAGAAGAAATTCAGGTGGCCAACAGGCACATGAAAAGATGCTCCACATCGCTAATCATCAGAGAAATGCAGATGAAAATCACAATGAGATATCACCTCACACCAGTGAGGATGGCCAACATCCAAAAGACTAAGAACAACAAATGTTGGCGAGGATGTGGAGAAAAGGGAACCCTCCTACACTGCTGGTGGGAATGCAAATTAGTTCAACCATTGTGGAAAGCAGTATGGAGGTTCCTCAAAAAACTCAAAATAGAAATACCATTTGACCCAGGAATTCCACTCCTAGGAATTTACCCTAAGAATGCAGCATCCCAGTTTCAAAAAGACAGATGCACCCCTATGTTTATCGCAGCTCTATTTACAATAGCCAAGAAATAAAAGCAACCTAAGTGTCCATCAGTAGATGAATGGATAAAGAAGAGGTGGGACATATACACAATGGAATATTATTCAGCCAGAAGAAGAAAACAAATCCAGACATTTGCAACAACATGGATGGAACTAGAGGGGTATTATGCTCAGTGAAATAAGCCAAGCGGAGAAAGACAAGTACCAAATGATTTCACTCATATGTGGAGTATAAAAACAAAGAAAAAAAATTGAAAGAACAAAACAGCAGCAGACTCACAGAACCCAAGAATGTACTAACAGATACCAAAGTGAAAGGGATTGGGGAGGATGGGTGGGAAGGGAGGGACAAGGGGGAAAAGGGGGCATTACAATTATCAGACATAATGTAGGGGGGGTCACGGGGAGGGCTGTACAACTGAGAGAAGACAAGTAGTGACTCTATAGCATCTCACTACGCTGATGGACAGTGACTGTAATGGGGTACTAGACTTGATGATATGGGGAGTCTAGTAACCATAATGTTGCACATGTAATTGTAGGTTAACTATACCAAAAAAAAAAAGAAAAGAAAACAGGCAAAACCTCTTGAACATAAGCATGAAGAATTTTTTCTGGTCACGTCTCCCTGGGCAAGGGAAACAAAAATAAAAATAAAAAAGTTGGATTACATCAAACTAAATGGCTTCTGAACAGCAAAGGAGACTATTAGCATAACAAAAAGGTAACCTTCAGTATAGGAGAATATTTTTGTAAATGATATATCTGTTAAGGAGTTAATATCCAAAATATATAAAGAACTTACATGCCTCAACACCAAAAAAACAACCCCATTGAAAATTGGGCAGAGGACCTGATTAGACATTTTTCCAAAGAAGAAATACAGATGGCAAACAGGCCCATGAAAAGGTGCTACATGTCACTAATCATCAAGGAAATGCAAATAAAAACCACAACGAGATATCACCTCACACTAGTCAGAATGACCACTATCCAAAAGACAAGAGATAACAAATGTTGGCAAGTATGTAGAGAAAAGGAAGCCCTCCTATACTTTTGGTGAGAATGTAAATTGGTGCACCCACTGTGGAAAGCAGTATGGAGGTTCCTCAAAAAACTAAAAATAGAAATACCATATGGCCCAGTAATTTATGTCTAGGAATTTACCTGAAGAAAACAAAATATCTGACTCAAAAAGATGTATGCATCCCTATGTTTATTGCCATATTAGTTATGATAGCCAAGATATGGAAGCAACCATAGTGTCTGTCAATAGATGAATGGGTAAAGATGTGGTACATATGCATGATGGAATATTATTCAGCCACAAAAAAGAAAGAAATCCTGCCATTTGTGACAACATGGATGGACCCAGAGTGTATTATGTGAAATGAAATAAGCCAGGCAGAGGAAGACAAATACCACATGATTTCACTTTTATGTGGAATTCAAATAAACAAAACAAAATGAACAGAACAGCAATAGTCTCATACACACTAAGTGACTAGTGGTTACAATGATGGGTGGGTTGAATAGGTAAAGGGGATAAAGAGACAAAGTTACACAATCATAAACTAGTCATGAGGGTGAAAGTACAGCATAGAGAATATAGTCAATAGTTGTGTAACATCTATGTTAACAGTAACTATACTAGTTGGTGTGGGCATTTAATAATGTATGTAATTGTCAAATTACTATGTTGTTTATTTGAAACCAATATATTGTATATTAACTATACTACAGTAAAAAATATCAAGCAATACAAAATAAGGTACTAGGTGTTTTTAGAACACAAAAATGAATTAAAAAGTTTGTACCCTCAAGGAGCTTGTAAAGTATAGTAAAACAAATCCTCCATCACTTTGTTCATGTTAAAGTATTGTGCATATGATCAATTGTTTTTTATCTCTAAACTCAATTCCTTAAAATGTCTTTCACAAAACGTTCATATATAAGAATGCCATAATAAACAAAGGTTAATTTTTAGGAGAGTTATGTGCAAATCTGAATTTAAACCCAAGAAAGGAACTAACTGAATTTAAATCCAAGAGAGGTGCTTCATAGATAATTTCATAAAGAATAACCTTGTACTTTCAGCCTAGATTGGGGACAGTAATGTGTAATTCTTTTTTTTTCAAAGTTTGATATGCTTTCTAACAAACATAGTAATTGGCCTGATTTTTAAAAGAAGTATAGAATGTTACTAGATGGTGTGGGCTGGAGGTACATTACAGGCAGATGTCATAGTGTGTATAAGGCCCTGGGTTATTTGTGGGGCATGTGAAACACTCAATGAACTGAAAAAATGAAAACAAATTGAAGCTGGATGAAAAGTGGCATAGGAGGCAGTCCACAGATTGCTTTGCTAAATGTATAAGGATTTAGTCTTTCTTTTATGACCAATCAGAAGGCATAGTGTTTTAAGCAGGAGGTCAATATAATGGTTTTTAGAAAACATCACTATATGGTAAAACAGAAACTGATTGGAGACTAGTACAATATACACGAGTAGAATTAGGCACTTGAGGTAGTCCACTTCAGCGGCAATAGTGGCTTAGGCCAAGTTACTAGCGGGACAGGTGGAGAATGGGGGATATCTGAGAGACAATTAAGAGGTATGGTTCATAGGGTCTAGTGATAGATTGCATATAGAGGGTATAGGAAAAGGAGATGTCAAGGAAGAATCTGGCTTTTAAATTGTATAATAGGATGAATGGTAATGCCATTCACTGATATGATTAAGTTTTGGTGAACAATACAAAATTATAGGCCATGGTGAGTTCAAGTTGCCTTTTTAACATTCAAGTGGAGTTGACAAGTAAGTGGCTATGTTCCAGGTACTATATCACTCAGGCTTCAACCAGAGAGCAGAACCAGTAGAAGATATGTCTAAATATCTATGTAATGTAGATATTATGTTGTTTATTATAGATAATTGGCTAACAAAATTTGCGGGGCTGGTTAAGCAGTCAAGTTTCTATATAAGAATGGTGTCCCTGCATCTGATGCTGGAATTTGAAGTCCATAGGACAGACGTTAGCACTGCGGGGGGAAGGCCGCAGGAGACTGGAGTCCACCATCATGAAGAGCTGGGACCCCATAAGAGCAGACTGAACCCCATAGTTGTCCTTATTCCTCTGACCGTGGTGATGAAGGCATCTTATAGAAGTCAGGACCCTTCATCACAGAGTCACACACTCACACACCACACCTGGCCCAGGAGTGAACCATGCTGAAGGAGGATCCAGAGCTAGGTAGAACAATTACAGGCCAGGTGCTACTTCATGCCAGCAAGGTGAGTCAGCAGATCAGCAATGTGTGTAAGCTACAGGATGGCTGCTACATCTCTCTGACTTCCAGACTTCTCCAAAATCCTCCTTGTGGCCCACCCTAACAAGAAATGTACAAAAAAAGCAAATTCTGGAAAATGTAATTCAGCCTAGCCAAGCTGATATATCACAAAGCCATCACCGTCATCCTGGGCTATTTGGGGTGACTACTATGAAGATTAAGGGCATTTTTCCTGACTTTGCATAACTGACAATGTTCATATCCTTTGGTAAGTTTAAAAGTAAAGGTACGGGCAGGTGCTGTGGGAGCTTGTTGAGGCTTTTCTCCAAGCCTGTGAGCTCAAAGAAAACTCTCTAGACTGAGTTAAGTCTTCAATAATAAGTGTGAAATAAGAACACAAAAAATGATAGGAATGGAGTTGCAAAAAAAAAAAAGCATCAAAGTGAAGCCACAAAGAGGGTATATAAGTCAGCTTCCCTTAGATTATGCTATGACAAATTGCAAAATCTCAGCATGGGATTGTTTTGCTCACATTCACGTCCACTACCTCTGGCTTCATTTCTCCTTCTGATCTTCCTCATTCCAAACCACAAGCTGGAAAATCATACCTGCCTTAGGGAGAGGAAAAAGAGCAAATAGCCAAATGACACAATGGCTCTTAAAGCTTCTTGGGAAAATTGCAGCATTCACTGGCTCTTGTATTTCACTGGCCAGAGAAAGTCAGATGGCCAAGCCTGGCTTCAATGAAAGGGATGTATAATCATCTATCTGTAGGGGAAGCAAATATTTCAGTGTCTTGATCACAATTCACTTTCCTCCTTTCTGTACACTCAGTTTACTTATTCTTCCTCTTTCCAAAAGAGACAACCCAAAAGTCTCATTCAGTCTCAAAATCTGGGATCTTTTGGTCACCTCTATATCAATTCTGGATGTGAACTAAAAAGATAAGTTATATTTCCTTGCATATCCAATATGTAATGGTTGAACAGGGAGATTTTAATTAAAATAAACTCTCCCATTTGAAAAGGTGCAGAAAGGATGTGGAGACACTTATCAGTTGCTGGTCAGTAGCAATTCAAAAATTTGACAGAGTAGATGTTGTAAGGGTGATCTAAATCTTTTTTTTTTTTTTTTTGTCCGTTTTCCACAACCTAGGAATAGCTCTTCAGTTTGTCAACCTCTATAACCTTAGGCTCCACTCCTGGGGAAGTTCTTTTTCTTCCTTTTATCATCATTAGCTACATCTACAGATGACACTGGAAAATGTACCCTTCCGAGAGGTTCAAGAGCACTCTAAGCCTGCTTTCTATCTAAAATCTTTGGATCCCAAGATTAACTGTCCTCGCCATATCAATTCAGAAATTTTGACAGAAAGCTTGTGAAAGGACCCCAAATTTGGACTGTACCATTACACTGCTTTACTTAGCCCTTGGTGTCCACGGGCCTAGATTTTATATCTTACTAGTTGGAGATGGTATTCAGTTGCATCTTCAAACTCTGCAAGTCTCGTAACTTCTGGATTTTCTATATTCCTTTCAATTCTGTGCAAACTGATTCTTTCCTGAGCTCATCTTTTTCCTATAGTACTTCATCAAATACGGCCAATAGCAATCATGTTACCAGTACTATTTTTTCCTCTTTATTTCCCTAAAGCTACAAGTTCGTTAGGTATATTATTTGCCTTCTGAGTTATTATAAAATTGAGGCTGGAAGAATAGGGACAAAAACATGTTTCCTCAGTTTCCCCAACCCCCACTAAATGGTCTAAAGTCTAAGCAGCATATTTTAGTCATTTTTTTATACTGGCATCCATTTTCATATTATGTTTCCCTAGATTATACTAAAATGTCAACCAACCCCCACACGTTAATGGTTTACAACAGTAAGTTTATCTCTCATTCACATTAATGTCTATTGTTAATTGTCTGTGCTCTATATACTCTATATTTGGGAACCCAAGCTAAAGGAGAAGCTCATGTCTGGGACACACCAACCTAGTGGCAGAGGGTAAAAGAGTGAATGGTTAAATGACGATGGCTCTTAAAAATTCTGGTTTGATGTGGCAACTGTCACTTTCACTCACATTCTATTGGCTGTAAAAAGTCATTTGATCAAGCCTAACATAATGGAGTAGGGAAATATCCTCTCATAAGGAAGGGCAACCCATATTTTGAATAATACTGTTATCTCTGACAAAATTTAACCTGAAGAGTGATGTCCAGTAGCAGTAGAATGTAAAGTGAGAGGACAGAAGTGGTGGAGATAATACTAGAGCATTAAGCAGAGATGTGTATCCGGAAGGTGCTATACATAATGCTAAAGAGGTACTTATGATTTAGAAGCAAAGGGGAATTACTGAAGATATCCACACAGCAACATAGTGATGTTTTGAGTTTATATGCAGTATTCTGGAAACAGTAAATACAGGGAGAACAGTAAGGATATTATTTGCATAGATTTAATGAATAAAGAGAATGAGCTAAAGCTATGGTAATAAGAAAAGATGGGAGGGTGTTGTACTCTCATTCAGTAGATAAAATAGTCATATAAAGAAAGTAAAGATGAAGAAAGGAAGAAAAGCTGACTATATTAAAGAGAAAGAGGATGATGGATAATAATCTTAGAAGACATGGCAAGCAATAAATGGAGTTAAGGATACGTTTTGTAGGTGATGGAAGGATCATGCTGTTTGATGCCTGAAAGCTTCAACTTCCCTTGTGGAATATTTGATGTTCACTTTTAGATTAAGAATATGGGAGTTGGGTGTAGGAGGCTTGAATAGAATGCCAAGGACTTGGAGTCTTTGAGAGGAGTGGGAGAGAAAAGAAATAAAAATTAAATATATAAGGTAATTAAAAGCCTTGCTTACTATGAGTTTGTATGTAATGACTTTAAAAGACACATTTGGTTGATCTTCACCAATCTTGAGCAGTGTAGGGGTCTGAAGGGAATTTAAGGTTGGGATCGTAAGGAGAAGGTACAGTGGAAATACTGCGTTTCAAGGCAATTAAGGATGTTAGTGAGAAAGTGTTGAGGTGATAAACTAAATAGATTAGACTTGTTAGGGAAATGAGTGAACCAAGAGGTGGATGGTAATCTGGAAGACAATGGAGCAGTCATGGGGCCATTGCCTGCCTGCAGTCAAAGAGTAGGTGTTTTTGGAGTGAGGACATGGGCATGATTGATGAGTCTAAGGCTAGAGAGTGGGATATTTTGCATTCAAAGTTTCTGATTAAATGAAGTTCTGATTTCTGGTTGGTCATGTGGATTAGGAAAAGGAAAGTGTACAGCTTGAATGGAGCAGAGGAAAAATCTTTAGAATTGAGTAAATGAAAGCAACATGAGGCTAGTATGTTGGAGTAGTTATTGAACTCTTGATGTGAACAGTAGAAATCATTGATAAGGCTTTTTTGGGAATTATTGCAAGGATGACTAGGAAAAAAATAATAAAGTTATTGAACTTGATGATTCCTATTTGTGTTTGGCAGGATGGGACCTATAACTTGCTTCTGACCAATAGACTATACAGAGGTGATAGGATTTAATTCCCATGAATCTGTATGGTATATGGCATAGATGAGGGATTTTACAGATGTAATTAAGATCCCTAATCAGCTGACTTTAAGTTAGTCAAGGGGAGGAGGGATTATTCTGGGTGAGCCTGACCTTTTCAGGTGAGCAGTTAAAAGAGAGTCTAACAGTCAGAGATAGAAGTCAGAGAAACGCTTTCCTTGCTGGCCACTGAGAAGCCAAGAACCATGTAGTTTATTTCCAATGGTATGGGGGATGTAGGCTTTAGAAGCTAAGGGCCTCATTCCCACAGTCACAAGGAAATGAATTCTGCCAACCACCTCATGCACTTGGAAGAGATCCCAGGCCATAGATAAGAGCCCAGACCTAGCAGACACTTTGCAAGATCCTGAGCAGAGGACCCAGCTAAGTGAGACCCAGACTTCCCACCCATGGAAACTGTGAGATAATAAATTTAAGTTGTTATGCAGCAATAGAAAATGAATATATTATGTTAAATATACCACTGTATGTTGACTAAAGTATTTTCATAAACCTTTCATACAATTATAAAAAATGTTTTCAAATACTTCTTTTTGCCTTGCACTTTTATTCACAGAGACAAGCATGAGATGGTTTCAAAATTAAGATTATAGATTAGAGCATGAGAAGCCAGCTGTGCAGTAGATGGATATAGAACAATGGCATAGAGCTCAGTCATAATTGTCATACTCTTCCTCCTCCTCAGTCAACTTGTCTGCATGGGGCAGAAACAAAAGGAACAGGTGCATGTAGTCCAAAGGGCTGAGTCTGCTGACAATCAACACCTCAGGAGAGGAACCTGGGTGAGGAGGAGGGTAAAAGAAGATGTGAGTTTGGTTGAGCAAGCTTGAGGCTTAGAATGAAAAGAAGGCGGTAGGAAGGGAAACAGGAACAAGAGAAGGAGAGGTGAGAATCAGCTCACTGGCTACTTGATAGACACAATTTCATGATGGCTTCTGGCATTTATTCTGTCCCCTAAAATAACTTTTTTTCCAACCAGTATGGGAGAGCTTACCTAGCCAGCAAGCAGTGACAGTACTACTTCCTTCACATTCTGAGTTCTGCCCCTTTAAGGCTATTAACAGTAACATTCAGCCATTTCAGGACACCAATAGGTCGGTATAAAAGCTTCTTCTATTTTCTTTTATTCTATCATGTCTGTAGGTTTCATTATAAATGAGCAGGAAAAGGCTTAATATCTGTTGGCTACAACAAAAATTAATGGCCATGTAGGAAGGAAGCATTAATGGTTAAGTGGAAAGAAGTATAAAAATGGTTAGTAATGTATGAATTCACATCACTTCTACTTACATAAAACACATTTAACATTTCAGTTCTGTTCTAAAGGTTCACTTTAGAGCCAGAATGCAAAACTTTATGAAATTGTTAAGTGTTTTGGACTAAATTATGAGTAATACTTTGGGACATGGTTAAAGATTTGTTAAACACAGCACAGAGCAATTTAAAGTGTGCGATGATTCAATAGGTACAGGAGATGCAGTGGGAGTCTTTGATTCATTATTTATGGAATTATACTTGAACTATCACTGTAGAGTGATTTTTCAATAGTAGGCATATATTCTTGACTGCTGTGGCTCATGGTTATGGGTAGGGGGAAGGTGGAGTTGACTACCAATTTAAGATAGAAAAAGCCTTTATTGAACTCAAAACATTCTAGTTGACCCACTGAGGAAAAGCAGAAATCAAGACAATAGCCACTATGAACTTTCACCAGGGTATGTGATGTGAGAGTGATTTTTGTATTTAAGATACTACTTTTCAAACACTGTCCATTCACTCATTTATTCGTTCAACAGATGTTTGATAAATACATATATATCCTTTATTCAGAGTGATCTTGACATATCTTTCATTCAGTCAGAGATAATTAAACCCTTTCCTTCCTGGTTTATAAAAGCAATTTGACTAATAGCATTATATAATGGTCTTGTCAAATGACCTTTACCTAGGTGAGAATTCAATTATGTAGGGCAGACAGAATTAATCACTAGTATTTTTACAGTCTGTGTATCTATCTCCTTGGCAAGAATGGTCAGAAGGGAAATTTATTTGGCCAGTAAGTTAAAGATACTTCTATTGCTGGTCTACAGTATGTAAAATGAAGTAGGTTAGTGTTCAGAAGTGTACATTTTGGACTAAACAAGAGTCGATTCACAGAATTTCAGATTCAATACTTATAAAGCTATACCAGATGTTTTGAACCTAATATGTTAAGTAGATGAAAAATTAGTAGAAAAAATAGTCCCCCAGGCAGAACTAGAAAAAAAAATCACAATCAGAAAGTCTCTGGTAGGGACCATGAATAAGTGTCTGGGGGAAATAGTACCAAGACTGAAATAAGACCAAAAGTTAATTGTGGAGATGGCCCAGGGAGTGCCAGCCTCTTTGTGAGACCAACGATTTTCAAACAATGGGGGAAAAGGCATCGTTATTACTCTCAGTGGCCTTTTCCTGTATTTGTAAAACTTTCAAGCCAGAAAACACATGTTCCTTGGGCTCTATCTAAACTCATATATTACCATTTCCATGTACAACTTCTCAGTCTACCTTTATAATACTTGGTCATAAAAAGGAAAATGATTTTTAAAGATGTTTCCAGCTCCCATTTCCTTCAGAATAAAAAATCCCAATCCCTTAAGATGTTTCCAGGAACTACTTTTCTACCATTTAATCATTTCTCCTATTTTCATTTCTGGATTCCATCCAATTTCCAGACATCTCTTTTAACATACTGAAATTAAAATTGGTACCATGTTCTGTGGAGGTCTTGGCCAATTTTGAATAGTGTCTATGCTTCTGTGTCTTATTAAAACTTCAGTCATTGACAGTGAGTCCTTTTCATGCTCAAGGTCAGTATAGCTTGGCTGAGCCCTCTTAAAACAAGCTCAGTCCAAGTGAGAACTCTGTGTTCCCTGACTAAAGGAAGTGCTGTGGGTTCTTGCAGATACTCTGGCTCTCTAGACATTATTGACATTGTTAGCTCATAGGCAAAGTACTACAAGCAGTGTTTGTTTATAGGATTGCCTTCAGTAAAGTGACATGAGCCTCCCAAATGCTGCTCAAATCACTAAATGATGAACTGCACGTTAGGTGATCTTATGGCACTTGTGATATTAACTCCCCCAAATCACTTTAGACGTGTATCTCCTTTCTACAAATAGTGAATAAATCAAATAATGGTGGTTTGACTTCACAGGATTTAGAGCTGATCTACTCTCTGTCTTTGTGCCTTGTAGATAGAGTCATCAGCTAGAATTTTCTCTGGTAAAGTAATTAAGCTGCACAGAAATACAGCATCATAGCCTAAAGGGGAAAAGAGATCCCAATTATAGAGGCCTTTTACATTCATTTTTACATATCTGTAATGGTCATCTGCATGCATTGCATATTGCTGTATATTTTTAAAAATCACAAGATGTTTACATTCCTCTAAGATATGCTGACAATGGAACTGGAAGGAATGCTTGATTTAAATATTGTACAAGAATTAAATGTTTTAAAGGGGTGATTACAGAAGGGATTTGTATCCAAGCCATTTTCCCCAAACAAGTTCTCAGCTGCAGGCCACTTAAGTGCAGTTAATTCATTAGAACAAGAAGAACTTGAGTTAAATACATTAGCGATGAACTGTTCCTCTGTAATAAGGCTGACTCATGCTGGTAATTTCTTGCATAGTTATTATTCTACATGTACTCTAGAGCCCTGGCTGAAGGAGAGGAAAGAAATGAGAAACGCAGCTCATCTTTTAGTATTTAGTTTGAGTATTTAGTAGTTAGTGTGAGAATATTCTTTCCATGGTGCTGGCCTAATTGGAGCATCACAGTGTTATACCTTAACAACAGGTCACAGAACAGCCGAAGCACGTTTCTGTAATACCAGAAACTCAGGAGAGGCCTGAGACTCAGGATATTTAGGGAACAATATTAAAAGATGGGTGAAGTTATTCTTAAAGTTTCATGTCTTCAACTCTGGGCCTTGAAATTATCTTTTTACAATAAAGCGAGCCCTACTTGGAGCCAGTGGCCCACCAGCGCTCCCTATTCCCTGAGCAAATGAATTAATTTGGCAGTTGCTATTCCTCTCCCCAGACCAGCCATGTGCTCTAATTGCCTATTTCCTCCTTTCCAGTTTGCAATGAAACATCTCCCTAGCACTTCCCATATTAAAGCACATGTCAGCACCTGGTGGCCTCTAACAAATGTTCCCACTTGTCCTTCTCCCTCCCACCTTCTCAACATGCCACCCATTCTAGTCAATGGATTCAAATCCACTCTTTCCCTTCATCCCATGCCCTATCTAGAGATTTGGAGTTTCTAAGGTCAGGCCTCCAAATCCCACTATTTGTTCTTTTGGTGTTGGACCTGTAAAACTCAGACTTATAAAGCAATAATCAACAATTCCAATAGAGATCCTTTTGTAAAAACACCCTGATGGCACCTTTAAAGTCAGTGCTTTCCTTGCTAGTGGGCTTGTAAGGCTCTCTAAGTCTCCCTTCAACCCTAATTAGATATTTAGAAGTCTGTGCATTGTAACATCCCTATCAAACAATTGCAGTAGCAAGGGTTAATCTCTCATTTTAAGAGAATCTTACCATTTCTCCTAAAATTTAACTTAAAGCAAATGCTATGTAAGAAATACTCAAGAATGAGGACTTAAAGAGTGTCTTGCCAATGGGTTTCAGCCCCGGGCAAGTTCGCTATGGATTCAACATGACCAAAGAAATTGACAGCAAAATGTTCTTTGGGGTGAAAGGGTTTATTACCCAGCTTGTTCTTCCAGCGGTAGGACGAGCACTAGTATCTCTGCCTCTGCCCAGAGCATTGGGCCGAGCTCTCTATAGAGCACAGTAATAGCTTATTGCCTATGGGGGTGGAACCAGTAGCCTAGCAACAGGCCAGTTACATCATCAGGTGGTTTAAATAAGTTCAGTGAGGATCCTGGCCATAAGAACCCCAACTTCCCCACAAAGAACATAACCATTATGAATTTAAACATGTTTAGAAGGTGTCAGCATTCTCTACCGTAGAGTCAGGACTAAGTATCAAAATGCTACCTGAGATCCTCATTGAAAACATGGTTTCCACAGCCCAGCCCCTGGCCTACAACAGCATCTTTGGGGCTAACAACCTGGGAATCTTGTTTTTAAGCCACTCAGTTAACCATTTTATTTGTTGTCTGTCTCCCGCTTTTCAGATACAGGCTGTTTTGTCAGTTTTACTCACTGATAAGTCGGCAGTGCCTGGCACGTATTGATTGCTCGGTATTTACTAGCTGAGTGAATAAACTCCCATCAGGAGCCAGGTATAGAAACCATTAGAATAGGGGATGGAACTTTGGAGCCAGATAATGCTTGGTTTCAATCCCAGTTCTGGAAATTTTATTATCTGTGTGACAAAATGAATGATTTCATTTTGTTGAAATATTTATTGACTCAGTGAATGAAACTCTCAGGTCAGTGTAAGGATTGGGAATGACGCATGTTAAACACCATGCCTCATTCAATAGATGACATTCTCTGTTATTAGTTGGAAATGGAGGTAGAGAGGACTGGGCAGCCAGGGGTCATTTTTATGAGGCGGCTCATGGGAAGTTTAGTTGGACATGGTAAGATGAATGGCTGGCCCAAAAATGGAGCCTGCTGTACTTGAGTCAAGTAATCTCAAAGAATCAAGTTCTCTCTAGGGATAGGAGTTTAGTATAAAGCCACACAGGAATTAATAAAGGAGACTCAATCTCATTGGTAATGCAATAGAGCCTCACAGAGAACTGGATGTTTCAGGCACATCCAAAACTCCAATATCCCCACAGAGGCCAACAGTCCCTCTTTCCCCAACTCTGCTCTCTCTGCTCGGCTTCAATTCTGCAGCTGCAAAGTGTTTCTTCTACATCAGTCACAATTCCTCTTTCAACTTCCTTTCTGAATTTGTGCCTTTCTTCAGCATCTCTCCTTTTTCTTTGGGTCTCAGATATAACTGGTAAAATTAGATCCTCTCTTAGAAAGTTTGGTCATAGTCTTGTATAGACCATCTGTACATGCCACGCCACCTCGCACACTTCCAGGCAGCTTCTGTAGGCAGTTGCTTGCAGAATTTCAACCCAGAGCATAATCCTTGATGGTAGGGGTGACAACATCAAATGGCTCAAAGTCTGGCAATATGCACATCACTTTTGGTCATTTTGCTTAGGAAAGTTTAGAGGTCATCATTTTATTCTTATTGCTTGGAGACTGAATTAAGGAGTATCTATGAAACTCTGAGTGCCTATCAGCCAACTGGTCATTTAGGGGCAGTTTCTACTAAGGAAGGACATTTTTAACTTTATAAATAACCATTTTTGGCAGTGCTATACTTTATGGACCTCATGAAAAAGATCGTCTAGTAAGATATTTTAGATCATATCAATATACATTTATTAAGTTCTTAAACTTAAAAATCCATCTTTACCACAACAGTAATATTGTACATGTGTTAAGCTTGCAGAAAACACAGACTTAGTTGGATTACTCAGAAAGAGGAGATACACAGTTACCAGCTCCAGGCAGTGGTTGGTGGTCATAGGGTGCAGGGGGTGTTGAGTGCTCTGGGGTATGTTGTTTCACAGACTGCCTTCCAGGGAACAAACCGTTAGCTTCCCAGCAAAGAAGGGGCTTTGATAAACAGGCAAATAAGAGTGACATTCTTTGGACCCAGGCTAGAAACTAAATATGTAAAAAAACAAAATTCTCTTTCATGGCTTTAGTACAGGTGAGGAGGAGGAAACTTTCTCCAGCTCAGCGTGATGAGAGTTGGCTCCGGATAAAAGCATATCCCTGACAGTAGCATTGGGGATGTGGCAGAGGACAAGGAGGGCCTCCCATGGCCAGAAGAGGAAAGCCAGAGGGAAGGATGAGAAACATCACCATCCCTGAGCCCTGGGATTGCTCCCTATCCTCTCACACATGTGCATACCCCGAAAGGAGAATTTAGAGGCTGGAAGTCCAGTGATTCTGCTAGAGTAATAAGTCTTGTGTGGATACTATCTATGGCTGCATAACAGTTTGCCCCAAAAATTCGTGGCATAAAACAACAAACAGACTATGTACAGTTTCTGTGGATCATGAATTTGAGTGGTTCTGGCTTAGGGTCTCTCATAAGGTAGATATGAAAACATCAGCTGAGGCTTCTGCCATCGGAAGCCTTAACTAGAGCCGGATGATCTGCTTCCAAGTTCACTCAGCAGTGTTTGCCTGGAAGCCTCGGTTCTCAATCCGTAAAGCTGCTTGAGTGTCCTTATATTATGGCACTTGGCTTTCCCCAAGCAAGCAATCCAAGAAAGAGAAAAAGGAGGAAGCTAAAATGCCTTTTATGTCCTCATCACAGAAGTCACACTCTGTCACTTCCACCTATTCATTAGAAGTGAGTCACAAAGTCCCACCCACACTCAAGGGGAGGAGTCTTAAGTTCTACATCTTAAGAGAGACACGTCAAGAATTCACAGACATGTTTTGAAACCACTGCAATTTATACTGTGCCACAATTTATATTTGAGCCACATGCAATACATTCATGGCCCCCTCCAAAAAAAAATACAATATTAGCTTGAAATCTAGGATGATTTTGTCATATAAATGAAACTAAGGCACAAAGGAAGCTTCTCAGATGTAATTCCTTAAGTACCGTCTCTTGAGTACAGGGCTTCCCGACCTGAACTAAAGAGACAAGTTATTGCTCTCTCCCCAAGCCCTATACTCAGTGGCGGGATAGGCACAGGATACCTGCTATAGACAAGGAGGATGGCCAGGAATCACCGGTCTATACCAATTCAGAGATCCAATCTAGCATAGGTTGGCAGTTTCTTGATTGGACTCAAGACCTGGAAATAATTCTCTGTGACTCTTTTTTTTTTTTTTTTTTTTTACTTCTAGGTCATCTCTTCTTTTCCATGAAAGGTAACATACATTTGTAGCTGAGTAGTTTTCTGAACCTGATTCCTGCCAGTAGAATTTGGGGGAGACATGGGGGAAAGCCCTCTTTTTATGTAGCCACTATCTCTGACCCTTTCATTCTAAGATGACAGTGTTTCTGCTCATATAATTCTGTTTTTTAAACTTTGTGGGTCTCCTGTGAATAATACTGGGCTCCAATTCATTAGATAAATCTATACCTATAAATCAAGGTAAGCTCTTCTCTCTCTGGGGCTTCTGCTGAAGGACTATGTCTTTAAGCCTCTTAGAAACCATATTGTTTGACTGAGGGGAGCTCTGAGACGTACAGGCCTTCAGAGGCCTCTTTTTTTCTGACTAAATGCTATTCTGACATAGCATCATTGATCTTTCTGAAGTCTTAATAAGAGATTTTATAGCCACACCCTCAGGTTCAATGTTAGACCTGGCAGAGCACTTGATTTCATATTTGTACAGAAGCTATCTCTTAATTTTAGCATCTTTTGCCATCTGGAGAGTCTGGGGATTTTTAAAGCCAAAACACTAGTTTCTTTTTGTTTAGAAGATCTTTCATAAGCTTATCTCTATCCTCTCACATTGTACTGTAGGTAGAAAGCAACCAAGCAGCGCCTTCCACAACAGGTATAGCAATTACCTTAGCTTGTATACTTAGTTCATTAAGTCACCTTCTACTTTGCATGTTTTAGTAGGTGACAGCATTTGCTAACTTGCCTGCCCCTACACCACAAGGAGTCCTTCCACTCAGTTTCCAAAAAAAGCCAGTCCTCACTTCCCTGTGAGCCTTACAAATGGTCACCTCCAAAGCCCCAACTTCTAACAGTCTGGGTCAAGGTTCATGAGCTTTCTCTAAAATTCTCTTCAAAGTCTTCAAAGTCTTTCTGGCTCCTGCCCATCACTTAGTTTCAAAGCCACTGTACATTTTGAAGTATTTTTTAGAATAGCATCTCACTCCCAAGCACTAAAATATGGATTAGTTATCTATTTCCACACAAGTTCCCCCAAAACTTAAAACACTAAACATTTATTACCTTACAGTTCCTGAGTCACAAATTCAGAAATGGCTTTAGCTGAGTGGTTCCAGCCCACGGTATCCCATGAGACTGCAGTCAAGTCCAGGAGGAAGCCACGGTATTTAATGTCCCAAATGATATCATATGTTTTCAATTCTGCCGCATACATTAGAATTAAGTCATTAACTCCAGCTCCCACACAAGAGGAAGGATATTAAGACCCCATCTTTTGAAGGAGAATGTATCAAAGAAGTAGTAGTCATACTTTTAAACCACCAGAAGCCTGAAACTATTTTATAATTGGCTTTGAAACCATATTGTACCCCCAGGGAGATACGGCATAGGAAAATGACGACTGCATTTATATAATCAGAATTTGCCAAGGCTTTCAGCTACCAATAAACTCTACTTAGCTATATCAAATGAACAAATATCAGTCCTTAATATTACTTAAGCTTTCAGTGATAGTTTCGGTGACGTAGTTTACTCACTGAAACAGTTTCTTCATTCGGCTTCCAGGACATTACACCCTCCTGGTTTTTCTCCAGCTTAAAATGAGCTGGTTGCTTTCAACCTCATGTACCACTTTCTGCTCATCTTCCAAACCTCATTAACATGTGAACCCTAAAGTTTATGCTGTGGACCTCCTTTTTATGTACACTCCACCGTTTGGGGACCTCATGCATTCCCAGGTCTTTAAATACAGTGAGCACTTACAACGGTCAGATTTACATATCCCTCATGTAACTCTTCCTTAACTCCAGACTCACACCCAACCTCATCTCCACCTGAATGTCTCGTACCATCACCTTGCCCTAAACTGAGTGTTTGATCTTCACCTCAGACTTGCTCTTAGAATCTTCCCTGTTTCAGGTGATGGTAACTCCGTCCTCCGAGTTACTTGTAATTCATTCTCATTCATACATAGTCCCTCTCCCACCCTCCTTCCCATACTTTTAATTTATCGGCAGAACTTGTTAGTTCTACCTCCAAAAGATATTAACAATCTGACCACTCTTTACAAGCTTCACAACTGCCCCTGAAATCCCAACCGCCTCTTCTGTCGGCCAGATTATTTCATCAGCAGCAACTTCCTGCCTACAGTTCCCTTCCTCTCCTGCCTCCTGTCGTCTGTTCTCAGCACAACATGCAGAGTAATCCCGTGAAACATTAACCGTTCCTATCATTCCTCTACTTTAACTCTCCAGTGCCTCCCTTTCTTACTCATAGTAAAACCCTGAATCTTTACAAGGACCCACATGGTCCTGGAGGATCCGGATTTTGTCATTTGTCTGATCTCATCTCCACCCTCTGTTCTTAGAGGCCCCATGATTTGCTCCCTCACTTCCTTCGGACCTTCCTCCAATGTCACATTCTGAGACCTATCCTAACTCCCTTAAAGTTTCTCCCCAGTATTCCTGAATCGTCTTTTCTGCTTTATTTTCTCTATAGTACTTCCCATCATTCTAACAACCATTCATTTTACTTCTTTTGGAAGGCAACCCATGAGGGAACTGATTTTATTACTGTATCCAGTGCTCTATTTTAATACTTTGGACTACTTTCAGCTCATAGGTATATCATTCAAAGTTTTTTGAATGAATTAATGAACTGTTCGTTTTTTCATCCTTCTCTGCCTTGAATTCTCTTCTTTCTCTCCTCAGACCCTCTAAATCCTGAATTAACTCCACATCCAAGCCTATGAAGACCTGTCTCTTTCAAGAGCCTTTCCTCTCTAACTGAGACTTACACTGATCTTCACTGTGACTTTCCTCAGCACTCATGGTCAGAACCAGTTCACATTATTGTGCATCTGTTGCATGCTCCATTTTTCTCCATATTGCTCATACATGCATGTTTGTGTGTCTAAATAGGTCCTTGAGAAACCACATTCACTTCCTTTTATTGAACCAACCTTCTGCCCCCTTTGTAATTATGCAACATGGCACTTTATAAATCCCTGCTTCATAAACCAGTGCTAACCCACCAAAATGAACTTTCCTAACCCCACACAGCTGATAGAAAAGGCTACTTCAGGACAACACAATATTTCTATAAAGTGCATACAGTCATTTTCAATTTATACAGTAATAAGTTCCAGGTAAAACCAGCTGAGCTACACAAGCAACTCTGTTCTAATGCTCATACACTTATTATATTCTCTTTAGGAAATGGAATTCATTTTTCCACATGTGCTGGAATTCCTTAGATGTTAACAATATTTTTAAAAGCTCCACTGAGATTTAGCTTCTTGCCATGATACTCTAATATTTCAGCATTGTGTAGGCATTATAAAACACTGTAATTTATGTGCTCCTGAGCAAGTACCTCTTAAATTAGTTCATTTCAGAACCTGCTTCTGATATCCCTGTAGATAAGTGAGAAAAATCCCTTCATATGCAACCTGAGCATAAGACAATATCGAAATCAGTTATGTCAGCTAAATATTGTCATCTGAACACTAAATGTTCTGATACTTTTTAATGTTAGGGAACCTCATCAAATGATTATACAAAGAATTATCCACATAGATTTTTCCTTCTGTGAATTTAACATAATCCTCTGTTTTTTTCTAAGTTAATCTCATTAAATCATGGCTCAGATTATGTGCAGAAATAAGGTAGACCGAAACTGTCTCAGCAGGTCATCTCCAGGCTCCCACCTCACTTTTGGAAGAGTGCATGTCCACTTGGGTTGCAGTTGATAATTTAGGGCGAGACACGTGCACACAAAGTCTGAACACTGAATCAGGAATACTAGGGCTTATAACTAACACTTCTTGGAGCAAGAAAGTACCTATTTTAAAAAGAAAACAGAAGGTGTCAACACTATATTCAAATGTTCAATTAAGACCATCATTTTATTAGATGACACTAGTTCAGAGTTTATTAAACCCTTTTATTGAATTTATTCATAAATAAAGTCAAAAAGATACTTCTCTTTTCTTCATAAGGAAACTCAATCTGCTCCTTTATGTTAAAACCTTTGTTAATTTAGTGTTTCAAATAATTTGGAAGAATAGATAAAAGAACATGAAAAATATTGATACTATATGTCACTAATTTTATTGCAAGTTCCTGGTATTGTCTCATACATATAATTGGAATGTGTTGCTATTGTTTTTATCAGAGCTAAAGCATCATCTTAAAGGCTAACTGTTAAGATAGAAATTTACCACACATAGCACAAAATATATATCATGTATAAGATCTCAAAGCTAAACAGACCTTAGAGGTTGAATAACCTGTAGGATTACAAACTTTGTTTCACTCAGCATACCTGAGAAACACAATAATCATTAACAGAAACTCACCATTATAGTATATTCGTTTCCTTTGCTGCTGTAATACATTACAATGAATCTAGTGTCTTGAAACACTCAGAAACCTATTATCTTGCAGTTCTTAACATTGGGAGTCCAAAGGGAGTCTTACCGCACTCAAATCAAAATGTCGACAGTGCTGTGTTCCTTCTGGAGACACCAGGGGAGAATCTGTTCCTTGTCCTCTCCAGCTTCTAGAGGCCACCCCACACGCATGCCCTGGCTGTGGACCCAGTCTAGTAATCGCATCACTTGGACCTCCCTGAGTCTGACACTCCTGACTTCTAAGAAGGACCCCGGTGATTATATCTGCCCCACCCTGATAATCCAGGATGACATGTCCATTTTCAGATCCTTGCCTTAACCAGGTCTGCAGAGTCCTTTTTGCCACATAAAGTAACATTTTTACAAGTGACAGGAATTGAGATTTGGGCTTCTTTTGGGGGAAGTGAGGCGTTATTCTGCCCTCCCACCACAGGCAGTGTTCTCAAGCAAAGGAGGGGAGAGTACAGTAGCACATGTCATCTGAGAAACAAGCAGCGTCATGTGTGGTTAAGACCATGCGCTCTGCTGTCAGAATAGCCTGACTTCAAAGCCTCATTTTCCACTCAATAGCTATGAACTCTTAAGCAAATTATTGAAACTCCTTGTGCCTTAGTTTTGTAATCTGTAAAACCAGAAATGGCAACATTAGTAACTACTTCATACTGTGGTTTTTAAAGACTCAATGCATTTATACATGTTAATGTTCTTGGAACAATTCCTGACACATAGTTGATATACAATAAATATTGACTATTATTATGTGCTCTCATGGTCTGAGAAGATTAATACAACCCAAACTTCTTTTGCAGATAAAGAAATCAAATCCCAAAGAACTGAAATGGTTTACACAAAATAATATTGTAGCATTAGATTATAAAACTTGTCACATTTAGATTATTCCATATTGTTGAACCAGTATCTGATAAATCTATGTTTTCAATGGTATCAGAATTTTGAATGTACCTATTTTCCTATTACTAATAATTGTTCATTAATTTGATGATATTGTCAATAACACACTTCGCTCTTGTCCTAGTATATGGGAATCCTATCAACATAGTTAATTTCTTGCTCAATATTCTGTAGCTTGATAGGGTTATATCCTGGAAAGGGTAAGGTTGTTTAACAAACCAGTAAGAATTTGTACAGACCCCAAGGCCTAGCATTTCACATGATGAACTTGTCTTTCCCATCTTGTGTTTAGATAATAATGTATATTGACATTAGTATTTAGAGGACTTTAAACCTCTATTGAAAATGCTTTCAAAAAATTCTTATATTTATAGATTTGATGTTGTCAACCTATAAATTCTGGAATACAATTAACTGTTCTGCAAACCAAACTGACCATTAGAATAGCCAGCTAAACAGACCATTCAAGATGATGAGTTTTGTTAATTGTCATTTTATAGAAATTCACATTGGTTCCTAATTTTTAAATATGCTCAAGAATCTTCCAAATCTAGGATTAGGATTCTGACAGTAGGTGTAATATCTTTTATGCTTATGATTCCTCCACCTCTATCAAGCCTGAAATGATTCTTTTTAAATCTCTTTTTACTGATGTGTTAAACATAAAGTACAAAGAAAAAATTATCTTACATGGAGCATTACTAAGTCAAGGATATGTTATTTTATCTGTCTGATAAAATAGAAATGTCCTACTAAAAGTTAAAGTCTCTCTTGCCCCCCCCCTTACCTAACAAATTCAATAGAGTCATGAAATTTAAGAGCTGGAAAGCAACATAGAGATTATGTGGTCAAAAGCCCTCATTTTTTAGATGACAAAGGATATGGGGGGAAAAATCAAATCGAGCAAGTTAATTTTAGGCATCTGAAAAGAATTCAGTCACTGAATTTTTTTTCTTTTTGGCTCTACTCCCAAAACATTTCATTTTATTGTGAATAAGATACATTTTCATCCACTCTAACCTCTTTCCTTTCCCTGCTCCGTTCTTTAGGAGACGGCAAATGAGTGCTAACCATCACAGCGGCCTTGATGCCTCTGTCCCCTTTTTCTAAATGATTTCTGCTGTTGTTTTGCTGCCAGCTAAAGACGGCCTTGTGCTCTTAACATATTTTCAATGACTGTTCTACAAGAAACATTTATATATTCTTAAACTATTGTGCCTATTCAGTTGTCAAGCATCAACTCTACATTCTTCTCCTTTTAACGACGTTCTTTTTTTAAAATCAGAAAAAGCATAAGCCCTTCCAAGATTCTCCACCCAGCTCTACTGTTTTTTTTCCCCACAGTGGCCTTGATGCAGTCACATAAACACCGTGTTTGACTTTCCTCATCTGTGAAAGGAAGGCAATAACACATACAAAGTGGGGTAATATATAGCCGTTAGTTGTCATTATTATTTGTTCTCATTGCCAATTAGAAATATTAATTGGGGGAAGGCTCCCTGTATACCTGCTGCCCAGACCCCCACCCTATGTCCTTCCTCACTGATTACTGCATGCTGTATGCTCTCCAGGAAGTACCTGGCTGTGAAATCACAGAATTAACTATTCCCTTAACTTTTCTGTCCCTCTCTTTACTTTTTAGGTCTCCTAAATTTTAAGCTGGTTCACTCTGTATTGTGTCTTCTTTGACACAGCACAGCCAGACTGACCTCTCCCCACACATATTAAAACTTTCTGGAGTCCCCACTTAGTCCTGGGTGATTCATATATATATGCCCCTTAAGCCTCAAATAAACCTATGAAGAGATGTTATTATATGTTATAAATGATGACCAAGGCTAGAGACATTAAGTGAATTGCCCAAGGTAATTCAAATGTGAGTGATGGGATCAGAATTTGAACCTAGCTTACCACTATGTTCCTTAGAGTCCTAAGGAATAGGACCGAACTCCTTCAGCTAAGGTTGTTGTTCTGACGGGGCCAACATTTTTTAAAGCATCTTGGGTCCTCATTTTAACAGCTATGTGCTCACGTCATCATGCCGCTTGAATAATCTGGAGTTTTATCCTTGGATAAAGGAAAAGGGAATCCTATACCTCATCCTCACTTTAAGGTGTTGATCATTAAGAAGCATCTGGAAAAATACCTGAAAGCTATAGAAAATTACATTAATACGGATGAGTTTCACACAAATGGTTTGAGAGAAGGTAGCTACTATGAGAATTTTAAACCTGTCCTGCTACTGTGTGATGTCACCAACTGGCATCAATGAGAGGAGTTTTTGCTCAGGACCCACTGTCCTGATTGCTTTGTTCATTGCTCCCCCAAAAAGGTAAGCCAATTTAAGAAATTAAAGTTCTCTGATTGATATAGGTTAACACACTATATGCTCAGCAATTCTCTTGCAAACCGTCTTATTACATTCATACAAATGCATATTATATCTCATATTTGGTAAAACCACCTCTTGGAGCCTTGATATCTTCGTCAGCAGAACTCCCATCACTTCCCAGTTTTCCTCCCACCTCTCTGGTTACTAGTACTCAGTACACTTTGCTGGCTTTCTTTTTTTTTTTTCATCTTGAAGATCCGTATTAAAATGCCCAGGCCTCAATCCTTAGATCTCTTTTCTTTGTAATGTTAGCCACACATCTGGCCTCATGGCTATGAATGCAATCTGTACACTGATAATCTTCACATTAATGTCTCCAGCCTCATTCTGTTTCTTGGATTTCAAAGTTATCCTACTGCCTATTCACCACATTCACTTGGATTGATTCTAGGCAGCTCAGACCTAGCAGGTTCTAGCCTAGGTGTCTGCCTCCCCCAGTCCAAACCTACAAGCCCACAGCCTCCCTATGCACTTTCATGCCGGGTAATGACATCTTCATCCTTCCATTGAATTGCCCACTGATTTGGAGCCATCCTTGATTCCTCTCCTTTACTCACAGCCTATATTCCATCCAGAAGAAAATCCTCTTTGTTCAACCTCAAACTGCATCCAGAATCCAACCACTTCTCCCCTCCTTCCCTGCTGCCATACTGATTCTTGCACCATTAACCATGAACTCTTACTGAGATTATCATAATAGCTTCCTAATCCCACTGCTTCATAGAGATCACCATGACTTTAACCACTACCATCTATTCTCAACCAAGGCAACATGTTATCTTGTTAAAATATAAATCAGGTCATGTGACAGGTCTGCTCAAGCTCTCTGGTGGTTTCATTTCTCACTTAGAGTAAAAGCCAAAGAGCTGGCAATAGCCTACAAGGTCTGTGCTGCCTGCAAACCTTCCCTACTACCTCCCAACTTACATGCTCCTGCTCTGCATCTCATGCACTCTCTTCCAGTCACACTGGCTCTCATGCTATTCTTTGAACATGCTAAACATCCTCGCACCTCAGTGTCCCACTGTAATATACTTCTCCCAGATAGCCGTATAGCACCATTCCCTCACTTCTTTTAGGTCTTTGCACCCTTGCCAACTTCTGTGAGACTTTCCTGGGCAACCTTCATAAATGTGTAATTCTCACCTGCCTGAAATTTGCTATCCTATATCCCTGATTTATTTCCCCATAGTACATATCGCTATCTAGCCTAATACACATACATCTAATGTTGCACATTAAGGGTTCCTCCCCTGAGAATATGTAAGCTCCAGTGGGGATGAGGATTTTTGCCATTAGTTTGTTCATGATTGTATTCCAGAAATTAGCATAGTGCCTGGTATATAACAGGAACTAAATTTTATTGTTAAATAGTGATTACAGGACATTTTTTTTACCATAACGTGATAGGCACTGTAAGTTGTACATATATATCATGTTCTTCTTCTTCTGAACCATGATTTTATTCATTTAGCATTCATTCAACATGTGTTTTTAAGTTTTTAAGCCTTCTGTGCACTGTGCATACACGTAGATAACCCCACATAAATTACTGTGTAATTTAGCTGAGTGTTTTGTAAGAAAGAAGATAGGTTTAGAGAATACTTAACAAAGAAGGCTGACATAACTTGAGGTAGGCAAAACTTAATTAAAGAAATGCCATTTGAGCTGAGATGAGAAAGATAAGTACTAAGAAAGATTTTCAGATGCAGGGAACAGTGCAAAAATCCATTTTCAGATGCAGGAAGCAAGGCATGGAATTAAAAAAGAGACCTGGGTAGCTCGAGTGTAATAGAGACACTGAGAGGAAGATGAGTGTAATAAGGTCAGAGAGGTTTGCAGTTTCCTTAGAGACCATTTTAAGGATTTTGTTTTATCCCAAGAGCAATGAGAGTCACTGAAGACATGTCAATATGGGGAAGATCTCATCAGCTGTGTGTTTTTAGAACATAACTCTGGCTATGATAAAGGAAGAAAGGATAGCTGAACTGGATATGGGGACCTCTTGTAAGAGTTAGAATTTTCATATGGGAATTCCTCCCCACATTTCTCAGGGAACTGTTTTTTGCAATCTCAAGGAAAATCAGTCCAGAAAAACCCGAAAAAGTAACATAATCCTCTGGTGAGAATCAAAGCTCCATAATCCACAAAAGACTGCTGGTTTGAAGGAATCCGCTGACATCAGGTGACAAGCCTAGGCAGGAAATGCTGACGTGGACTCGTGGAATGGAATGTTA
This sequence comes from Smutsia gigantea, assembly GCA_032199065.1. Classification (NCBI taxonomy): domain Eukaryota; kingdom Metazoa; phylum Chordata; class Mammalia; order Pholidota; family Manidae; genus Smutsia; species Smutsia gigantea. Next base: position 331,454 of record JAVSCE010021529.1, read on the forward strand.
AGGTCACCACGTCTAGGAACTGAGACGAGGGCACACAGGAGAGAAGTGGTGACAATCGAATCAATCTTCCTTTTAGCTCTTGTCACCGAGCAAGTGTATATCTGTGGTCCTGTATGCTGATAAGGGTGAGCTGTTCTTACAAATAAAAGCAATTAATGAATTTATTCACAAGCACACTTTATATAAACCTGTTTGATGTTCCAAAGACTAACAAAATTTGGATACAATGTCCTTAATCTGGCCATTTTGACACATGATTCTGAGTAGTGTTATTAAGCTCGCTAGGTGACCCAAAGTCAAAGTATATGTTATCCTAATACTTAGGAATAAACTATTCACTAGTGTTTTCGAGTGTTTGACTATTTACTGTGGGCCACAGTGCAATGTAAACACTTTAACAGATGAAGTGCAAAGAGAAGGGGACGCTGTGGGCATTCAGACACAAAATTAGAAACAGGCTTAGTCTAAAATCTACATTAGCAAGAGCAGTATGGATTTCATGGCAAAACCAGACTTGGGGCAAGTAGACAGAATACTGCTACTGATAAAGAGAAAGTGAGCTTATGTGAAACAATGTGTACCCTTAATGCCCAGCTAGAAAACACTTCTGGGTGAACTCTTAAAGATTTGACTGCCAATGAACAATGTAAGGAATTTCTCTACATCTGCAATATTTGTCATAAAACACAGATCAAGGCTATGAGGGCAATTAAGTCTTTGTTTTTAAATTAAATTTTAAGAATAACTTAAGTGAGGTTTCATGTCAATTTTTAAGTGGTTTTTATTTGGCATTTATATTGTTCCTTTTACTTAATATTTTATGTTACCAAATGTTCTTATCAGGCAGAGATCACTTTTTATATTCTTGAAATACAGAATCTTGTCACAATATGTTGGTTCATGATGATAATAAAGCATGAATTTATTATTATCTTTTTATAGAAAATCTCTGGAACTTTTAGTGTGATCCTGTCACAGAAAAATGATACATGCCTTATTATTACAGCCATTCATTATTTTTAAGTACATGTACATATTGTAAAAATTTATTGTACCTCCACTACCACAAAACACTTAAATTAAGTGTTGCAAAAAATACAGAACAGTTTATGATTTCAGGATTTCCAAAGAATTCGGGACTTCTGATTTCTTGTTCTCAAACCCTGCAGTTTACCATCCATCAGGAGTTTGGAAACACAAGCAAAAGTGCAAGAAAGAGATGGTAATATCTTGAACTACAGCATAGCAGTGGAGATGGAAAGAAAGAGCTAAATTCAAGAAATATTCAGGAAGTAAAATTCATAGGAGCTGTAGATATCTGGATGTGGGGAATGAGGTGCAGTGTCAGGAATAACTTCCAAGTCTCTGATTTTTGTGATGGTGGGTGCCATTTATTAAGATAGCGCTAGAAAAGGACAAATGTATCAGTTGAATTATGCTTCAACAACAAACATCTTCCAATTATTACTGATGTAAACAACAGAGGGTCAAAGACAGAAAGTAGAGTAGTGGTCACCTGGAGCTTGAGGTAGGGATGGGAGTTAAGTGGGAACGGGAAATGAGTGCTGCTGTGTACAGCGTTTTCTCAGGAGGTATGGAAATGTTCTGAAACTATACACACACACACACACACACACACACACACACATCCATATGTATATATATACTCTGAATATACTAAAAACCTCTGAATATTTATAGTATATGAAATATATCTCAGTAAAGCTGTGAATCACACACACACAAAACCGTTTCATTTCTCATTCCTAAGTCAGGGACTCTGTTCCATGGCATACTCATTTAGGAACCTAAGTTAATGATGTCTCCACCATCTGAAATGTTAATTCGTTTGACAGGTGGGAAGGGAATATGACAAATTTCACAGCAGCTCTTAAAGACTTATACTTAGAAGTGCTACATGTAATTTCTGTTCCTATCCTGTTGATCAAAGGAAGTCGTATGACCACACCAACCTTCAGGGGCACAAAGTACATCTATGAGCAAGAGGAGATCCAGAAACAGCACTAATGACTATTACCACCAGGACTGGAAGACGATCAAGAGTCAGTTGTAGACATGTTAACATTAAAGTGCCTTTAAAATATCCCAAGTAATATGTTAAATAGGCAGTTGTCTTTGTGGGACTAGGAGATCAGAGGAGAGGTCTGGACTAAAAATACAGTCATTGATATACATGTGGTTATTTAAAGTCATGGACATGTAAGAGATTGCAAAAGTAGATGTCATCTATAAATATTCTATAAGGTCACATTTCTCTATATCACACACACACACACACATGTCACATTCTATCATGACTTCTCTCCTGAGCCATCTGAAATTATAAATATTAAGAGAAATGGAGAGTGTGTCAAACTCTCTTCGGCATCTTAGAAATATTGAAGGTGACGAGAAAGCAATTGGTATTTTATGTCTGTCAAACTCTATTCAAAAGGCCACCTGCTCAATGAACCCTCTGACATTACATGCTCTCTCTGCTCTTCAAATTCCTCACACTTTATTTAGATCTCTTATAATCAGCTTCATATTCTATGACTAAGTGTATGTTATATGCTTGTTTCATCCCTCCTACTAGACAATAAGCCTCTGGAGTTGAGGTCTGCACTTTAATCGTTTTTATAGCCATCACAGCACCTACTACCAACCCTTCTACATGGTAGTGCAAAAAAAAAACTGTGTTGCATAAAAATTTTCCCCCAGATAAATTATTAGCTCTGTAAGGACAGATAATGTACTTTTATTTATTTTGTTTTCTGCCTACCATAGTGATTTCCACATTATTGTTATTTGATAAGTGTATTGATTGATGAGTTAATTCAGAGAAAAACTTAATACATTATTTTTAGAGATGACTTGCATGGCTCCACGGTGAAAATACATCATCGGGTGCTGAAACACCTGATGCATTCCCTTTATTTTTCAATAATTCAAACTTAAATATTCAAAGCTATTAGCTACTATCAAGCACAGAATCAAAAATAAGTTTCCCTTCTCTGTCTCTGAAGTCTCAAATAAGTTACTCTTTTGTCAGATACTTTATTTTCTGAAAGGTAGTCTGTGTCCCTGGCATCCCATATTCAAAATTTTATAGCAATGTTCAGATAATCAATTCTTACAGATTAAATTTTTAAGTAAATATTCAATCTACTTATATAATATATTTATATTGTATATAATATATATCTTTATATATTATATGCATGTATACACTTAATTCATAAATACTTTAAATGTAACAGAATATTAGAATGACATAGACCCAATATAATTATATGTAATTTTATTATACACATTTATAATTATAACTGATAGTAATAATTGGTTCAAGAATATAAAAATATAAGATGAATGCTCGAATAAAGAACATTGTGAAGATCATTATTCAAAAGTGTCAATTAAACTGATGCCAAAATGTTATTAAAAAATGGCATAAAATATAAGAATAAAAAATCTCTAAGAAAAGTAATAGTCAGATGATTTATATAGAATCAAAGCCAAATAGTTAAGAAGGGGCTGGGAGACTAAATTTTATTTGTATATTTTATAGAAATAAAGCCAAAGCCTAGAGACCCAGCAGTACAGTCTTAAAGACATAAAGCTAATTCAGTTAGCTTATAATTTTTGCATTATCTTCCAGGCCTCTTAATAAATTGGAAATTATCTCTAGCATAAGAGATCCTCCCCAAACAGAGACCCTCTTTGATTTGTACTGCTTCACTGATTGCTTTAAAAATCCAATGTAAATAAATTTTAATGTTATTACAAAAATTTATATTTAAATAAAATATATAAATCAATATGTAAAAGTCTCTAAATAAAATATAATACAAATAAATGTGTATAAATAAATAAACCACCCGGAACAAGCTTACTATTGTAAATTCAACAGACCTGAGTGTATGGACCACAGGGAGGTGGGAATGAATTGGACAATGTTGAAACAAATTCATGAAACAAAATTCTTACAACCCTGAATTATGATTTGTCTTTCTTTTTGAAATCATGCTTCAGTGAAATACTGTAAATCTTTACTGAGCTCTTACTATGTACCAGTTACTCTTCTATGATACAAAAATGAAAAGAATACAGTTCTTGCCCTTAAGGAATTTAGACCCTAATGCCACTGTAAATGCTAATTAATATGAGACTTATTCTTTCCTTTCAGTAAAGACTTTGAAATTCTAGTTCCCACAACCTTACAAAATGCCAGCCTCTCACCTCCCTTGGCCAATGAGTTGATTGTAGAACTGTGCAGAACATCTTAATTTGCAAGATAGGTAAATGCTGACTCTTCCCTTTGGAAAAAAGTCTGAGCTGAGGTTATCATCCTAAAATGTGCAGAAATAACCAACTGTCTTACTGATCCCAACAACAGATTAGCTCTGTCATTTTTAATTACTTCAGCTTTAGCACAGTGAGAAAAAAAAATTGACTTACTCCTCCTTTTTCACATACAAGCCATCCAGGCTGCTGTCTCCTGAATGCCCTAGCAGAGCCTTCCAAGCCCCCTGAGACACCCAGCCATGGATAATGAACTGTCCTGGAACTGGCTGCTAAACAAAACCCAATACTCCCAGCCCTGGAGACTTACCCATGCAGGTGAGGCACGGACTCATTCCCAGTCAGATTTCAGCTCAGCGTTTGCTGCTGAACTAAAACCATTTCCAGTTACCAACAATGCCTAAAGACAGTCATGAACACTCAGCTTCTCACACCCATCTGCATACGTGGAGCAGTCAGGGCACACACAAAAACACGTGTCATTCCTGCGTCAAAGCTCAGGCCTGTCACATCTGAACCAGTCAGTAAGGGCATGAAGCTGAATCTTGGCAAGGGATCCTTCTGTTAGAAAGGAAAGATTTAGACTGATAATTAAGACTTAAATGCCTTTACTTCATTTGGTAGGTGCATTTCAAGAAATGTTTTCTCCTTGCGCCATGTCCATTACCCCATGATCGGCCCCGAGTCCGTCTACCAGCTACTACAGAGATCAGGCAGACATCACAGAGTTAAATCTCTTGACATTGACCACCTTTTATTACCAGGAAGCAACAAAGAGAAGTTTAGACTTGAAGTCAAAAGTCCTGGTAGGATTCTGAGCTTTATCCTTTACCAGTTGGGTGAACTTGAGCAAGAAATGTAACATCCTCAAGTTTCAGTTTTTACATCTGTGAAAATGGCTGTGACAACACCTAATCGCAGAAGTTGTGAAACAAGAGGAAAATGGCCAAGTTTTTCATAGAAAAGGCTGTTAGACTGCCGGGGCAAGGTCTGTTCAGAGCGGTGCTGTTCTGACAGCCTAACAAAGGCCCCTCTCCAGTTCCGTCTTGGAGGCTGAGTGAGAATGGCCTGGTCTTTCCAGTGAGGCTTCATCTTAGCCGTGCACACAGAGCCTGAGATATCACTCCTGAAAGCCTATGCATAATTTAAAACAAAATCCATAACCACCAAGAGACTTCTCCAACCAGCACACTCTCTCCCTGAAGGCAGGATCCGTGGGAAATGAGATCATCATCAGAAGGGTGTTTTCTGAATATGCAGAACATATAAGTACCTGATTCTAGATACTTGAGTACAACATACTCAGACCTGTAAACACATCCTCATGACAATACATATGCCATAAAAATTGGATAGGTCAAGTCCTTGGGCACTCTGTCTGCTGGGTAGCACTTAGTGGTCCCCTCAAAGATGTTCCTTTGCCTCGGCTTCTGTTTTTGGTCAAATCCCTCCATAATTGGCATATTCTTTCCTTAATAAATTCAATCAAGTTGATATTTTTTAATTTCCATCAAGTGTTTCTACCTGGACACATTCCTGACTCTGATGGCAGTTGTGAATACCTTTGCTTTGATCCATATATGATAATTTAAAAAATACTCCTAAGAGGAAATATTTTTTCCCAAGTTTTGTGCACCTTTGTGAGATTTCAAATAGGGAGGGAATTGGAAACTAGATGTACAGAATCTCACTGATCTCTTGTGAAGAGTAACTGAAATACATGAAAATTTCGTAAGCTTTTGTATGCTTTATATGATGAAAGCACTATATCTATAACTTGATAATGCTGTGGTGTGTTTAGGCATTTATTCTTGGGAATAAAGAAGCATGTGTGTGCATGGGGGTATGGTTTTTGTTTTTAATTCACAATAAGTGTGTTTAAAGTGTCCAATTTGATAAGCTTTGACATGTGTACATATCCTTGAAATAAACATACATCCAGATAGTGAATATAATGAACCACACCAAATTTCCTAGTATCCCTTTAAAATCTTTCCCTTTCACCTTCCCTACTTTACCCTCCTCCAGGCAAACACTGACCTTTCTGTCACTACAGATTAGCTTACATTTTCTAGAATTGTTTATAATAGAATAATACTACACATATTCTTTTTTATGTGGCTTCTTTCAGCATAATTATTTTGAGATTCATACATGTTGTTATGAGTATCATTAGTCATTTCTTTTTATTGTTGAGTAGTATTCCATTGTATGTAGAGGCCAGCTTATTCACATGTTGATGGACATTTGAGTTGTTTCTAGTTTTTGTCTATTACAAATAAAGCTGCTATGGACATATGCTTTCATTTTTCTTAGGGAAATACCTAGGAGTGAAATGGTTGGGTTACAGGGTAGATATATGCTTAGCTGTTTAAAGGAAAGACCTAACTTTTCCAAAGTGGTTACACTGTTTTACAGTAACACCAGTAGTTTACAGGAATTTTAATTCTTACATATTATTGACATTTGATATGGTCAGTCTATAATTGTAGCCACACTAATGGATATGTAGTAGAATATCATTGTCTTAATTTGCCTTTTCCAAAACACTAATGATGTTTCATGTGCTATTTGCCAGCTCTGTATCTTCCTTGGAGTATCTGTTCACATCTTTTGCTTATTTTATAATTGGGTATTTGTTATCTTACTATTATGTTTTGAGAGTTCTTTATATATTTTAGATACAAGTCCTTCATCAAATATATGATTTTTCCCAGTTCTGGCTTCTCTTTTCATTCTCTTAACAATGTCTTTCACAGAGAAGTTCTTAATTTTGATAAATTCCAATTTGTAAATATATTATTTTATGGGGTGTGCTTTTGGTGTTATAACAAAAAATACTTGCTTAGCCCAAAATCACAAAAGTTTTCTTCCCTGCTTTCCTTTAGAAATTGTATTGTCTTAGATCTTATATCTAGGTTTATGATTCACTTTTAGTTAATATGAAAATATTCTTCTTTCTTTTCTTTTAGCATATAGATATCCAGTTGTTTCAATATTGTGTGCTGGAAAGACTTTGTCCACTGAATTACCTTTTTACCTCTGTTGAAAACTAGTTATCCATAAATGTGTGGGTCTGTTTCTTAAATCTATTCTGTCCTGTTAAGCTATATGTCTTTCTTTATGCCAATACTACTCTGTTTGGATTACTGTAGGTTCATAGTAATTCTTAAAATAAGGCAGTGTTAATTTTCCACCTTTGTTCTTTTCCAAAATTGTTTTTGTCAGTTCTACACCTTTGCAGTTCCATATGATTTTTAGAATCTACATATTGCTTCTGTGATTGATTTGTAATTTAATTCCATTTTGGTCAGAGAGCACAGTTTGTATTACTTCAATCACTTTAAATTTGTTGAGAATTGTTTTATTGCCCAGATTACAGTCTACCTTGATAAATGTTCTCTGAGCTCAGAAAAAGTATGTGTACTCGCCTAAGTGGAGTGTTCTATAAATACCAACTAGAAAAAGTTGTGGATGGAGTTATTTAAATCTACATACCTACTGATATTTTTTGGTCAACTTCTTCTATAAATTATCAAAAGATAAATTTCATTTCATCAACATTGTTAGCTTATTAGCTAGAAATCATTTTTGTGGATTTTATTGAGTTTATAGTTTAATACTTATTTTTAGTTTCAGCTTTTTTGAGGTTTAATTGGCATACAGAATTGTTAGATTTTTAATGTGTACACTGTAGTGATATGCTATACATATACATTGTGAAAGGATTCCCTCCCATCTAGATAATTAACATACCATCACCTCATATACGTATATCTCTAAGTTCTGCTCTTTCAGCAAACATCATTATACAATACAGTTATATAGTTATCAACTATAGTTATCATGTTTTGCATTAGATCCTCAGACCTTATTCATATTATAGCTGAAAGTTTATGCCATTTTACCAACCTCTCCCTATTGCCCTTATTCCCCAGCCCATGCAAACTATTTTTCTATGAGTTTGACTTTTTTTAGATTCAACATATAAATGACACCATACAGTATTTGCCTTGCTCTGCTTGTTTCACTTAGCATAATGCCCTCAATGTCCATCCATGTAGTCACAAATGGCAGAATTTCCTTCTTTCTCATGGCTAAATAATATTCCACTGTTTGTATGTACCACATCTTCTTTATTCATTCTTCCATTTCTTAATGGACACTAGGTCATTTCCTCATCTTGGCTATTGTGAATGATGCTGCAATAAGCATGAGAGTGTAAATGTCTCTTTAATATCCTGTTTTCATTTCCTTTGGATATATACCCAGAAGTGGGATTGTTGGAGCATATGCTGGTTCTATTTTTAATTTTTTGAGGAACCTCCATATAGTTTTCCATAGAGGCTTCAGCAATCTGCATTCCCACCAACAATGCACAAGGGTTCCCTTTTCTCTACATCCTTGCCAATATGTATTAGTTCTTTTTTTTTTTGATAATAGCCATTCTAACAGGTGTGAAGTGGTATCTCATTGTGGTTTTTATATGCATTTTGTTGATGACTGATAATGTTAAGTAATTTCATATGCCTTGGCCATTTGTATGTTTTCTTTGGAAAAATACCTATTCAGTTCCTCTTCTTGTTTTTTAATTGTATTCTTTGGGTTTCTTTGTTTTTGAGTTGTATGGTTCCTTATATATTTTGGATATTAACCCCTTATTAGCTTATTTGCAAATATCTTCTTCCATTCTGTATGTTGCCTTTTGGTATACATCTTTACTATATCACAGTCTACCTTCAAGTGATAACACTATAGTATAAGAATATTACAATTGCAAACTTCCATTTATCCACTCCTGACTTTCTTTTTTTTTTAATATAATTTATTTTATTATCATTAATCTACAATTACATGTGTAATATTACGGTTATTAAACTACCCCTTCATCAGGTCCCCCCCACTAACCCCATTACAGTCACTGTCCATCAGCATAGTGAGATGCTATAGAATCACTACTTGTCTTCTCTGAGTTGTACTGCCCTCCCCGTGCCCCCCCAACATTAATATCTGCTAATTGTAATGTCCCTTTTTCCCTCTCATCCCTCCCTTCCCGCCCATTTTCCCCAGTCCCTTTCCTTTTGGTAACTATTAGTCCGTTCTTGGGTTCTGTGAGTCTGCTACTGTTTTGTTCCTTCAGTATTTTTTTCTTTGTTCTTATACTCCACATATGAGTGAAATCATTTGATACTTGTCTTTTTCGGCTTGGCTTATTTCACTGAGCATAATACCCTCTAGCTCCATCCATGTTGTTGCAAATGGTAGGATTTGTTTTCTTCTTATGGCTGAATAATATTCCATTGTGTATATGTACCACATCTTCTTTATCCATTCATCTACTGATGGACACTTAGGTTGCTTCCATTTCTTGGCTATTGTAAATAGTGCTGCAATAAACATAGGGGTGCATCTGTCCTTTTCAAATTGGGCTGCTGCATTCTTAGGGTAAATTCCTAGGAGTGGAATTCCTGGGTCAAATGGTATTTCTATTTTGAGTTTTTTGAGGAACCTCCATACTGCTTTCCACAATGGTTGAACTAATTTGCAGTCCCACCAGCAGTGTAGGAGGGTTCCCTTTTCTCCACATCCTCTCCAACATTTGTTGTTGTTTGTGTTTTGGATGTTGGCCATCCTCACTGGTGTGAGGTGATATCTCATTGTGGTTTTAATCTGCATTTCTCTGATGATTAGTGATGTGGAGCATCTTTTCATGTGCCTGTTGGCCATCTGAATTTCTTCTTTGGCCTCTCCTGACTTTCACACTATTATAGACATATCTTTTAATTTTACATAAATTATAAACTACACACTATATTTTTATTTTGTTTAAGCAATTTAAATTGTCTTCAAAATATATTTATAAAGTAATAAAATATTTTATATTTATCCACAGTTACCATTTTAAGTGTTCATTTATTTGTACAAAAACCATATTTCCATTGCTTATCATTTTCTTTCTGTCTGAAGGACTTCCTTTAAATTATCTATACTAGTAGTCTGCTGGTGCTGAATTCTTTTAGCCTTGGTATGTCTAAACATTTTGTTTGCCATTGTTTTTGAAAGAAAATTGTGCTGGGTATAGAATCCTAGGTTGAAAGCTAACTAGCTTGTTTGCTTGCTTTCTGTTCTTTAAAGATGTCACTTTATTGTTACCTCACTTGCACTATTTTAATGAGAAATCTGCAATCTTCCTTATCTTTATTACTCTGTATGTAATATTTTTTTTCCTCTGGTTCCTTTTAAGACTTCTCTTTATCACTGGTTTTGTAGTATTTGGTTATGATCTCTCTTGGTTTAGTTTTATTCATGTTTCTTGTCTTAGAGCTCATTAAGCTTCTTGAATCTTTGTGTCTATAGTTTTCATAAAATTTGGAAAATTTGGGGCAGGCATTATTTCTTTGATTATTTTTTCTGCTTGCCCACCCGCCCACCTGTTCTCTCCTTGGGGGAACTCTGTTGCAGTATATTAAGCTCTCTGAAGTGTCTCACAACTAACTGATGCTCTGCTTACTTTTTTTCTTAGTATTCTCTTCTCTGTGCTTCAGTTTTAATGACTTCTATTATTACATCTTTGAGTTTACTATTATTTTCTTCTGCAATGTTTAATTGGCCATAAATCCTATCCTATGTATGTTTTATCTGACACATCCAGTTTTCAATCTCTAGGAATCATTATGGGGTTTTATGGCATCTTCCATGACTCTGCAAAATTGTTTCAACATATGGAATGCAATTACAATAATTGTTTTAATGTTCTTTTTTGATAATTCTAGTATCTATGTTTGTTTTGGGTTGATGTTGACTGACTGATTTATCTCTTTGTATGTTTATATGTTCCTGCTTCTTTGCATGCTGAGAAATTTTTTTACTGGAAGCCAGACACTGCATATTTTACCTTGGCATTTTACATGCTGAATGTTTTGTATTCCTACAAATATTTGTAAGCTTCCCTCTAAAATGCATTTAATTGCTTTGGAATAAATGTGATCCTTTCAATCTTCATTTTAAGATTTTTAAGTCTGGACCAAAGCAATGCTCAGTATAGGGCTATTTATGTTCCACAACTGAGGCCAGACCCTTTTGTGTATTCTCCTCAAGGCCTTGTGAATTAGGAAGTTTTCCAATCTAGCTATTCCACACAGGCACTACTTCTGGTTCTAGGTGAATGCCAGGTACTCTCATTTCATTTTTCAATAATAAATTTTCTTTTGTTTTTTTAATTGATGTCTAATTGACATATAGCAAGTACTGTTATTTCTAATCATTCAGGTGAGTCTCTCCAGACTTGAATAGTTTCCTCAGAAACATGTTTTTATTAGTACTTTGTTGAATACTTGAGGGTAACTACAGCTCTGTGGAGGTATTTTCCCATGCAGTCTCCCCTCTCTGGCACTCTGTCTTGTGGAATCTATTTGCTTTGGTTCTCCCACCCATGTAGCTCTAGCTCCCCAACTAAGATTCCATCTCTCCCAAGCCCTGCCTGGATCCCTCCTCTAGCACCTTGGTCTAGAAACTCTCTCAAGGCAACAACCTGGGGCAATTATAGCATTCACCTCATCCCTGGACTTAGTCACCTGATGCTCAGTGGGATGCTATTGTTTTATATTTTTTGTTCATTTTGTTGTTGTTTCAGGCAGGAGGGCAAACCTGATTCTCATCACTCTATCTTGGCTGAAGTAGAAATCTTTGACATGGCTTTTTTATTAATATATATTTATATTATTCTACATAGCCAAAAAAAATTACATTCAGAAAAGGGAGCTAAGGCTTTCCCTACTGTGTACAGTAACTGTGGTTTTTGTCCCTGATGTGAACTTTCCTAGAGTCCTCTCATTATCAGCATAGGTAAGTCCTAGGGCTAATGTATTATTCTTGTCCACTAAGCCAAAATTTTAGAAATACAGGCATTCTCTCTCAGTGCACTTTCAAATTACTTAAGTAACTCCATCATTAATAGTGAATATATGATTGAATTAGGTGTCACTGTGAAAAGTCATTAATTCTTAGGAAGTTGCTTTCTTTTCTACTTTCTCTACTTTCTTAAGGAATGTATTTGTAGTCATCCTAGTTTCTTCGAAAGAGGGCAGACCTTTAGATAGCACTTAGCTGACCCTTCCCCTGACCCTTCTCAGTCAGAAGCTTATTCTGGCAACAAGGTTATGTGTAACATAAGATGGACATGGGCAAAAAATAAGTTGCAATTAGAACAACTCATTCTTTGAGCTTTCCAATGGGCAAGAAGAAGCCACTATTTTGCAAGCAAATTAATCCTTGGGCTTACTGAATGCAGTAAGACATTTCACAGAACCTACATAGAACCTTACCAGAACCTGATGTTAGTTGTTTTCCTGGAAGGTGTTTAAAATCAGTGTGAGCCTCTCAATACCCTTTTGGGAGACATTATAATACTTTTTCATATATTCTTTCACTTTAAAAATAATCCTGAGATTATTTTCCTCAATTTGCAGATGAGGAAAGTGAAGCTTGGAAAAGTCAAGCAACTAGCCCAAAGTCATATAGCTGGAAAGCGGTAGTATCAGGGTTTAGTGCTGAAGTCCAGTCTGACTTCAAATTTCTTATTGTTGGAGAGGATTAAAATTTTTCCTCTGCCCTTCAAGGTTCTTCTAGCTGGTCTAGGAATCCAGTTGACATAAGACAGATTGTCAGGAGAAAATCATGCAAAAGTTCAAAACATGTATACTTCCTGTATACATGGGAGAGACCCAAGAAAACTAAGTAAGTCCCTGAAATGGCCCTAGCCATTACTTTAAACTCCAGAAAAAGCATGGTAAACAAAAGTAAGGTTGTTATGCAGTTTTAATTCCATGCCTTCTCCACTGATAACAGTTTCTAGAGACTTAGAGTCATCCCCCTCTTCCTGGTACAGCAAGGGAGACACCCTTATTGATGGAGATTTCCACTATACACATAAAAGTCTCTTACAGGAAGGTAAGTTAAACTTGGGTTTTCAGAGCTTCTCTTCTGTCTGGAGTTTCTTAAAAGCAACCAGCTTAAAATAATCAACATGCAAAAGAGACATATTGGGGTGGCAAAAACTGCCCCCCGTACACTGCTGTATCATGCTGCCCTCCAAGAACATGGCCTTGACTCAAGGCAGATGCTTCTCAGTTTCACTTCTGTATCATTTGGAACAGGCATGGAAATTTTATCCAGTGTTTTTACTGAATAATTATAATTTTTCTTCTGATTAAAGCTCAGAAATCATCTTGATAGCGATTTTTAACAGTTGTTTGGCTCTTTATTGTGTCAGGTGAACCCTATGAAGGAAGATCATCATGGCTTTCATTAAAATCCATGATTCCGAAATATGCCATTTAAGAAACCAGTACAATTTTAACATTGATATACATATGCACGTGCACAGCAATAGAAGAAACAAAGTTTTGTCCATGTGAATAACTTCATTTACATAATATGAATTATCTTGCTGGGAAATAAGGATATTTTCAACAATCCCATAGATTGATCAAATGTCAAATCTAGGCAAAGAAGGAAAATGAGATATCTTAATATGGCATCATAAGAGGATTTCCTAAATTAAACAAAGGATTGTATATATATCCTTTTGAAACTCATTTCCTTTCTCAAAAGAAAACCAAATAATGTAGATGAAAAGAAATTCGAAGTCCAGATTAATTCTGCTGGTGCCTTTAAGCAGGCATATGACTTTGGACAAGTCACCCACCTGGTTGAATTCCTTCATCCTAATGAGGAAACAGAGATCAGAAAGGTTAAATGGTGTCTTCCATATATTATTCTAGCCTTTTAAGGCAAAATAAAAATCTATCAGTATATAAGTCTAAGAAATGAGCTTGATGACATCATATTCTTTAACAGGTAGCAAAGAAAACCCTGTTAAGTAGAGAGCTTATTCTGTTCCAACATAAGGGTGATTTTTCAATTGATTGTCAGAAACATGTAGAATTTTCTTTTCTCTACATTTTGTGATCAGAAGCAGCTAAGCATAATAATCAGATGTTTGGTCAGTAATAACAAAATACAGAAAGCAAGTAGTACATCAACTATGCATGACTCAATTACTGAAAACAATTCACTTTGGACTTCCCCTACTCTAAGTCACTGCAGCATTCTGATATTATATTCCCATACCATTTCTTACTGTCCTGTGTGCCTTCAAATACCCTGATATTCACAATTTCCATGACCAACAAGGATTTACAGCAAGTGCATAATCTTGATTCTTACATAGAATATCCACTGTATAAACACCAGATATACATATGGCAAACACATGGTGGAATTCTCTAGCTTCAAAAAATCTCTGTCAAGTACTGGCTAATTTCTGTTCTCAAGACATTAATTTAGCAGAAGACTGGAAGCATAAGCAGATGAGCAAAAAATACATAAACAAACCTCCTTTAATAGAAGGCCATCTAAAAAAAAAACACCAAGGAAATAAATTCCAAAAATAGTGCATTATCACTAAAGCAAAATAAAAAGAGTGTACAGTATTCAGGTGACCGCTTCCAAGAACAGGCAAATCACTTCCACCCCCTGCTTGTAAACATCATTCTTTAGTTCTATTTAAGCCTCTATTGAGTAGCTACTGCATGGAAGGTACTGTACTTTTTGTACAGGGAACAAATTATGGTCTGAGATCCTAAACAACTTACCACATAACAGGAGAAACAGATATTTGCATGCATTATAAATAAAAGCAAAGTAGGATGGAGGAAAAATGACAAGAAGTATATCTAATGTATGATAACTTCATGGATATGATGAAAGAATTTGAGCCAGGGTCATGCAACACTTATTCAATGAAGTAGTTTGAAACTATGCCAATTCAAATCAGAATGACCTGAGGGTGTTTCTGAAAATATCAGTGCTTGGGCCTGACAATTAGAGTTTCTGATTCAGATGGACTAGGGTGAGACATTGGTATTTATAGGGGCTTCACAGGGCATCTCATATGCAGGCAGGGAGGAGGATCAGTGCTTGAGACATTCTGTTGGTCCCTATCAGAAACCAGGTGGTCCACCTGCCCAACACCTGGCAAAGGTGAATAAGTTCTGGTCCCTGCTTTAAAGGTAATCATGGTCCAGTGGGGGTTCCAGTGCAGTTATTTAAATTTGCAGCCACTAAATGACAGGCCCATTATGAACTTGGAGGCAAATTCACATGGAATAACACAAGGCTCTGTCTTCTACTATGACTTGACTTTTTTTTTTTTTAAAGCATTCATCACATCTGTGGGTCATCTGAGACTGTCAGGGAGATTGCATATTTGAAGCAACTTAAATTCAAGTATGTTAGAACATACTAGAAAATAAGTCGAATCCTAAAAAGATCAAATAGGTCTAAGATCAACAAGACCTTAGTTGGGGCCCAACAATCCAACTGCAAAATGGCATGACAGATGAGTCGTAGCTTGTTAAATGCTAGAGAATCAATGGCAACCTCATTTGGAGTACACTACAGGCTGAGGCTGCTAAAACAAACGGTGAAGTCATATTCTGAACTAGTAGAACTGTAAAATCTAAAATGAATGATGACCTAATCTCTCTCTGTCTTGTCACACTAAACCTAGATCAAGGTCTGCCACTCATGCCCTCAGTCCTGAAAAGACATACAGAAAAATGTTAAGGAAAACAAATGTAAATTAACCAAGCTCTGAAAATTTTTGCACCCACTTGAAATGGAGAGTATTGAAGGAACAGGGTAGAAAGTAAATTAGGATTCTTCGAGGCTGAATAACAAAACACTTAACAAAAAGTGGCTTAAATTCTCATGGACTGAATGTTTGTATCTCCCCAAATTCATAGATTGAAGCCTTAACCCTTAATATGAGGGTACATGAGGGCCTTTGGGAAGTAATGAGATTTTGTTAAAGTTGTGAGGGTGGAACCACCATGATGGGATTAGTGTCCTTAGAAGAAAAGACCAGAACTCTGTCTCGCCACCATGTGAGGATAAAATGAGAAGGTGGCTATCTGAAAACCAGGAAGAGGGTTGTAACTCTGGTGGGGGTGGGGTGGTGGTAGGGGGGAGTAAGTTCCCAGCCTGGGGCAGGGGCAAATTACCTTTGAAGCTGAAATCAGTCAAAGGGAGAAATTAAATGGGAGAAGGCCATTTATTGCTTACAAGCAGTTGTCCACTTCTGCTTGCCTGTGTCTCTCACGACCCGGCTGTAAAAAAGGGACCTCACCAAACCTCTCTGGTCCAGATATACCCTCACTCCCCTCACACTTGTAATCAACTTTTGATATGGAGATGGACTACTTCTCTCCACCCCTTGGAAATGCCTATTGATATGGAGATGAACTAAGGCCAGGTGAGAGATTCTGGAAATATTGCAATTTTACCCACAGGGTTCTCACCAGAACCTGACCCTGCTGGCACCCTCGTTTCAGACTTCCAGCCTCCAGAACTGTGAGAAAATAAATTTCTGTTGTCAAGCATCCCAAGCTGAATACAACAGAAATGTTGTAGTGTTGTATCTTGCCTTGTATCTCAAAACACAAGAAGTCTAGATTTTGGTCATTGATGGCAAGCATTGATTCAATTGTCCAGTGATGTTATCAAGGCCCAAATTCATTCTTTCATCCTGTTCCATTATCCTCAACTTTTTGCCTTTCAGGCTGTGGCTTGGCCCCTCATACTGGCAAGATGGCTGCTGCATTTTTCCTTCACACATCCATCTCCAAATCAGAAAAGTGACTCTGCTTTGCCTTTTCCAGCTGCTAGAGGCTGTTCGTATTCCTTGGCTTGTGACTCCACATTGGTCTGATCCCCACTTCCACCATCACCTCTCCTTCCACTGTCCAACTCTGATCCTCCTGCCTCCTTATGAGGACACCTGTGGTTGCCTTGGGCACACCTAGATAATCAATTATCTTCCAATCCCAAGATCCTTAACCTAATCCATCTGCCAATTCCCTTGGCCTTGTAAAGTAACATATTTGCAGGGTTTGGAAATTAGCACCGTGACCTCTTCGGAGGGCCATCATTCAGCTCGCCATACTCTTCAAATGGTTTTCTTCATTTGATCTGTTTAGACTAGACTAAAAATTATTAAATTCACCCATAAAACATATTAGAACCACCCTTGATTTTTTGTTTTTTTTTTCTTACACAACAGAAATTTATTTCTCTCAGTTCTGAAGTCTGGAAGTCCAAGATTATAGTGCCAGTAAATTGAGTTTCTGGTGAGAGCTCTTTTCCTTTTTTAAAAAAATTTATTTTGTATTGAAGTATAGTTGATATACAAGATTATATTGATTTCAAGTATTCAAGGTGGTGATTCAGCAGTTATATATGTTATTAAATCCATACTCCAACTAGTGTAGTCACTATCTGTCAACATAGAATGATGTTATAGAACTACTGGTTATATTCCCTATGCTGTACTTTCATCCTGTGACTAATTTATACTATGACTGAGATTTTGTGCCTCTTAATCCCCTTCACCTATTCCACCCTTAGTATTTCACACTGATATTAAGGAAAAGAGTTAACATGCAGTTTCAGATTTTCTATTTAGAGTAATACAGGTGCACTAGACATTATTAGTTACACACTAAATATGACACCAGAGAAACTATATTTCTGGATTAGTAATGTACCATACAACCTTGTAAACAAGTTTTCCTTCTTTGGACCACACTAACCAAAAAATGGAATATCAATAAAAATATGAGCGATAGCAAGGAGGGGATACTTCAGATGTCCATGCTATCAGGTCGAGCCATATGAAATTGCCATTTTTTGTGGGCCAAAAACAGTTTAATACAATTAACTCTATATAATTCAACATGATACTAAGTTCTTTACATACACATCTTCTTTAATATTTTATTAAAATATTGCAAGCATACAGAAAAAGCGATGTTCTAATGGACATCCAGGTAGCCACTATCCAGACTTGTCAAATATTATATTGATAATGTAATATTTTTATGTTTTAAATAACTAGAACAATATAGTTGAAGCCCCTGGGTCCCCTTTCCCCAACCCCAGCCTCTTCTGGGAAGCTGTAGAAATTATTCTTTATGGATTTTAGTACTCCGTAACTGGACACACAATTGTCTTTTTTCTGTGAAGACAAAATTAATGTATAGGATTTTTTTGCCCATTGTGCTGCTCTTTTTTTCATAAAAAAATCTTTACTATGTAGATTTAATCAGGTTCCACTCATAAAACTGAATAGCCTCTGACCATTCTATAGTATACGAAGTGGAGAAGAGGCAAAAGCAGTCTTGAAGGCTTCCCAGAAATGGTCTGACTGGCTATTCGCACTGGCCCACACCACTCAACCACCTTTTGGCAGGTAGTGTCAAAATTGTGACAGAATGACAGTGTCACCTTCAGGTAAGAAGGTGATATAATTAATCTAAAATCATTATTTCCATTTTTTTCCCATTGCTGGCTTTGTGTTTATGCAGATTCTTTCTCTTTTCATCCCTCTTGCCTAGTCTGCACTCGACACGTATTTATGAGATTGTCTGTCCTTCTTAGTTGGGCCTTTTGGGTCTGACTATGAGATACACTCTACTTTCTCAACACAAATGGAAAAAAAAACCCATCATCAGTTCAAGAGAAAGCATTTATAGAGCTCTGCAAAAAGTCCAGCAATTGGGGTTTACCTGATTGTATTCATACACAACTGTGTGTGTGGGCATGTTTAGTACAGAAGCAGAATTAAAGGTAGAATTCTTTTAAATAAAAATTTATCGGACTGTAGGTTATATCTACCCCTAGGAAGGAATAGTTCAAATGTTCCTCTCAGTCTCTAATTTTGATTAAAGTTCACATCATTGCATGATATCTATGTGCAAGTAACCATGTCGCTCTGAATTATTCTGGCAGCCTTCAAAATTCAGTGGAGGAGGGTGAGTTTCTTTTGGAATTGAATGAAAAATTGAAATTCCTAGTGAAGGATATTCTAGCTGGAGTTAAAAAGTCCACAGACTTTTCTTTGGCATTTGAAGTCTACAAACTGCGATTTCTTTTTCAAACGTTTCCTTGCCAAGGAACCCCTCTATTTCAACGTAAAAAAAAAAATTCAGAGACCAGAAGTAAGGGCATTGGCTTTTAAAGTACAGAAAGACACAGAATATTTGACTATGTGTGTTTTAGTATCCATCTTTTAACTAGATTTGAGGGGAAAATGGTGATAGCTGCTTCGGATGCAAAAACACCATTTATTTCCGCTGAGATAATTTGAAAACTGCTGAACTAGCTATCACCAAACTTTTCAATGTAATTTGTCGCCAGCACTGGAGCAAAAAACGATTGTAGGCTTCACACTCTTAAGATTGTATATGTGGGTGTGTTTAAACGCATACAATTCTAATAGAATTGTACACTGGTAGATGTAGAAAAGCTTTCATTTGGCAAGTAATTTGATATATGTTGAGACTTTCTGATTGAGTGATTCAATCTTTAGAATAAATGGTCATGTAAGGATCTGAGCATGAAGCTTTTCAAAAATCTCAATTATAATCATCCCACTCTCCAAATGTCATCTTTTCTTTTTCTAGCTTATTACCTCTGGTTTGCTGACTCCAACTATCCACTGACATCATTAGGACCTGCCTCCAATGAGCTACTCCTCTTCACCTCTCATGGCCTCCTTTTTCTCATCATGGGTCTCAATTCCTTGGCCTCTTTGAGCTACCTGACCCTACCTCCCTTCACCTTTTCTGCTATAGGGCCCACCCAGATCCTCCCTTCAGGACGGAGGTATCCATTTGCCCAACTGCTAAGACTTGTCTGTTCTTGGCTCACAACTGAGTCCCTTCCCAGGAACTTGCCCTCCACCAATGGAAGACGAATTGCCCAAAATCCCACCTCCTCCCCTGGGGCATCTTACATCTAATGACTGATTAAGGGAAGCATACAAAAGTCCAGCTTTTATGCCCAATCAGAGACATCTCTGAAGGGCCATCCCAGCATGGTTCTCCCAGTAGGATGAGCTAAGGACACTTCTCTGTTGCAGCCACATTGTGTTTCCACTTCTCCCTCTGTCTGATCCTAGTCCCCTTACTCCATGCATGTTTATTCCCCAGATGCTGCCCTATAAAACACCTGCACACAAATCTCCATCTCAGAGTAAATTTAGCAGGGAAGGTGACTTAAACAGTGTAAGACGGGCTAGAAAGCAGATCCTGATGTCAGATTTTGAAATGGGATCATCTGTCTCCAAGTTGGCAATAAGGACTGGTGGGAGTGGAGTTAAGAGAGCCCTGGGCGTGTTGTTGTGCTTCGATTGTTAATCCACTGTCAGTGGTAAACTGAGATGGCATGCCCATAGAGGGGAATACACCAAGAGATGTCTCAAGCATTTGAGAGACATAGGAAAATACTAATTATAAAGACTGTAGAAATGGAGAGCTGTTACTGGGTTGTCAAAGTACCGTAGAAAGACACTGAAAGGCCAAGGGTAATGAATCATCAATTTAAGACAAACAGTGAAAGCCTTCTTGGCAATATGCTGAGAATCTCTCATCTGTGGCAGCTGGAGAAGAAGGAAAGCTAAAAATCAGGCCCAGGGTTTAACTTTCAGTGGGGTGCCATATAAGGTTCAAGTCTGAAACCTGACAGGTCTGCTACCAAGAGTAGGGGCCTGATTGGAAGTCCTCTGATTCTGAGACTTGAGATGGGAACAGAAGGGCATTTGAAAATTTTGAATGCTCAGATTCCCCTGAACATTCTGGAGCTGCAGACATGACCCATTCCTTTCTGTGCGAAAGGCTAGTGCTGTCCCCTTCCTTGACTGGAGAAGAATCGGCTTCCTGACTCACTAAGGTTGTTGGCAGAATTTATTTTCTTACAACTGTAGAACTAAGAGCTTTAGTCAGAAGGGGCCCTCCATCTCTAATGGCAACCCACATGTAGTGACGGGTTGATAGTGGGGTAGGACGGCTCCCTGCCCCCTTTCTTCACTTGAGGACATCTTTCAAGAGTCATTCCAGTGTCTGAATCCTGAGGACCTCTGAAGGGCCAGACCAGGGACCTATTCAATTCCTCCTCTTCCTCGAATCTGCTTTCCTTACTCCTTAGGAAAGTTTTTCCCAAAAACACTCACTGCAAAACCACCTGGATGCAAATGTCTGCTTCAGAGTTTATTCCCAGAAAACATACCCTATGAAACTTAGCTAAACCACACCCTGGTTGAACACACTTCTCTTCTCAAGCCACATTTATGTTCATGAAGTTGATGATGACTGGAGAAAGACCCACAGTAATGCTTACCGGTCTCCTTTAAATTCATGACCACTAACCTCAAATAAGCCCTTAGTGCTGCCTGGAATTCTTGCTCTATTTTCTTTGTCAATTAAGTCTCACACTCTTTAGACTACTATTTCATATAGTTCCTTCTCTTTTGAAGTTTCCAATACCTCCTTTCCATTCTCACTTTTAGCTAACAATCTTGCTTTTTATATTAGTGACTAAACAGATTCATTCATCACAGAACTTCCACATGCCCACAATCTCATCTACTCACCTGCCTGCATTTATGCCTTTTACTATTCACTCCAGTCACGTTCCTGACAAGGGCCACTTCTTACACAAGTAAAATTTTATTCCATCCCCTCTTTCCTCAAGGATATTGTTCTAGAAATTCTCATCCAGTTAGTGCCCAGTTTTCTGTTCTTTTAAGCAAAGAGCCTCAAAAGGGTTGTCTATATTCTTTCTTCAATTCCTCTCTTCACATTCTTTCTTGAGCCCATCCAATAAAGCTTTTACCTTCTCTACTCCATAAAAACCACCCTTTTAAAGGTCACCAATAGCACCATTTACTAAGACTCCATACTACCCTGGGTTTCCTTCTGCCTCATTGGACATTCCTTCTTAGTGTTTTCCACCAATTCCTCCTCACCTTCATACAGTCTTTTTGTTAGTGTACCCTAAGACTCAGTCCTTTGTCCTCTTCTCTATTGAGGCTTCCTCCATTGACAAAAGGGAGCCTTTCTCCCCTGGTCCCCAAAGCTATATAGAAGTTAATGATTATCTGTGTTTTTTTACCAGAACTTTCCTCTGAACTTCAGACCCGTATATCATACCACCTTCGCAACATCTACACGTGAATGTTTCACAGACATCTCAAGCTTAGTGTGTCCAACCAAACACCTAGTTCTTCACTCCCAAACCTCCCCCTACAGTCTCTCCCACCACAGTTAATGGCTGCTCAATCTTTCCATTTCCTCAGGCTAAAGACCCTGGAGATATTCTGGAATGCACTCATTCATACACTGCCTTGTCCATTTGGGCTACTATAAAAAACTACCACAGACTGGCTTACAAACAACAGCAATTTATTTCTCACAGTTCTGGAGGCTGGAAAGTCCAAGCTCCAGGCACCAGGAGATTTGGCGCCTGGTGATAGCCTGCTTCATGGGTAATAGGTGACCTTATCCCTGTGTCCTCACGCAGGGAAGGGGCCAGGGAGCTCTCAGGGGTCTCTTTTGTAAGGGCACTGATCCCATTTATGAGGTGTTCCCCCTCAATACCTAAGCACCTACCAAAGGCCCCACCTCCGAATACCATCACACTGAGGGGAACGATTTCAAAATATGGATTTCGTGAGACACAAACATTGTCTACAGCACACACTCTACCCAGTCTATCAGCAAATCTGTCAAATGTTTTTTTCAGAGTGTAACCAGAAGCTGACCACTTACCTTCTCCTCACCACCTCCCTGCTCCAAGCCAGCATAACCTCTCCCCTGGATTATTTTAATAGTCTCCTAATTGGTCTCCCTGATCCTACACTCTCACTGTCTTCTCGTCTGTTATTCTTCTGCTCAGTGCCTTCCAGTGGCTCCATGGCTTACTCAGCAGAAGTCAAAGTCCTTCTAATGGTCTATTTGCCCTATACATCCTGGCACCCCCTTAGCTCTATGAACTCACCTCAAAACTTTCATCCTCTCATTTAATCTAGCCAGGCTATCCTGAAACACCTATGCACCCTCCTGCCTGTAGCACTTTGCAGTTGCTGTTTCCTAAGCCTCTAATGCTTCCCCTAAATATCTGCTTTGTTTTTTTAATCATCTCTTATAATCTTTACCCAAAGGCCATCTTCTCAGTGAGAACTTCCCTAGCCATATTATTTAAAATCATATCCTGTCCGTTCTTCCATACATGCTTCCTATCTCTCTTCCCTCCTTTATGTTATCCTCATAGCACTTTCCACATCTAACAATCTATAATTTAGCTACTCCCTTCTTGTATGCTCTGTCTTGCCTGGCTAGACTTAAGCTCCATAAGGGAAGAGATTTCTTGTTGTTGTGTTCAATGTTTATATTCTTGAGGCCCAGAATCATACACAGCACATAGTAGATATTCAATATTTCTTAACACATGAGTCAATAAAGGAAAAGATGAATGAGTGCATGAATTAATGAATTAATTAATAAAGCTAAACTCTTCTGTATCAGTCAGTGCACCAGCAGGAAGCACATGGGACATGCAAGTGGGAAAATTTCAGTAGGTTTAAGGAAGAGAGTAGTTACAAAAGTGTGTACAGGATAAAGGGGCTGACAAGGATGGCGAAATACCCAGGAGCCAGCAACAGTGGGGCGGCGTTGCTTTCCTTATACAAAGCTAAAGCTGCAAGGGAAAAAAACTAGATGCCAGAATATGAAGAAAGTAGCTTTAAGACAAAGCTTCCAAACAAGAGTTGTAAACTTAGTAGAGGAATGCAGCCAATCAGAGGTGACCCAGTAGGAAAAGAGACTGGAACATAAATACCCAGACCTCTGCCTTCTGTTACCCTCATATATCCTGCTGATAGTCAAATATATCCTCTGGTTGTCCAAACCAGCTGTAGGTCAGGGAACAAGGAAGCCTGTTAATATAATAAGGTCCCCCACAGCCAACGTGCAAGCAGTGTAGGGCAGGAAAGGGAGAGTGAATGCAGAGAGGACAATGGAAACTGTCCCAGTCATCTGCTTCACCCTGTGTCACTTACAATAACTTCTGGGTGGGACCAGAGCAAAAGTATTATTTGGAGATTAGCATACATTTGCTGTAAAAGACAAATTCCACTTATGCTAGAAACTTTTTATCTCTAACTTTCTTTTCCCATTGCCTGTTGACCACACAGTTCTTTCCTTTTAAAATAAAAGTACTCAATCCTTGGATGGTTTGCATTTTTTTTTTTACTTTAAATCGTTATAGTTCAGATTGTTTTCCCCAAATCAAATGCTAACCTTTAAGAGAATGTCTAAAGGCTACATTCTTTGGCCTGTTCTATTTAGGTGACTAGGAAGAAATAGCACTGAAATTTGCTAAGGGCACCTTCAGAAATTTTTTGAAATGAATCTTAAAAAAAAAAAGCAAAAGGAAGCAAAGTAAAATGAAAGGAACCAAAGCCACAGCCCTGCTGTGGAAAGATAAAACTCATCCTTGACTAAAAACAGCTTCCATAACTGCGGATGAGAAAGAGCAACATTTGGTAGAAAGAACGCAGTTATCGGATGACACTCTTGAAATGGTGCCTCCAGCATTCAGGACACCATCACTCTTCCCATACAATGGGAGCCCTAAGAAGCTGGGGCAGAAAACAGACAAAGGTTGAGCATTGCTTATGTTCAGGGGATAACGTGAATGATGGCTTCTGTCCTGTGATATTGGGGCTTCCTACCTGCCAAAGGCTTCCCCTCTCTTCATTATGCCTCTACTTTAAAGGAAGTTGCAGGGAAAAAGAGAAACATACAAAGAAGGAGTAATTGGTGATGCTACAAGGTTAGGGAAGAGGAATCAGTCACGGGAAGGACTTTGGCCCAATTCTGGAGGCTTATGGGAGTTCTGTAAACTAGCATCATACAGAATTGAGTAATGATGCTAGGAAGTTCCACGGTGGTTTTGTGTGGGGGCTGCTGAATGTGGTGGCCCTACCCGTGGGCCTTGAGAGGCCGGCATTTGCCATGGAAATGCTCACAGGGCTCTTCTGTTTTCCTTCTGAATTTTGTCACTGCAGTGTAGCTCTCTTCTTTATGCCCCGAGCTCTTGGGATTTGTGATCTATTTCTCTTCTCTCCCACTTCTCTCTCGCAGCTCAGACATGCTACCTTTTGCCCCCGTTTCTTGTATCTGTGATTTCCTCTCTGTCATTCTTCATCAGCAAAGAACTTGTGCTTAGTGTGACGGTCACTACTCGTTCACTAACTGTTTGCTCATTTCCCAGGAAATCCCACTGCTGAATCACTTGGTCACTTTTTACCCTTTTGATGAACTCTTGGCATCTGAATCAGGGGCCCTACCCTATCGTCCTTCCCCAACTCAGTAAATCTTAACTGTAAATGACAAAGAAATTTGCCTTTCTCACTTTAGCCTCAAGACTCACTTAAAACTCCATTTTCTCCCTCCACATGCAACCTAGACCCCTACCTGTAGCTGCTCAGGCCTTTAATCAGCTATATCTAACTCACTTCAAACCCTGTTCCATCAGGTGTTTGTACAGTTTACCCAGACTGTTTTCTCCATCATTATATATATGTACAAGACAAACTTAGAACAACTGTGTTTAGGGAGCTATTGAATTGGATGCCATGGCTTATGTGCTCACAGAAATGTGTTTGCCCAAGGAAACAAATACTATGACGCAGCCCCACTCCATTAATGATCACATCTGACCCTTCTAAGAACTCTGCAAAGTAGGCATTGGTCTTCCCCTACCACAGATAAAAATTCTAAGATTCAAAAGGGGTATTGTATTGTTGGTACCTGAAGAAACATAATGTAAAACTCCTCATCTAAGTCAGTGCTTCTCGGGTCTCATTGTTCATTGAAATCATCTCTGTAAGGGTTTCTCACACACAAATCAACTGAGCACCTTGGTAAGGTGCAGGTTATGATTTAGTAGGTCCAGAGTTGGGGCCAGCAATTCTGCATTTCCTGGGAAGTCTCAGGTGATGGCAATGCTTCTGATGCTTATGGAGGATATTTGAGTTGCAAGGTGCTTTTGAGACAAAGTTTTTGCCAAACCCCACCAAACTCATTGAATCTTTGACAATAAGGGGCCAAGGAACTCACTTAGAAATGCATCAAAAATAAGATGGATTTATGGATGGATGCACAGATATGCGATAAAGCAAGAATATGGCAAAATGCAAGTTTGAGAAGCTAAATGGTAGAATGGCTAGGTGACTATTCACTTTAAAATTTGTACATTTAATTTTTTTCATAATAAAATATTGGAAAAATGGGTGGGACAAAAACCTTTTTGGAGCTCTGACTCTCATTCTCCCCTTCAGTATACACCAATATACTCCTTCTTTGTATGTTTCTCTTTTTCTCTTCAGTATATACTCTTCTCCTCTGGAGTAACCCCATCTTTACATAAATTTAATTTTCATTTTTGCTATGAAGTTATACTACTTCACTAATAGGGTCAGTTCAAATCTCTGAGATGATTTAATATGTTGCAGAGCATGAAATGTGGGGTCAGCTAAACATACTAAGGGTTACATTTAAAATCCTCCCTGCCCTTCACTTACTAGTGTGCAATTTTAGTAAAACACCTTGTTGCTCTTAATAGTTTCATAATCTGAAAGTTAGTAGTATAGTGTTAATAGTAATAAAAATATTTTCCTCATAAAACCAGTGTAGCAAATTGACACATCTGAAGGCACCTCTTCTTTCCATATAGTTTTTTAAGTCACTGAACCCTACCAGAGAGTCTTGTGTGTCCCCCAAAAATCCGTGTGTTGTACCACATGGCCCGTTGCTGTACCATCACCACCCTTCCCAACCCATTCATGCAGAGAGACAACTGATCGGACAAGGACTAGTAACCAATAACACTGACTATAGCCAGTGACATCTGGTTTGTAAACCTGGTTCAAAAGACACACTAAAGCCATACATCTCTCTCTTAATGACATAAACCTAGAGACAAGAAGAGGTGGCAGCTGGCAATGGGGGCAGGTCTTGTAGAGATATGGGCTGGAGATCATCTTTGGGTGAAATGTATGATTAGTAAGTATGTAAAGTTTACTAAGGGAGGAGAAAAAAGTAGCAGGTAAGCAGAGAGAAGCAGAAATGTGAGTCTCTGCAGCGTCCAAAATACAAATAGAGTAAGCACAAGTTTCTGACTTTGTAGTTTCCTGTCCCAGGAACCCCAAGTGTTCTTGGCTGTGATCCATGAGGTGCTCAGACTCTCTGTTGAACGCTTTCACTGACCTCCCCTTCATCTGAATCAGGCTGAATGGACCTCTGTGACTCAGGATAGACTACAATATGCTGTTGTGACACACGAAAGCTCAGTGGTTCATAATAACAAATATTTCTACTACTCCTGTCACCCAGGGCTTACAATAACAAACATTTCTGTTGCTCAGGTGGTTCAAATTAGCTGGGCCTCTGTTCCACAGTATCTGGAGTTTTCCTCAAAAGAGACGTCTTTTTGAAACATATCGGTGGTCAATGACATGGCAAGCCGCCGTGAGCTGTTTCAGGGAGCTACCATGCAAAAGTCACACTTGTCATTTCTGCTCCCATTTCACATGGCCATCCTGAGTTCAACAGGCAAGGAGGTACACCCTTAGGGAGGGGCCCTGAGTACTGGCCAATAAAACGATCTCCCACAAGATCTTTGAGGGTTCTTTCCATATAAAGAGCACTAAATGAAAGATCACGTATAGAAAATGACTGGTACGTAATAGATAATAAATCAGTGTGACATTTGTCCCTGTGAAGGTCTTTGCTCATTGAAGACCTTTGTCAAAGTGTCAGAATATTTTTTATTGATTCATTCTCCAGATATACACAGTGTCTGCTTTAGGCCAGGCAGGGTGCTAAATTCCAGAAATCAAATAAAGAACAAGATAGACACAGCTCCAACACACATGGTGTTTAGAGAATAATGGATAATAAAGACCAACAAATGGGCAATTCCAATGCCTATTACAATGCCTATGCTAAGATAAGTCCTGGGTGCCTGTAAACATAAAATGTGAACCTGATTTAGATCTGGGACATGCAAAAGATGTCTTAGAGGAGGTAGTGACAGCTGAAACCAGATGAATGAAAAGGAATTAGGCAAAGGGCAAAGGAAAAGGAGAGTTTCCTAGATAGAGGGCCCATCAAAGTTGCAGATCTGGATGTGAAGAGAGCAGGAAGCATTCTAAGAACTGCCAGAAGGGAGAAGAGACGGGCGAGCACTTGTGAGCTGGGTATGGAAGTTAGACTTTGACCTGGGTAATGAGGAGCCATTAAAAGGTTTAATATCTTAAAGCCATTTAAACTTTAAGGAAAGGAGCTTCACCAAATTTGTTTTTAGAAGGAACATGGAGGACATAGTAAGCTTCTAGGGCCTATGGCCCACTGTGAAAGCCATGCATTTATTAGCCAGTGTTACCTCCTACACACATCTACACTTACTAGACAAAAAAGAATGGACTCATGTTTCAACTAAACTATGTGATTTCTCCATTCTCATCCCAACTATACGTATGTGGCATGCAGCCATATGGTTTGCTGAAGTGGGAACAAAAGCAGTGAAACAGAAATCAGGAAGACAGACTCTAGTCCTCATTCTGTTACCTCCTGAAAATGTGCTTCTGGGTTAAGTTCCTTACCTGCTCTGAAAAATGGTGATAACAGGTTAACTTAAGGGCTTTGAAAACATAAATCTATTTAATATGGTACCATTGTTGGGAAGTTTTGAATCCCATTGGTAAAAAAAAAAAAAAAGAAGAAAAAGTCTGTGCACTAATCCAGTTGTGGAACAAACTAGACTAGCGTGGTATTATTTATTTGTGTCATATGGATACATCTTATCGACAGTCTCTTTGGCAAATAAGATCTCAGGTGGCTGTCTTCAGATACTCAGATATATAATTAAAATTTTTCTTCAGTTATGTGGGTGATAAAGTAAAGCACGTGCCTTTGGGGAACTTGATTAGCTAACCCAGGAGCCATATCTGAACACTGAACTTAGTCCATTTACACACATTGTCCTTTCCTAGTTTGGGTTGGATTTTCCAATTTGCATTTGAAATGCAAAATGTCAGGCCTAATACTCCTGCTGCATCTCTGAGGGCATGACATGGCCTTTATAACTAAATGTTAAAACATAACTTGATGCCTAATAGTCACAATTTCATTTTCCCATCCTTGGTGCTGTCAAAGGCTTTGTGTGATGTGCTGTCAAGCCAAGTTGGTCAAGCTGCACAGAATTCTCTCCTTTCTGGATACTATTCGTGGAATAAGAGCATCACGTAGATGCTCTGCTGGTCTTACAGCAGTGTCTAGGAATCACTTTTATCTCTTTTCCTTCAAGATAATTTATCAGAGAAACCCTTCTGGAGGATGCAGAGTCAAGCATCACAGAATTTCCTAAAACTAATTTTTAAAATTTTATCTGTTGTTTTAACTGAGCAATTCATCTGTTGTTCAAGTGAGGCAGCTACTAAATGGAAAACTGCAACTAGGTAGATCCATGCATTTGCCAAGGCCTTCCACACTGTCTGCAACCATCTGCTTGGGAGGGAGCAGGAGGATAGTTAATGGATAAAGACAGCTTAAAGATTCAAGAGAAACATAAATAGTTATCCAATGGCTAAGTAAAAGGTGCCCATGTAAAAAGCAGAATCAAAATTATTTTTCAGTTCAATGAACTAGCTCGTGGAGATTATCAAAAAGTTATCTTTGCAGGGGCTGAATAAAGACTGACGAAAATATTTTTGCCAACAGATTAATGAATGGTGGCTCTGGATGAAACCAAAAACATAGTAGAAGTTATGGCTTCTCTTGAAGGACATAACACAAAGGGGGTGGGGGTAGGGCAGGGAGATAGAAAGAAATGCATATGGCCCTGACCTGTCAGTGAGGTGTAAGTAATTGTGGAAATTCAGAAAACTGAAATGATATGATGGAGAATTTTCCTTTCAGGGAGTGGAGGAGTTTGTTGCAAACCAACTGTCCATCTAATAAAAACTAGAAAAGCAGGGCAATTTTCAAAACTTGTGTTTGAGGTCATTACAGTGGCAGCCAGGACTTGAAGGCTTGGGATTCCAGGGAAAAAACTATTGAGGCAAGTGTTTTTTTCTGTCAGGCTTTTATCAAGGGCAAAAAGACAAGCCAAGGAGGAATCAGTGGTTAAAGAGGTAGGGAAGCGTAACAAAACTTTTGGTGATCTCATGGGAATAGAGTAAGAGAGATACATTTCAGGGCCCACCACGTCAGAGGGGCCCTGGTAAACATCACAGACTGCTGATGAAGGCCAAGGGGCTACATCTAAAAAACAGACTCGGTGTTTTTTAGATGGAGCAAATTCCAAAACCTTGTCTTGAAATAGCACAGTCCTAAACCCTAACTGCCTATCCCAAAACAAAAACCAGTCTTCTCTAAAGAATGACAAGTTCAGTCAGAGCCTCAAAGACACCCATACCATTTTCAAAATAATATCTGGCATTGAGTCCAAAATTATTCGATATTCCAGAAACCGTTTTTGAATGACTGAAAACAAGGTAAAAACATATTCAGTACAAGCAGATATTGTAGTTATCAGGTATGAGATAAAATGTAATCTACAAACGGAGTCAAATGGTAATTGTAGACCTTAAAAATATAATAAAATTTAGAACTGTGTGTTTAAAATAGATTAGACACAGCAGAAGAGGAGTGAACTCAAGAAACTCAAGATAGAACAAGAGAAGCACCTAGAAAAAAAAGCAAGGAACCTAAGAGACATATGGGACACAGTGAAAAGCTATGATAATGTGTCACTGGCGAAGAAAGGAGGGAGAAAGCAATATATCAAGCAAGATTCTTTCCAACCTGATTTTTAAAAAAAATCAGGCCACTGAAGCAATAAGCTTTCTCTCCCCCTAAGCGTGTTAATTACAATAAGCCACACCTAGCCTTATCGTATCAAACCTCCTGATGATCAAAGATAAAAGGGAAAATCTTATAAGCCACAAAAGAAAAAAATATTTGCAGTTGTCCTTTAAAGAAGCAAGGCAATGGAAAAGAGTATTTAAAAAGATGGGGGGTGTATAACTACCAACATAAAATTCTATATCCAGTAAAAATATAAAAATACACTTCAAGAATAAATACACAAAAAATACATATTTTCAAACAACCAAAACCCAAAAACAAATGATGTTTTCACCAGTAAACTGTTAAAGGAAGTACTTTGGGCCAGAGGAAAATAGTCCAAGATGAAAACATGGAATTGTAGAAAAAAAATGAAAAGCAATTGAGAGAGTGAATATGTGAATAAATATATGTACATAAATACTGTTAATATGAAATCAGTCTCTTGGGGTAGAATATAGGTGGAAACATGACAAAAATTACACAAAAAGTCAGGAGAGTAAAGGGAAATGAGTGTCCATAGGCCTCTGGCGTTGTCTGGAAAATGGTAAATATTCTAATTTGCACCAGATTTAATAAATTTGTGGATTCATTTTATCATTTCTAAAATAACACAAAATGAAGAATTAGAAAAAGTATAACTTACCAACTAATAGAGTGGGGAAACTGAATACTCATAAAAAGAACACTAATTGATGCAAAAGCAGGCAAGAAGGAGAGAAAGAGGAATAATATAGAGGAAGACAAATAGTAGGATGGTAGATATAAAGCCAAACATATCAGTAATGACTTTAAATTTAAATAGAATAAATATTTCAATTAAAAACCTAAGATTACCAGACCAGATTTTAAAATATGTTCAGTCATATGCTATTTATCAGAGACACACCTTAAGTTTAAAAAAAAATGCAGAAAGATTTTAACAGTAACCAGAAGATAACCAGAGCAGATCAATAGTTTAAAAAAGTAGACCTTAAAGCAAGTAGTATTACTGTAGATAAATTAATGCTAAAAGTGGCAATTCACCCAGAAAATGGAATTTTTTAAGAGAGGTAGAATAGTAGATTGAGCTTCAAGCTCCTGTCAAGCTTTTTCAAGCATTCACAGAGTTATAATTTATTCAACATTTGTTTCTATGATAATCAGTTTGAG
The DNA here is from genome assembly GCA_032199065.1 of Smutsia gigantea. Classification (NCBI taxonomy): domain Eukaryota; kingdom Metazoa; phylum Chordata; class Mammalia; order Pholidota; family Manidae; genus Smutsia; species Smutsia gigantea. The sequence continues at coordinate 363,721 of JAVSCE010021529.1, forward strand.
ATTTGTCTCCCTAGTCATACTATAAATTCACTAAGGGTAGAAATTCTATTCATTATTATATTTCTAAGACCTAGCATTGCACCAAGCCCAGAGTAGGAACTCAAATAATAATTTTTAATTGAATAAATGGTTGGAAGCATGAGTGAGTGCATGGACAGATGGACAGATGGATGGGTGGTCAATCTGGGCCTTAGAAAAACATTGTATTTGTTCACATGATAAATTATACTGTTCAGATGTGTGCAATAATTGCATAACCTGTAGGTTGTTTCAACTCTATAGATTTTAATAATGTAGTGAGGAAATACCAGGGATATCTGAGTTATAAAAATAAAAGAATAGGTTTTAATTATTATAGTACCTTTACTTAATGGGTATGGCACTTTCTCAAACTTGATTAAACTTGCCCCCTCACCCTCCATTTATTCCATTCACTACTAGTTCTTTGTGTACACCTTTTTAGGATCTTCCTAGGAAAACAGGTTGTTAAAAGGGAACATGTGGACAGCACTGGGTCTTCTAGCCACATGTCATCAATTTCTCACAAGTTCCTCCAACTGCTACTCCATCTAAACTTACTCGTTCTGTGGTTTTGTTAAATTATTTTTTCACTGCCAGCTACCTCCTTCTTACTTCTTACGTGATTTAGATCTCAGGCATCGAGATAAGACGGTAGCCAAACGAACAGCATATAGAATTAAGACTCTTTTTCAGTGGGAATCACAGCCTTCTCGTTCAGTCATTTCCTGCAGTTTCCTTGCTGATTGTGTTCCTAATCACCTCTTCTTAACCCATGACGCTCACAGTCCATGTCGCCAAGACAAGTTGTTATAAAGAAAGAAAATCAAGACATTCTTGCAGGAAATCCATCCAGATCATACTGTGTTCTCTAGGACATTTAACATTTTTAGGCATCTGCTCAGTTTTAGTTTCTGCACAGAAAATTACCTGCTTCACAGTCATAAAAACACAGCACCTTCCTGCAGACCTATAATTGAGTTAGTTTGGTTTCCCTAGCAACCACCACGATTAATTAGAATACTTGAGCATGGTAAGTTTATAGATGCAGAAAATATTTCATGTATAAATAGTGCAATCTGTTAATGCTCAAAGGAATTTTCCCCCTCAGTTGAGAAATGGGGTTGTGGTTTTTTTTTTCCTTTTTGTGTGGATTAATCACATTTTCTTCCCCCATAAACTCTGTAAGTAATATTCAAGGATTCATGTTGATTGAACCTTTTCAACCAGCACTGGCACTCCAGTGACTTTTGGCCTGAGTCCTGGGCCCTTGCAGGGTCAGGCATGATTGTGTCCACACTGTACTTAGGAAGAAAGCTGTTGAAAACATCCTCCAGGGCCCATCAACATCCCATTCTTTTCACAAATTCGCTTGTGTTACAATCATGTGGAAGAATGTGTGTGTGAAAATTGTCTTCTCCCTGTGATAACCTTGCCCCAAACAAAAATGAGCTCATCAGTTTGTTAAAAAAAAAAATCCTGCAGACAATTAATATTTGTTTCGCCTTAGAAGATATGGGAGCTGTCATTTATAAATGTTTACTCAACAAGTCAGTAATTTATCCAAGTGTATCACCGAGGATGGTTCATTTAATCTTTGCAATATTGCTATGAAAACTGATACCATGAAACTCATAGAGAGACATGCAAGCTGAGGTCTTGGTAAGTTAAGCAAATCACTCAGGGTCACTCACACATTAGCCCTAAATTCAGAATCAGAACCTGTGGAGGTTTATCCAAATTGAAAGCACAGGCATTCACACATCTACCCTGGCTGTCACCATTTTCCTCTGAAGTGGCCATGGAAGAAGGAATAAGGGACACTCTGACTTTTCATCCAAATAGGATACCCAATTAATTCTCTTGGTCCACACAGAATCCACCTCCAACCTTCTTCTGAAACAGGTGACATGGGGTACATGTGTGTTATGTCAAAATTTCCTTTTACTGAGACATACCTAACTTTTTAAGCTGGTTCTTAAGAAATGATTTTCAGCATGAAGTCTTATGCACCCAGACTGGTAGGGGTAGGGCCATAAGGTAGAGAGGACAAGACACTCAATATGTCCACAGGAGTTCTTTCACTAACTAGCTGTTTATTTTAGAGAAGTACACTTCCTCAGCATTAAAAAATAACATCATATATTACCACTTATAATTTTAAAGCTGGTAGAGGCTCTAGGAATTACTCATAGAGATTGCAGTATGAACATTCTTCCATTCAGTCTCTCTACAAAATATTCTCAAAAGCTGTCCCTATTCTTTCCAAGCTACGAGTACAATGTTAATTGCCGAAATTCACTTTCTTTCAGTCTTGGCTAAGTTTGCTGCAGCCCTGGGAAACAATGAGGATTCCAAGCTATTTTCTCAATAATTTACATTTTGAAACTAGCACAAAGATCCTAGGAATGGTTGACCAACAGTCTTACCTCTTGTCACTTCCCAATTTTGCCATTCTCTTGTGTCAATAATAATTTTGCTATTTATCAGAAAAGAATATCTTGTTTTCCTGGTTCAATTTTATTAAATTCCACTATATGTTATTCTGAGACCTTCTGAATCTTAAGCAGGATTCAAGATAACTAGTATTTACTAAAACTTGGCAGAACTTTCTTTTATGTTATCTAGTCTCAGTTGTAACTATATATTTCTGCTATCATATTTTAAACTAGGAAATGCATTCACAATATTTTCTTTAATTTTTTTATTGATGCTAATAGTTTTTTTTTTCTTAACTGAGGTATAGCTGACATATAACATTTGTTTCAGATGTATAACATAATGATTCGCTATTTGAATACATTGCAAAATGATCATGTTGGTTTGCAAACTGGCCACAGAGGGCAAGGAGAGACTAAAGGAAGAGGCAGGTCACTCCAGGTTGCTGGATGACAGGTTTATAAGCAAGGGAACTTGTCTTGGGCAGCTGTAAGATGAATAGATCTCCATACCTGCCAGCCAGATTCTTAAAAGTTTGTACAGAGGCCTTGACTGGGTTCAGTCCCATATGCCATCCAGATGGTCTCAACAGTACCTTGCTCTCTCAAGGCTGTGTCCTTAAAACTGGTTCCCACTGGGGAATGGTGGGTGGCACATATATCCCAAGGACAGGGGAGAGGGTGAGGAGCCTCTGATTGCCCAAGTCCAACTGGTGCATCAAACAGTGGTCGCATCATCTCAGTGACCTCCTCCAACAGATCGGCACAGTAAGTCTACTTCGCCATATGTAGTTACAGAAACCATTTTTTTTTCATTTGATGAGAACCTTTAAGATCTGCTCTCTTACCAATTTTCAAATATGCAATACAGTGTTATTAGCTATAGTCACTATGCTGTATATTACATCGTCGTGACTTATAACCAGAAGTTTGTACCTTTTGACCCCCGTCATCCATTTTGCCCACCCACTACCCCCACCTCTGGGACCACCAATTTATTCTCTGTATCTATAAGCTTGTTTTTTTTGTTGTTGTTGTTATTGTTGTTTTTTTAGAGATTCCACATATGAGTAAGGTCATATGGTATTTGTCACATATTAAATACTAATTTGACTGTTCCAGCATTGTTGGTAGTTCTTGGTCATGACATTAGATTACTCTTCTAATTTAGACACTCAGTTTTAGAGTTACCGTCTAAATCGAGTTTAGCTAAGAACATAGAAGTTCTGAAGATTGTTCTCATTAAATGTTGCCAACATCCAGAATCCACAGTGTGCAGAATATCTGGCTTGTTTTCCTCCTTCCTTCCTCCCTACTTCCTTCCTTCTTTAACAGAAAACTGTTTTTCTTATCCTCTCCCCTTGCCTGCATCTCAAACCCCCTACTCCACCCTACCCCACACAGGAATACAGCTCAACTTGACATTCTTTAAGCAGAAACTGTAGCAATTCAGGTCTTATGACTGGAAAATGTCTTATGATTTGTGCCTCCTAAGATGATGATAAAAGCATTTCTGGAAGACTAGAGTAGAAGTTGGAAGTGAGGCATTTAATAAAATTGCTTCAAGTGCCTGAAACATCAAGTGTACATTTCTATATCTTATAAGAGAAAATTAGAAAGCTCACTCAATGGGGTCATAAAAATAGTTCTGAGCATTTTCTCCAGACTCCAAGATTCTATGTGTCCTAAGAGCAGAAGCCCTGTCTCATTTTGCTCTTTCTAGCTAGCACCTAGCACAGATCTTCAAGATATTAGAAAATCAAGAGATGTTCATTGGATTGAAATTCCAACATTGAAAAAAAATACTAAACATGTTCATTTCTAGGAAATTTAGAAGCCTATTTGAAGAATTAGTCGGTTGAATTAATGTAACTAATGTTTTGCTCACCTCTATGGGGTTTTAGTTCGTTTCAACAAATTTTACTCATACAAAGCTAATCCTTTTGCTATTTGAAAGATTATGATCCGTTCATGGGTTATTGAAATGGTACTGAAAAAAAGTTAAAACAATTGCAAACAGCAACTCTGATTCTTCCTAGGGTTCATCCACCCAAGATTATGTGTAAGATAATGGTATCATGCAGTGTGGAGAGAAAAGGGTCAACTTGCATGACATCAACCTTACAAGTTCCCCAGATCATAAACTTCTACTCTAACCCATTGCCTCAAACATTTTTTTTAATATATTTTCAAAACTGGCCAAAAATAATAATGGTTTAAAGTTCTGTGAGGGGTTTGGCAAATTATTTATTACTTCCTGTGCCGAGATGCAAATGAAACATTTATTAACTATTTCTCTTATTTGCCTTTTTGTAACTTTTAAACAAAGCCCCCTAATTCTTTCAGCCTATGTGTTGGTAAATATATGTCCATCATATCCAAGTGCTTTGCTTTCTCATAGATATGTAATTATAGCACTGTTTGCCTTATCTTTCTATCTTTTTATCTTCCTTTATGTGGAGGCCCCCAAACCTACTATCTCTTGAGCATTCAGATTCTCTCACCAAATTTCATCATATCATGAATCTATAGTTTTTGACTCCAGAGAAGGAACTAAATTAAATCCACATATGGTTCAAGGAATTAATCCTGTAGAAGTGCTTATCAGCAGGCCTGACTAATGTCCAAGGCAGGCTCCAAGTAGATAAAAATTGGTGCTGACAATCTAAACATCCTATCTAATGAGCAGCAGGATTCACTGAATAGCAACAATCCTTCTTCAGCAGATAGGGTACAGAATTGTGGCTCTAGTGCAACTCAACTTCTCTTGGCCCAAAAATCTCCAAATGCGTGATGGCATGACATTTTTCCCCTGTAGTAAGTGTCATTAGGGTTTCCAAAGTGGTACTTCACATGAGCCCAAAGGCCAATCGTTCAGCTACAAGCACCACATGACATATACATACGTCTTCTACTCTGGATCCCACTCATCACATCCATGAAGTCTACCTACCAGTACTGCTAAGACCAACTACAATGAGAACTGCAGTACCCAACACGGGGACCCAACTTTTGATGGTCCCAAAACCACCATTTCTCAGGGAGCCAAGTAGAGTCAAGCAGAAACAGCATCTTTCTTTCTAACTCTGAGCTGCACTTTAAGAATAGAGACCTACAAATTTTCTCATAAATGGTTTTATGATTAACAGACCTTGTGTCTAAATCATACAGCTCCCAACCCAGTCCAATGGCCCAGAAGGAGAACTGGAGTTACATGTCCATTTTCCTCCCCATCCTTCAGCTTGCATTAATATGCTTCTCCCGGGTGAACATGGTCTCCCCAGATACCAATTTTCTGTCTCTCCTTGAGGATCAGGATTCTTAAGCACCAGGATTCTAGCAGAGTCTTTGGGGGAAATCTGTAATAAGCCTTTTAGCTATGCTGAAAAAAAATAAAACCTCCACATCTGAAGAAGTGGACCGTTCTCTCACAGCCTTTAAGTGACAAAGTTTTAGAATTTTCAGAAACCAAGGAAAAAATCAGAAGGCAGAACAGGATCACCTTGTTACATAGAGAATTATTTGACTGAAGCTGAGCCCCCAGCTGAGCTGAAGGTGCTGTGAGCAGAATCTACTCCTTGCAGAAAGGGAGAGCGGACTCTATTCCAAGAACTCGGCTGTGTTCCCACCTCTCAGGGGAGCCAGCGTGCAGGCCTGGGGCCAGGACAGAAACCCAGGTATATAGACCGGATCCCTCCCGTGAGGAAGAGAGGGAAGGGCCATCCCTGAGAAGGCTGCCCATCAATCAGGCCCTGTTGTAACAGGATGCCAGGCTCAGTACTTACTGACTCGCACACAGAACTGTGGATTTCTGGTCCTGCTCTGTGACAGCTGGTCCTCGGGTGAGGACTGACAGTGTCCTAGCTTCTTGGACATCCAGCAGCCAGCATGGAACATGTCAGCAGGTGCAGAAAGGCCCTCCCTGCACCCAAATTATCTGGTATGAAGATAGGAGAATTCACCTTTTGGTGTGAGCATCGCCCATGGTAGGATTGTGCCTCTGCGGGCCTGTCAATCACTTTTATTCCAAAGTCATCAGTTCTGTAATATCTCAGAGCGAGCCTCAGCAGGGGTCTGCTACTGCTTTTGAGAGGTCACAAGGCATTCGTCGGAGGTTCAGTGCTAATAATATTAAAAATAGTAATAAAAGTTCCCTTTTATTGGGCCCCAACTTTGAACTGGGGCTGTGGAGTATGGAGGGCACTAGGCAGAGGGCATTGAGACCAAGAGGATCCCCCACACATGCTCATTGGAAGGAGATTTTCCCTTTCAGTACTTTACCTGGGAGCTTCACTCACACCTGAGGCAGGGTCTCACCTGCCCCTTGAGTGGACACTTCTCATGCCTGATGATTAATGACTAACTTGGGAAGCATAGCCTGGTCCCCAAAGCCCTTGCACATGCAGCATCTGTCTTGTTGCATAACATCAATAACCTGAGAACTCAGGTCATACATGCAATGAGAGCAGAAGCTGTATGACCCGATCCTGTGCCTTTCCTCGCACCCACCCTTGCCCTGCTCTGCTTTCTCCTGCCCAGGCCTCTCCCCTTTTAAGAGACCATTCTTTGCTGGGTTACAGTAGGAATGAGAAAGGGGCTTCCCACCACCCTGACACCAACAAACCATTCCTTCTCTTTCCTTTTCACAATCACATCTTTCAAGGGTTTTGTGTTTTATGCTTTGTTTTCTGGATCCTCTATCCTGGGTAGGACAGGCAGTTGACGTTCCATATGCATTTGCTCAACATATAATTGGCCAGCTGCAGAGTTGCAGGAAGTTGGTGCCATGGATCTGATTTCAACGGGGAGCTGCCTGCTTCCTGTTTGCCAGCTTTCTGTGTTACTTGTTTGCGCTATTTGGTTTAAATTACCCAAATACCCCTGCATCAGCTCCCATTTCCAGTTGCTGCTGTTATATGTTTATTTGTCATAGCTGCTATCAAAGCACAGAGCATAAATAAGCTACTTAGTAGCTACTTTCTGAACCTGACACAAAGAATAGTTCAGTGGTGCGGAAATAGATGCTGGGATACTCCCTGACAGCCTCTGAACACAAGATTCAGTGTGCCTTGATAGAGGGCAGGTGACAGGAGTGGCTGTTTGGTAGCTGGATGGGCAGTGGAGTTGCATGCCTCACTGGCCCCGGTACCCCCAGTACCCAGCGGTGACCAGGGCCTTCCCACTGCCTGGCCAAGGGCAGGTGATGCTGTCTTTATCTTCTCTCTGCAGATACCTGAGCTGAGGGGAGACAATTCCTACCTATACCCACCGCACAACAGGCAGTGACTCAGCAGCACGGCAGAGGGAAAAGGCAACTTGAGAATTCCTAACACGTGGAACACACTTTCTGTCAGGGCCCTCGGGGTCACCTGCACATGTACATGCACATAGCACACACACACACACACACACACACACACACACACACACAGAGGCATAACCATATCCTCGGCAGAAATTGGCCGGTTCTAAAACAACAGATTAGATAAATGTTTCATGCCTGAAATCCAACACATCTTCAGCTCATACCTTGAAAAGATGCCTTTGAAAGATTTTATAGGCCACACAGAGATGATTGGTCTAGAACAAGTGGCAGAGGCAGGTCATGCCCAGTGTCCCCTGTCCACCAGCTAAACTCAACAGGCATCAGGCCTCTGAGATCTGTCAGGAGGGAAAGAACTGAACAAGACTGTAGTTCAGACTGGCGGATAGAACAGGCATCTTCCTGTGGCCGCTTATAAAGGGGAAATGCCGTATGACAGTTCCCTCATGGTGGTTGATACAATTGAGTGTAAGAGATTCTACAGTTTGCTTTAGCTGTTTAATACCACCTCAGTATAAATTGAGCTGAATTCTTGACATTCGTCAGCACACACAGATCCATTTATCTCTGTCTTTTTTCTTGCTTCAGGAACCAACCTTGCATTGCAAAAAAATATTTATACACAGAGCCATAAAGACCCACTGATAGAGTGTTAGATCTTTTTTAAACACTGGGGCATTACAGGGTTTTATGAAGCAATAAAACTTTCTCCAGGCATAAGAAGTACAGACTGACAGAGATCATTTTATCTATAAGGCATTAAAGTATAAGTGCCACATCGAACAAGCATAATAGAAGAGAAAAAAATAATTTCAGGAAAGGCAGCCAACGCCTTGAGCAAAAAGGATCAGACCAGGAGGTACTTAATGATCTCCAAGAAACCTGAGAAAGGGCTAGCTTGTATGGTGCCTGAGTTTTCAATCAGAGGAGCATTTACCACCACTCTGCCCTCCGTCTCATTGCAAAAAGCAGCAGAAAATTGAAGTAATCCAAAAAGTCTTTTCAGAAGTGAATAGTTTAGAAACTAAGAATAAAAGAGGATTCTATTTTCTCATCCCATCCTACCTCATTTTGCCCATCATTTTAACTACATGAATAGTTTTATTTTTGCATGAATGTTGAGCACCCAGTATACACACAACATGGCATTCTGTGCTGGGAAGGTGGTGGCCAGGTCTCTGCCCGCATGGAGTATACATTCTTATGGCAAAAGAGGCACTCTCTTAGTAACTAAATAAAATTAACTACATAATTCAGATTAGCATAAGAGCTGTGAAATAAAGGGGGATGTTAGGCAGTATTGCCAGGAGAAACATGAAGGGAGAAAACTTCAGATTCTGTGATCTGAGAAGAAACATAGGCTGCGACTATCATGTGGTTTTACTGGAGGCCCTCATTCCGTGGTCTCATCAGACACCTCTTCTGGAGGGAATCTCCCAACAGTTTTGGGCTCCTTCCACTTGCCACTCTTTAGACAGATTATTGGCTCATACACCTTTCCTGTTTGAGGGATGTCTGTCCTATTTTAAAGGAAGTACAGTCCAAATATTGTTTCTGTACCATTCCAGGGTTCTAAATGTCTTCAGGCGTGATGCTTCTACTTCATTCCAATTTCCTGCATTGCCTAATTGGAACATCTATCCTGCTTTTCCTATTTTAGTAGAGGATTTAAAAACTGTTGTTACTTAACTGACTTGCAGACCTTCTGTTATTCAGGTAGATAGGCTTATTTTCTTCACTTCACCTTTAAACATAGTTTCTATTTCCCAAACTTTGGTTTTTCTAAAGTGACCTCCTCTAAGAGGTCTCAAGTATTCTATCTTGCTAGATAAGAGGACTCCGTTTGGATGCAGTAAGACGTACAGTTCTTGATCCAGACTCAGCATGCAGAGCTCTGCAACTTTGAGAGAGGATCAAATCACTGCGTCACCGAGGGACACAGATCATATCCAGGACTGCGCAGAACAGATTATTCCCTATGCTTTATTTAGTTTATGTGGCACTAACAGATCAAAGTTTGAGTTGGAGAAGTGATTCCTTAAAAGTGGCTCTATCATTTCACATCACTGCTCGAAAATGTCCAATGGTTGCTCATGGCCCAAGATGCTATGTTCCCTTGACCCCCAAACAGCTATGAGGCTTATCTTAATGACGGCGCTCTCCTCATGCTGTGTCTTCACAGAATGCTCCTTTCTCTCCCTTTCTCCAATCCTGTATTTCTCTACCTTTCCTCATCCTTGAAGCCACTCTTGTTTGTCTCAGACCATCTTGTTCCCTGTTTTTCTGAATTCCTATCATGATTATTATCCAAATTTCTCTTTCAGAAAATCTCATATACAGCAACATAAATTCTGTTTTATAACTGGGGATTGAAGGTCTAGACAATACACAGACACCATCCATAGAGCTATGTATGAATTTAAGCAGCTATAAATGAAATGCACCAAAATATGTTTAGATAATATAATTATATTACATATATCATGTACTACATATTATACATATATCATGTATAACTATTATTCTCCTCAATACATTCCCTGGCATACGGTAGGTATTCACCAGATACAGAATGATAAAGATTTTCAGTGTTGTACCTTATTTTGAAACCTCATTGGGTGGGTTTAAACAGATTGGTATACATGTTTTCATAGACTTTTTCCAGCTTGGAAATTACTTCACATCGACTAATTCATACAGGTTACACAAGGAAAAGCATATTTTAATGCATGTTTATTGGAAAAAGATATTACATAATATCTGTGTATTTCTTAATATCATCTAAGAAAAGCTCCAGGAAGTATGGTCCCAGGGGCACAACCTAGTTTGGCTGTAAAACTCACGTGATAAATGTCAGTGGAGGATAGGCAGAGGTCACCAAATTAAATACAAAGCTTTCATCTGGACTTGGCGATATATTTAAAAATGACCTGTCCTCTACTGAGACTAATGTATGAGTCACAGTATTCCAGGTCAGTGTGACATCCTTGCAAGGGGAAGTCAGCTGCACCCTGACATCATGCTCTTCGTTATACTGGCACCAGCTGGTGGACAACACTGGCCATCCTCTAGCATAAACTTGTTTTCCTCGCACTTTTCTCTGATCCTCATATTAGCCGGCCATTGTATTCATCATCCTGTAGTCAGACACACCAGGGAATTCTAAATGGTGTGTAAAGACAACATCTGTCCACTGCAGGGTGGGCACATCTGCACCCATTAATTTTTCATCATTTCTCCAAATCAGAGGTCAGATGTTCACAATGTGCTAATGTCCTGGCATCTCTTTCCCATGGATTTCACGCCTTGGAAGCAGATCTTGCAATTATAAGAAAATGATGTAGCTCCCCCAGAGAACATGTAGAGTTGCAGGAGCCTACCTCCCACTCTCCATAGGGGAGGAAGAAAAAACTATTTAAAGATATTGCACCTTCAAAGAGGGATGAAAACAAGGAATCATCTTGCTGCTTATTAAACAGGGGATAATCATCTTTGTTGTTTCCTTTATGCTTATTTAGAATTAAGAAAGCATGATTTTCTTGCTTGAGAGCTCCCTCTTTTGCATGGTTCCTAAATGTAATGGCCCATGACATTACTGTATTTTGCTTTCACCTGCTATTAGAATGTTTACCAACTATTATCTCTTTTTTCCTCTATGTATTTCTCAGTCTTTGATGTTTTTACTACATCTTTTATCTTTTTATTCCAAAAGAGGAAGGCAATAATAGGGTGCTTCTGGACACCTGCTATTAGCCACTCCACTTGATAAGTTTTTCTGGTCCTTTCCTTTTTACTCTGTAGGGTCGGGTACAAGGTAGAGAAACAATCTGCAGCAAGACAGAAGATAATCAGGACCTTTGTACATGGCTGACAGGGGTTAAAGTTTGTAACGTGCTAACAAACATTTGCTGTAGGGAAGAAAAAAAGAAAAAAAACATGCAAACATTACCTTCATACATAGAAGCAAACTATTCTCAGAGACATGCCTTGGTTAATTACCCATCTCATGGTGTGTTAAATATCTAAAAATAACTATTGATTGTCCTTCTTTGCAGAGAGTTGCAGAGAGTTGAAATCACAGCAGGAAGGCTAGGAGGAGAAAAAATGTTTTTAAAACTTGGATAGTTTCCAGGGTTTTTTTTGTTTTGTTTTTTTTTTTGCTTCCCACTTTCCAAAAATACAGAGTAACTTCAGAGATTTTGCAAAGTGTCCTAAGATTTGGAGAGAGTGTGTTGGCATGCTCAGTGCCCCTTGGGAAGCAAGCTCTGGCTCTGTGGTTTCCTCACCCACTTTGCACTCCATGTAAGCATTTTCTTAACATCAGGTCAGCTGTTCCAAATTCACAGGCGCCATCCACATAGACCTTGTTATCAAGGCTAAGAAAATGTTTTTTTCAAGACTGGTTTTCTTGAAGTCTCCTCTGTATTAGAAACGATAGCCATTAGTGCTTTTGTGAATATATTTCAACAACCCTCCTGCTTCCTTAAATGAAATTGCCTGGCCCCATTCCAGGTTATTCAGTGACTCTAAACCACTGCTAATAGCAGGCAGGCACTGGTGCCCTCAAGGAAATTATCCTGTAGACATAGTCAGCATAGGGATTTTCTTTTTTATTAAAATAATAATAATAGTAGTAGTTTGGCATCCTGGCTTCAATTGAAGTGGTTGAGTTCTTGATTTCTTTACTATATCCATCAACCTCTACAGACTTACTGTTCGCTACCGAGGAGCTCACTCTGATCCCAGTGTTAAAGGATGCAAAGGAAAGCTAATGAGATGGCATTTTAGACATGTATAGCACTCTACAGTTTACAAAACATTTTCATAGATGTCATGTTTTACTTTCAAAAACAGGTTAGATTGGGAAAGCAGTATGGAGGTTCCTCAAAAAACTCAAAATAGAAATACCATTTGACCCAGGAATCCTACTCCTAGGAATTTACCCTAAGAATGCAGCATTCCAGTTTCAAAAAGACAGATGCACCCCTATGTTTATCGCAGCTCTATTTACAATAGCCAAGAAATGGAAGCAACCTAAGTGTCCATCAGTAGATGAATGGATAAAGAAGATGTGGTACATATACACAATGGAGTATTATTCACCCATAAGAAGAAAACAAATCCTACCATTTGCAACACCATAGATGGAGCTAGAAGGTATTATGCTCAGTGAAATAAGCCAGGCAGAGAAAGACAAGTATCAAATGATTTCACTCATATGTGGAGCATAAGAGCAAAGGAAAAAACTGAAAGAAAAAAACAGCAGCAGACTCACAGATCGCAAGAATGGACTAACAGTTACCAAAGGGAAAGGGACTGGGGAGGATGGATGGGAAGGGAGGGACAAGAGGAAAAAAGGGGCATTATGATTAGCAGACGTAATGTTGGGGGGCACGGGGAGGGCTATACAACTCAGAGAAGACAAGTAGTGATTCTATAGCATCTCACTACGCTGATGGACAGTGACTGCAATGGGGTTGGTGGGGGGGACCTGATGAAGGGGTAGTTTAATAACCATAATGTTGCACATGTAACTGTAGATTAATGATACCAAAAGAAAAAGAAAAAAAAAACAGGTTAGATTGGAGAAGATGCAGAAACACTGTATTTTGGGAGATAGGACTTAATACATGTTCACTTTTTTTAATCGGAAAGGAAGCTAATATTTACCTAACATCGCACTAGGAATTGTGGTAAATTTATACACACACATGCATACACATACATACATACATACAAATCTCATTTTTCCTCACGACAGCCTGGCAAGATAAATTTTACTGCCCAAATTAGCCTCAGACAAATGAAGTAACTTGTTCTATGCCATGTCTCTGAAGCAAGCTCCAACACCTGCTCCTCCCACTAAATCACACAGACTAATATCTACAGGAATAAAAAAAGGTTTGCTGTGGAGAAGCCACAGTACTGGCATTTCAGCGTTCCTCATATTTTAGTGTTGGTTGTAAGGTCAGCAATGGAGAGAGCCAGGTGGGGTTTCATAGACCGTGGGGGTCCACTGGGCCCTTAGCGCAGATTCTGATTTTCAGTCTCACTAAATGACCAAGTGCACCTGAAACTCCTGCCCTCATCTCCACAGCCCGCTTCCTGGGCTTTGCAGATGTATTCAAGTACTGATCTACCGATAAGACTGGGTAGTTTGAGTTAGACAGCAGTGTAGATAACTCAAAGAAGATCTGTTTGTTAAGGTACTGACCAGTGGTGAATAATAACAGATAATCCTGCACATGAATCATTTTCTTGCCTTCAGTCCTATAAGCACTAATTCCTGGAAGTAGATATTGTCAATTTGGGAATGAATTGGTTCTGCTCTGTTTAATACTTTTCCCTGAAAATAATTGTATAGCCTACAAAGTGAGTTTAATTCATACTGGTATAAAAGGATACACAAATAATAGTAGCTTCTCAATTGTCAGAAAATGAGTATACATTTATATGCTAGTGGGACTCTGAATATTAGTATCTATTTGAAGGGCAGTTGTACAATATTTGCCCAAAGCCCTAAAAAGTTCATACTATTTGTCCAGGAATATAATAGCCTCTAGGAATATGTTAAAAGACACAGTTTTGTAAAAACAGATTTATGAACTCAGTTAGTCATCACATAATAACACACTGTTTTCATACTAAGTTATGGAGTTTTTAAACTATTTTATTGAGGTATCATTTGCATACACTAAACAACACATAATTAAAGTGTAAAGCTCAATGAATTTTGTTTTATGTTTCCACCCATAAAGTAATCAGAAAAATCAAGACACTGAACATTTCCATCACCTCCAAAAGTTTTCTCGTGTCCCTTTGAAATCCATCCCTCCTTCTACCCTTGACCTTAAGCACCTGCTATCTCTGTAGGGCACTTTGTATTCTATAAAATTTTCTGTAAGTGGAATCATAAAATACATACTATTTTTTTTCTGGATTCTTTCAGTTTGCACAATGATTTTGAGATTTGCCCGTGTTGCTATATACATCAATAGTTCATTCCTTTTCATTGCTAAGTATTGCAGTGTATACATATGCCACATTCTATTTATTCCTCAGTTGTTGATGGACATTCGTCATTTTCAGTTTGAGGTATTACAAGTTAAGCTGCTGTAAATATTCATATATATGTCATTGTGTGAACAGATGTCTCACTTCTGTCAGGTACATAAGCAGTAGAATGGCTCTATCATGTGGTAGTATATGTTCAACTCATTAAGTGAAAATTTTTACACTATTTAAACAAAAATAATAAGTCAATAAACTATGTCCCAACAGAGCACTATGCAATAATTTGTAATATAAAAATTATAATTTGGAGGAATATTGTGAACATGAGAAAATGTTCATAATACATTATGTGAAAAAAATTAAAAATATACTCTCAAACATGTGCATGGCTTTTAGAAGAAGACTTAAAGTATATACAAGAATGTCAACAATGGCTATGTCCAACAGTAATTTCCATTATTTTCCTAACTGCCTTCCCTTTCCAAATATTCTGCGACTGGATAGTATAATCAGAAAAAATAGTCTTATTTATATTTAGTCTTCCCAAAGGTACACCTACCCTCTGAAGGAAAGATTTTCCAGCATGAAACTCTGGGGAGAGATGGTGGAATAAGAATAAATGTTTAAAGAAAGTATCTGAATTGCTTTACTTCTACTTGAAAGGCAGATGACCACCTATTAATAGAAATTCAAATAATATGGCTTAGCTTCTTTCTGAAGCAAGACCTAGAGTGAACAAATACATTCTAAAATTTGTCTACCATTTCACTGTTTACCAAATGTTTTTCACATATATTTATTCTGGTTAATCCTCACAACTACCCTGTAAGTGGTCCCAAAGGCGTTTGCTACTGGAGTAAAACTATAAATTGTGAGTCTAAAATTTGATTAAAAACCTACCTCTTCAACTGTTTTTATTCACAAGTATAAAGTAAAAAAAGAAAAAAAACACACACTTTATCGTAGGCTTACTTAGCACATCCTATGTGTACAGGTACTTGAGGAGGAAGAACATCCTGATGTGTACCTCCAGGGAAGGAAATATCCCTAGATGCCTTTATATTATTGCTATGAGCAATCATGGAGATGAAAGTAGGAATCTAGGTTCCGGGTCTTTCCCTGAACTTAAGCACTGAAGTACATCCCTATATAAGAAGATAAAGGATATTTTTTTTCTTCATATACCTCCTCTTTTCCTTAAATCCATCATCTCTGTTCACTCCCCATCTCTACTAATATCTTGCTCAATGAATGATAAGTGATCCTAACTCCAAGACCTAAGTTGGGTAAACCCAGGACAGTGCCTCAAAGGCTAGGTAGTGCTTAGTAGATTCTGTAATGACTCCTCTCTCAAGCCTCTGCTCTGACGTTTTGCAGGGAGAGGACTGTCTGTTGACTCTCCACTGGAAGTAGGCAGACTAACCAGGGATATGGAACTCACCAAGATGGAGCCATGCTAAAACAAAGCAAGCACACCTAACTGCCTTCCTCCAAAACGCCTAATCCTTTATCACTCCCACCTCTTTATTTGTATAGCAAGTAAACAATTTATTTAACTAACATCATTCAAACTTGTAACATGATTTTACACAAAATTTTTTCCCAACCAAATCATAAGCTTTCTCTTATTTTTTATTTATATCTGCATCATTTGGAAAGCGCATTATGGTGGCTTTCAATAGGTGTTCAATGTGTTCAATATGTGAGTTGAAAGGAATTTGTTTCATTGATTCACAGTCCATTTTACAAAATACTAACACATAAATTAATAAACCTTAACAAACTGCTTTCATCATACTCTTTCTGGCATAATGATCTTCACGAGCTCCCCACTGTCACCTAACGTCAGTCTCTTTGGTGAAAACCCAGTTCAGACAATGGGCTTTCTATGGGTTTGCTCTACATTGCCCTCAGAATTCCTCTTCCACCCCAACACAAGAGAGACCTGCCCAGATCTCAGCATCTTTAGTATGATTAGTGCTATTTCTAGTCATGGCATGTAACTATTCTGAACAGTATCAAGAATTGTGAAGCTTTACTTGCAAGGGAACAAGTTAGCCTGCCACAGTTTCATGGATTTGCTGGTAGGAAACATAAGACTCCTATATCAGTGACAAAGGACATTTACTACTCACAGTAATGGCAAGTGTCGTTTATGCTGGTTCTCTGACAGAATGACACAAAGAGCAAGTGAAACCATCACATACAGTAGGTTCCATTACAAGAGAGCAGCCCTGATCTTAGGGAACTGAAATCTTTTTTAATGGTCAGAAAGCATACCTGCTTTTTGCTCCAAAAGGAAACCTTGTCTCAGTCTTCCAAGACTAAGTAAATCTGTCCTTTGCTGTTGAGAGAAATATGATCTCTACCTTTCAAAGATGTTTGCTATGCAAATCTAGAATGAAGGGCAGTCAATGTCTTGCTTCACAAGTTGTGCACAAATGCAAGAGACCCATAGAGAATTGTCTCCTATCAATATCCACCTCTCATTTCTCTGTCATCCTTACTTCTAGTGAATTTTCCCACAAGTTTCCCGCTTCAGTGCCTACTCTAATGAATGTGATCAACAGAGGCTGGGCCCAAATCCATTCAATTTGTCTCAAACAGCATTTAATAAAGGCTACTATGAACAAAACTCCAAGCATAAGGATGAGGCCAATCTGCAGTAGGTGACCTCAACCCTGCCTCCCTGGATTCAGATCCAGGCAGCTGGGCAAACCATATAGGCCTCAGGGTCTACTTTAGAAAGTCAAGTGGCTTTCTCTTCAAGTTCTTTATTGACTTTTCTTGTTAACCTGAGACATTAATCTAGGTACAGCATGATACATTAGTATTTGCCCAGACTATGCCTTGGCTCAGAAGGAGGAAGTCTGGACAAATTCTATAACCCATAACAACCCTTACCAGTGCACTGAGGCTACGCTGAATGCCTTGTAGGGT
The DNA here is from genome assembly GCA_032199065.1 of Smutsia gigantea. Lineage (NCBI taxonomy): Eukaryota > Metazoa > Chordata > Mammalia > Pholidota > Manidae > Smutsia > Smutsia gigantea. The sequence continues at coordinate 381,454 of JAVSCE010021529.1, forward strand.
AAAGTTTGTATCATCGATGACTTCAGCTCATAGCAGAGACAAATTTCTTACCAGTTTTTCTAATTGGATTATACCTATCATATGGATAACTGTCCATCATATAGATAACTGTCTACAGGTGAGCATAAATAACGACTCAGTTATTCCTTCAAGAAATTCCCCCTGATATCTAAGGGTAGCTTTACTTCAGAGAGATTTTTCAGTCATCTGATGGCTACATAATCTATTGTTGGTGTTTCCTTAAACACCTAAAGGTCTCTTATGATCACCTTTATGGTACATGTCACCATATTTTTAGAGAGAAGCAAGTTATTGATTCTCTGTCGCCTTCACAAGAAGCGCCATCTTGAGGACACAAATGGTACCACTTGAAAGAGCTTACAGTTAGGGTCTGCCAAGGGGGATCTATATTAGTGTGATGGCAGAGGTTGACAGTTTCTCCAGTATTGCCTCCCAGTCAAGGTGGCAGGTCTTAGATTTTCAAGTTCAATTTGAATAATTGTTTTTAGAGGGACTTCCAAAGGGCAGTCAGTTTAATCTGCCATGTGTATCCATACCACACAGTGGCATTCATCTGCCATGCGGAATGACTGGGAACAGGATGGAGTGAACATCCGAAAGTGATGAAAGGTAGAAACTGGGGCCCTCCCCTGCTGTTTCTAATAGACTTTGTCAGCAATTTTAAGAGGAAATGTGATCAAATTGTGATCTGGACTGTCTAGGCAGGAATGGCAGACCCAACACTCAGTTATTAAGTCACTTGGAATAGTTTGGGAAAGCCGCAATAGGGTGTTTTCCTTCATGAGGAAAGTTCCAGAGGTAATTCTGAAAGAGAGAAATCGTTAATATCTGCCCTCCTCCAGAAGTACCAGAGCATGCTTTGACAGATACATGGCCTTTGGTGATCTTTGGGGACAGGAGCCCTGCCTCTAATCATCTCCTTAAAGCAGCCGAGTTTGGAGTAGAGGAAGAGGGAGGGATCAGGTAGCACCAGCCATGAGCTGGTACTTCCGGTTTTGAGAAAACATGGTGGCTGCTTACTTACCGCTCAACCAAATGAGAGTCCATTGTTTTTTTGTCCACCCAAAGGTTACCTATTTCAGCACTGGGAACCCTTTGAATCAGCAGCTGTAGGCACATTATGTCTGCCTCGGACCACAGGGGTTTTGTGTGGACTTGGGTTTCACTTGTATAGCAACACCCTACCTATTTTTTTTAGTGATATATCACAGGATATAAAGATTTATTAAACAGTTTCATTATTTATGGGTACTGCATAACTTTCTACTTCTTAAAAAGATAAAATTGTCCTTTTTATAACAGTTATATTGAGATATATTTCACATGCCATAAAATTTACCTTTTTAATACAATTCAGCGTTTCATAGATCAGAGTTGTGCAACCATCACCACAATCAATTTTACAACATTTTCTTCTCCCCCAAGCGGATCCTCATATCTTTTAGCAGTCACTTCCATTCACCACCCCATCCCTCCAACTCCCAGCACCCGGAAGCCACTAATCTACGTTCTGTCTTTATGGATTTGCCTAGTCTGGACATTTCAAATACAGGTTTCCCCGGCTAGCCAAAAGAAGAGCATTTCTACAAAAGCCAAAATGGTGTAAAGTGCAGAAGCAATTACCATTTCATAAAAGTGAAAATTCTCTTCTAATTTATTTCATTAGCAAAAACAGGCACTAATCTAGGTCTTTCATAAAAATGAAGTGGCATAAAGTGAGCTTTTGGATAGCAGGGGAAACCTGTGAACAAAATTATACAATATGCAGCCTTTGGTCTGGCTTCTTTCACTTAACATGATTTAAAGGTTTGGCCATCTTTTTTTTTCCAATTTTTTATTATCAAGATGTAATTCACACAACATAAAATTTGCCATTTTAAAATGTACGATTCAGTGATTTTTAGTATATTCACAATGTCGTGCATCCATCCCTGCTAAATAACTCCAGCATATTTCCATTACCCAAAGGGGAACTGTGCACTTGTTAGCAGTGACTCCCAATTCCCTATTTCCTCTGTCCCCCTGCAAGATTCACCTATGTTATACCATGTCTCAGTACTTCATTCCTTTTTATGGCCAAATGTTCCATTGTATGAATATCATATTTTGCTTAACCATTTATCACCTGATGAACAGTTGAAGTTTTTTCTACTTTTTAGCTATTACAAATAAGGCTGCTATTAATATTCATGAACCAGTTTTTGTATGGACATATGTTTTCAATATTCTTGGATATATAGCTGGGTATGGAATTGCTGAGTTACATGGTAACTTAATGTTTAAGTCTTGAAGGACCTGCCAAACTGTTTTCCAAATCAGCTGCCCCATTTTATCATCCCATCAACAATGTATGACGGTTCTAATTTCTCCATGTCTTTACCAATCCTTGTTCTTATCTGTCTTTTTGATTATAGTCCTCCTACTAGGTATGAAATCACATGTCACTGTGGTTTTGAATTGCATTTTTCAAATGATTAATGACGTTGAACCTTACATCCTGTGGTTACTTAAGATATGCTTATATGTCTTCTTTGGAGAAATGTTCATTTATATCCTGGCCCATTTTTTAATTGGAATATTTATCTTTTTATTATTAGCTGTAGACATCCTTTATATATTTTCTAGATGCAATCCCTTATCAGATAAATGATTTGTAAATATTTTATCCTACTGTGTGGATTGTCTTTGAATTTTCTTGATGGTGTCCTTTGAAGCACAAAATATTTTAATTTTGAGGAATTCTTATTTATCTTGTTCATGTGATGTCAAATCAAAGACGTCTTTGTCTAATCTAAGGTTATGAAGATTTACTGCTATAATTTCTCCTAAAGATTTCAAAATTCTAGCTCTTACATTTAGGACTATGATCCATTTGAATTAGTTTTTTATGTATAGGGAAAGTTCCCACTCCATTCTTCTACACGTGCATATCAGTTGTCCCAGCACTTTTTTAAAAGGACTGTACTTTCTTTCTTTGAATTGTCTCAGTATCCATGTTGAAAATCAATTGACCAAAAATGTAAGGGTTTCATCTGAAATTTTTTATTCTATTCCATTACTTTATCTGTCTATTCTTATGTCACAGTAGCACTTTTTTTAAGAAGCCACCTTGTCCCAATCATTTGCTGCCCCACTGTCATGGTGACATCTTGTAAAGTCTAGCCTTATTTTAACACAAAGAATAAGGGCATTTTCTAAGACAATGGGACTGATCACAGAAACACACCTGAATTCCTCTGGGACAGTTTGTCATTCTCCAATGGATCACCTTCATCAGAACTGAACCCATTTTAGGGCATCAAGAGCCCAGGTATTATTCACTGCTTTATCTATGGTTTTCCACAGGACTTTGTCTCCCTCAGGGAAATATCCAAAGGAGGATAAACACCCTTATAGCTGCCAAGTCCTACTGCAAAATCTCTGGTTTTTTCCTTTCATCTTCAGGTAGATACAAGGCTTGTATAATAGGCTGGGGAAGGGTTGAGCATAACATGATCCTGCTGTTACCTTTCTTCCCCCATAGATATGACAATGCCCTGCCCCCTTTCTCCCAAGTGAATCAGCCAATATTCACAAAATGCCTGCATTCTGACCCTAATGTCTCTAAATTTCATTACGGTATAGATGCATATTGCTATAACCGTGAAGGGTCTGAAATGCCACTTTACCTAAAAGCCAACAAGTTAACCTGCAACATTTCATAGATGCTGGCAGATGACATGAGACCACTAAGACAGAGACAGAGGCAGAGATCAGAGACAAAAGACAGTTTGTTACTCTACCATAGCACTACTAGTTAGAGTAATAGCATTTGTTCTACTTACCTGTTTTTATTCCTACATGGTAATATAAAGAGGGACATGTGATATCTTCAATGCAATGGAACCCAGAGGTTTGGGAACCTGATCTTCTACAATTGGCATAAGCACGTTTACTCTTTGTTCTGGAAGCAATCACTTTACCTTACAAGGCTTTAATCAAACATGCCTTTTCCTCCAGAGGGAGACACTCTCTCTATCTTCTAAGATTGTTCACTATGTAAAGATCCTTAGAAAGATAATTTGAACAAAGGTTTGTCAGTGCATCATTTTAGGAAACATGCAGAAATGTGAGAGATCCATAAAGAGTCATCCCTCAACAAGCAGCAACTGACAAAGTTCAGTGTTTCTCTCCTGTTTGTGGGATCCTTCTTAAGCTCTTATTGTAAAAACATCAAGCACAGCTCTCTGCAGAATGGCAATAACATATTTTGTTGATTTTTTATTATTTTTTTCCAATAGAGACTATTTAGTGCCTAAGCCAAGTGATTTTTGTGTGTGTATGGTATTGAGTGTTTTATAAGTCCTAGTGTAGCAACTCATCTTCTGTCAGATCCTTTAGTGGATTTTTGTTTTGTTTTGGTAAACGAGGGGTTGTGAGAGGTGTATATCTGTGTATCTGTGTGTTTCCTGTTTTTTTTTAAGACTACTTTTCTTAGCAGTTTTAGATTTACAATAAAATTGAGAGGGAGGTACAGAGATTTCCCGTATACCCTTTGCCCCCACACACACTTATACCCTCCCCCATTATCAACATCAATCACCAGAACAGTACTTTTTTTTTTTTTTACCAAGAATGAAGTCACCCAAAGTCTGTAGTTCACCTTAGAGTTCATTTATGGTGCTGTATGTTCTACAGGTGGACAAATATATAGTGACCTATCGATCATTATAATACCATACAGAGTATTTTCACCATCCTGAAAAGCCTCTGTGCTCTACTGATCTTTTTATAGTCTCCATAGCTTTGCCTTCTCCAGAATGTCACATAGATGGAATCACACAGCATGTAGCCATTTCAGTTTGGCATCTTTCTCTTACTTTTATGCACTTAATCTTCCTTCATGCCTTCCCATGACTTGAGAGTTCATTTCTTTTTAGTGCTGAATAATATTCCCTTTCCTGAATGTGCCTCAGTTTCTTTATCCATTCACCTATCGAACAACATGTTCATTGCTTCCAAGTTTGGGAAATTATAAATAAAGTTGCTATAAACATTTGTGTGCAGGTTTTGTATGGACATACGTTTTCAGCTCCTTTGGGTAAATACCAAGGAGTGCAACTGGTAGATTGTACGGTAAGAGCAGGTTTAGTTCTATAAGAAACTAGCAAAGTGTCTTCCAAAGTGGCTGAACCATCGCATTCACACCAGCAACGAGAGTTCCTGTGGCTACACATCCTCACCAACACTTAGTGTTGCCAGTATTCCAGATTTGGGGCATTCTAATAGTGTGTAGTCGTATCTTACTGTTGTTTTAATGTGCTTTTCCCTGATGACACATGATGAGGAGCATCATTTTATATGCTTACTTGCCACTTGTTTGTCTTTTTTGGTGAGTTATCTGTTAAGGTCTTCAGCCCATTTTTTAATCAGGTTGTTTGTTTTCTTATTGTTTGTGGTTACCTTTTGAATTTCAGGACTCTACATTTTTCCTGTCTGCTTCTTTTTCCTATTATCAAAAGGTGCTTTTTTCCCCAGTTTTATTTGGTCTTCCTTTTCTTTTCTTTCCCAGGAAGTATATATTTGAAGATTGAACCTTCAAACTGCAAATACTTTTAAGTCCTTTTGCTGTATTGTGCGGTCTGATCTCCCTGTATACTGTTTTTTTAGTAATTTTAGACTCACAGTTGACTCAGTCACTCTAGTGGTGTATTGTGATTGACCACTGCTCTTTCACTGGCTTCCTTTTCTTTGTCTCCCCTGCAGTTTTTCTTAGCCTGTTTTTGTACATCAAAAACCCTGTTATGGAACAGAGGTGAGGGGGTGATGGGACCTAAGAAACAGTGCACTGAGATTTGATAATTTTTCTCTTTGAATTCAGTTATCTTGACATTTGGGCATTCTCTCTCTTTAATCCTGAGAGCATAATTTTGGGGTAGATTATCCTTCCCTTTTTTAAATTCTGCATTGTTTTCTGGAAGAAATATGGGGTGGAAAGCCACGCAACCATCACTTCTCCAGCTCCCAGCAAGTCATAGAGGCTTTATTAAAACACAGATTAAAATACTGATTTTTAAAGCACTCCTAGAGTCTCTGATTCAGTAGGTCTAGGGTGGGACTTGTGAATCTGTATTTCTAACAAATTCTCAGGTGATGTTTAATGTTGCCAGTCTGGGAACCACACATGAAAAACACTTTTCTGGTATAAAACTAGCTACCTGAGAAAATAAAACAACAGGAAAGGATTATAGCCCATAACATAGAAGTGCATACCTGACCCAAGATTAGACCATACCTAAACAGATTGCTTCAATCTGACATGCCTTCAGAAAAAAATATGGCCAGTCAAATTATCTTAGGAATTTAAGCTATGAAATCGTAGCAGTAGAACTATTCTAAAACACCAAACTCACAAAAACAAAAGCAAGCAAGAAAAAATCAACAGATCCACACAGAGGTATTGCAAAAACAACAACTCCAGTATACATCAACTAAGGGCAGGGTCCTACCCTCACCCCAGAAAAACTACCAGGAAACAGAACAAAACTGCAAAATAACATCCAAATGGAACTAAATATACATGAGGACAGGAGACAATTTTCAACCTACAAAACTTAGGGAATTCTGCACTCATACACCCTTTTTGGAGAATCGACAAAGAATGAAATTTACCCATTAAAAATATTTCTAAAAAAACGTCAGCAAGGGGTCTGATGGTGGACACTTGAAAATACAGAACATATCATGGTTTCTCAACATTGGGCCTATTGACATACCAGGCTGGATAATTGTTTGTTTAGGGAACTGTCCTATAAATGGTAGAATGTTTAGCAACATCCTGATGCCTATAGCAATGCCACCCTCTTCCCACTTCCACAACCAAAATGTCTCCAGATATTGCCAAATGTCTGCAGAGAGGCTAAATTATCCCCAGTTGAGAACAGCTGAGGTATATTTTAAACTAAAAGAGAGGTAGGGAGTGTGGAAAACCAAAGTACAATATTATCTATGATGATAAAGCACCAATAATAGAAAGAGAGAAATAACGTAAAATAATTGATTGCTGTATAGGTAACAGGTTGGAATTAAAGGATATCAGTAAAACCCAGACAATAAAATATTAAATAGCAAAAAGGGGACTTGACTAAAAAATATAAGCACAAAACTAATAGAAATACAAATATTTCTAAAAACTGAAATTGTTTTTAATTAGAAGGTAAAGGACACACTGTAGAGAAAACAAATGGCAATATAAAGAATGCACATAATACAAAATTCTAAGACAGAACCTATTAGTCATATCAATAAAAAATGAATTGCCTAACCCACATATTATTGAAGATTTTCAATTTGGCTCATAAAATAAACGTTGAGTATATTCTGAATAAAAGAACCAAATCTAAAACAAATTAAGCAGAAAAAGGAGAAATAGACAAAGGTATACCAGGCTAATGGACAGGAAAAGATGAGGAATAATGATCCTGCTATCAGACAACTATAGTTTAAGCCAGAACAAATGATAAGTAAGGACACTTTTTAATGCTGCAAGTGATAATTCACAAGAAGATATAAAACTTATGAATAGCTGTGCACCAAATAACATGGTAAACATCTTTAGGCAAAAAGTACAGTAGATACAAAGAAACATGGATATCAACCCACTAAAACAGAAGACTCGAATGTAGTGATCCCAGGACAAGTTGGATCAAGTGAATAAAATGTAAAGAGACAGAATACTTAAATATAATCAACAAGATAGAACTTATGGATATATAACTCACATCCTGATAATACAGGATATACCTTCCTCTTAAGAACTCATGCAACATTCACAAGAACTAACAATATATGAGGTAACGAAAAAAAGATAGTAATTTCATATAGTAGAAATATTATAACATTCTCTGATCACAGTAAAATAAAACTAGAAGTTACTAACAAAAAAACAAAACACAACAGCCCTAACACCTGTACATTTTTAGAAAACTACTAAATAACTGCAATTAAGTAATACAAACTGAAATTATAGAATTTTTTTAATAATTAAAATGAAAACACTACATGCCAGTACTTACATTTAAAGCAGTGATCAGAATAAACTTCATAACACTAAATAATTTTTTCTGTAAAATGAAAGAATGAAAATAAATGAATTCAATTAGCAGATCAAGAAATTAAAAAAGGGGGAGAGTTCTGGGAAGATGGCGGTGTGAGCAGAGCAGCGGAAATCTCCTCCCAAAACTATATAAATCTATGAAAATACAGCAAATACAACTACTCCTAAAGGACAGACCAGAATTTACAGCACAGCGCACAGCCTGCATCAGCACTTGAGAGGACTCGGCACCCTGCGAGGCGGGTGAGATACGGAGCAGCATCCCGGCGGGACCCGAGCACTCCCCTAACCCAGCGCACAGGCGGGAGGAGAGGATTCAGAACCTGGAGGCAGTGAAAGAACAGGCCCATGAAATAACCAGCCCCGGTGATCTGTGCTGGGAGCACTGATACACATCACGCGGTGCATCGGATATTGGAGAGGCAGAAGGTGCAGGTTTTGAGCTGTGAACGTGCCCGGATCTGTGCAGCCAGCGCCCTGGGACAAGAGAAAAGTGTAGGCTGCTTTTAGCGGTCTTGGAGAGGTGGGGTGCCCAGCAAAGGAACACGATCGCCCCTGCACACTCAGCCCAGCGGTCTGGGAGTCCTGAGGAATTTTGGGCCCCTTGGCTGGCGACTGGGAAAAGGTAGCCACACTGAAACTTTACATAGAGAACAACAGCCTCACATTCGTTCCGCCCCAGCCAGAGCTACAAAAAGCAGCGTCGCCACGGCTGCGGAACAGTGGGGCAACAGTGCCACCTACAGCATCATTACAGAATCCACTCCAGGTGGGCGTTTTTGGGGGGTTTTTTTGGTTTTTTTCCCTTTCTTTTCTTTCTTTTTTTTCTCTTTTTGTTTTTTTTGTTTGTTTGTTTGCTTTTTCTTGGTTTTGTTTTGTTTTGTTTTGTTTTAAGTCTTAAAGAGCCCAGCTGACATACGTGGCACCTACCAACGACCACTCCCATCACCATGAAAAGACAGAGGAATATGGAAAGACAAAGATCACCCAAACCCAGACAACACCTGAGAGGGAACCTGAAGGGATGGAAATGTACAATCTTCCTAAAAAAGAATTCAGAATAAAGGTCATAACCATGCTGATTGATCTACAGAGAAATATGCAAGAGCTGAGGGAGGAAGTGAGGGAAGTCAGGAAAGACAATGCAGAAATGAGAAAAGCCATCGATGGGCTTAGCAGAGACTGGACGAGATGCAAGAGACTGTTAATGGAATAGAAATCAGAGACCAGGAATACAGAGCAGCTGAGGCAGAGAGAGATAAAAGGATCAATAGGAATGAAAGAATATTAAGAGAACTGTGTGACCAATCCAAATGGAACAATATTCGCATTGTAGGAGTACCAGAGGAAGAAGAGAGAGAAAAAGGGATAGAAAGTGTCTCTGAAGAAACAATTGCTGAAAACTTCCCCATGCAGGGTAAGGAAATAGTCTCGCAGTCCACAGAAGCCCACAGATCTCCTAACACAAGGGACCCAAGGAAGACAACATCAAGACACATAATAATTAAAATGGCAAAGATCAAAGATAAGGACAGAGTATTAAAGGCAGCTAGAGAAAGAAAAAAGATCACCTACAAAGGAAAACCCATCAGATTATCATCAGACTTCTCAACAGAAACCTTACAGGCCAGAAGAGAATGGCATGATATATTTAATGAAATGAAACAGAAGGGCCTCGAACCAAGAATATTGTATCCAGCATGATTATCATTTAAATATGATGGAGGGATTAAACAATTTCCAGACAAGCAAAACCTGAGAATTTGCCTCCCATAAACCACCTCTACAGGACATCTTAAAGGAACTGCTCTAGAGCAAAGCACTCCTAGGGCTAAAAAGATGTCACCAGAGAAAATAAAATCATAGCAAAGAAAGCAGACCATCCAAATACTAACTAAAGGCAAAGAATAAAACACCTTGTATATAAAGAATGGAGGAGGAAGAATAAGAAGGGAGAGAAATAAAGAAACATCAGATGGTGTTTACAATAACTTAACAAGAAAGTTAAGTTAGATTGTTAGATAGTAAAGAAGCAACCCTTGAACCTTTGGTAACCACGAATCTAAAGCCAGCAATGGCAATAAGTACATACCTATCAATAATCACCCTAAATGTAAATGGACTGAATGTACCAAGTAAAGGACACAGAGTAACAGAATGGATAAAAAAGCATGACCCATCTATATGCTGCTTACAAGAGACTCACCTAAAACCCAACGACATACACAGACTAAAAGTGAAGGGATGGAAAAAGATATTTCATGCAAAAAACAAGGAGAAAAAAGCAGGTGTTGCAGTACTTGTATCAGACAAAATAGACTTCAAAACGAGGAAAGTAGCAAGAGATAAAGAAGGACATTACATAATGGTAAAGGGGTCAATCCTAAAAGAGGATATAACCATTATAAATATATATGCACCCAATACGGGAGCACCGGCATACATGAAACAAATACTAACAGAATTAAAGGAGGAAATAGACAGCAATGCATTCATTTTAGGTGACTTCAACACACCACTCACTCCAAAGGACAGATAAACCAGACAGAAAATAAGTAAAGACACAGAGGCACTGAACAACACACTAGAACAGATGGACCTAACAGATATCTACAGAACTCTACACCCAAAAGCAACAAGATACACATTCTTCTCAAGTGCACATGGAACATTCTCCAGAATAGACCACATACTAGGCCACAAAAAGAACCTCAGTAATTTCAAAAATATTGAAATTCTACCAACCAACTTCTCAGATCATAAAGGTATAAAACTAGAATTAAATTTTAGAAAGAAAACAAAAAGCTCACAAATACACTGAGACTTAACAACATTCTCCTAAATAATCAATGGGTTAACGACCAAATCAAAACAGAAATCAAAGAATATATGGAGACTAATGACAACAACAACACAAAGCCACAACCTCTGTGGGACGCAGCAAAGGCAGTTCTAAGAGGAAAGTATATTGCAATCCAGGCCTATTTAAAGAAGGAAGAACATTCCCAAATGAATAGTCTAAAGACACAATTACTGAAATTGGAAAAAGAAGAACAAATGAGGCCCAAAGTCACCAGAAGGAGGGACATAATAAAGATTAGAGAAGAAATAAACAAAATTGAGAAGAATAAAACAATAGAAAAAATCAATGAAACGAAGGGCTGGTTCTTTGAAAAAGTAAACAAAATAGATAAACCCCTAGCCAGACTTATTAAGGGAAAAAGAGAATCTACACACATAAACACAATCAGAAATGAGAAAGGAAAAATAATGACAGACCGCACAGAAATACAAAGAATCATAAGAGAATATTATGAGAATCTATATGCTAACAAGCTGGAAAAACTAGAAGAAATAGACAACTTCTTAGAAAAATACAGCCCTCCAAAATTGACCAAACAAGAAACAGAAAAACTAAACAGACCAATCACCAGCAACGAAATTGAAGCGGTAACCAAAAAACTACCCAAGAACAAAACTCCCGGACCAGATGGATTCATCTCTGAATTCTACCAGACATATAGAGAAGAAATAACACCCATTCTCCTTAACGTTTTCCAAAAAATAGAAGAGGAGGGAATACTTCCAAACTCATTCTATGAAGCCAGCATCACTCTAATACCAAAACCTGGAAAAGACCTCACCAAAAAAGAAAATTACAGACCAATATCCCTGATGAACGTAGATGCAAAAATACTCAACAAAATATTAGCAAACCAATTCAAAAATACATCAAGAGGATCATACACCATGATCAAGTGGGATTCATCCCAGGGATGCAAGGATGGTACATTCGAAAATCCATCAACATCATCCACCACATCAATAAAAAGAAAAACAAAAACCACATGATCATCTCCATAGATGCTGAAAAAGCATTTGACAAAATTCAGCATCCATTCCTGATTAAAACTCTCAACAAAATGGGTATAGAGGGCAAGTACCTCAACATCATAAAGGCTATATATGACAAACCCACAGCTAACATCATACTTAACGGCGAGACGCTGAAAGCTTTTCATCTAAGATCGGGAACAAGACAGGGATGCCCACTCTCTCCACTGTTATTCAACATAGTACTGGAGGTCCTAGCCACAGCAATCAGACAAAACAAAGACATACAAGGCATCCAGATTGGTAAAGAAGAAGTCAAATTGTCACTATTTGCAGATGACATGATATTGTACATAAAAAACCCTAAAGATTCCACTCCAAAACTACTAGAACTAATATATGAATTCAGCAAAGTTGCAGGATACAAAATTAACACACAGAAATCTGTTGCTTTCCTACACACTAATGATGAACTAACAGAAAAAGAAATCAGAAAAACAATTCCATTCACAATTGCATCAAAAAGAATAAAATACCTAGGAATAAACCTAAGAAAGGAAGTGAAAGACCTGTACCCTGAAAACTACAAGACACTCCTGAGAGAAATTAAAGAGGACACTAACAAATGGAAACTCATCCCATGCTCTTGGCTAGGAAGAATAAATATTGTCAAAATGGCTATACTACCTAAAGCAATCTACAGATTCAATGCAATCCTTATCAAACTACCAACAGCTTTCTTCAATGAACTGGAACAAATAATTCTAAAATTCATATGGCACCACAAAAGACCCGGAATAGGCAAAGCAATCCTGAGAAGGAGCAACAAAATAGGGGGAATTATGCTCCCTGACTTCAAGCTCTACTACAAAGCCACAGTAATCAAGACAATTTGGTATTGGCACAAAAACAGACCCACAGACCAGTGGAATAGAATCGAAAATCCAAACATCAACCCAAACATATACAGTCAATTAATATTTGATAAGGGAGCCTTGGATATACATTGGGGAGATGATAGCCTCTTCAGCAGCTGGTGTTGGCAAAACTGGACAGCTACATGTAAGGGAATGAAACTGGACTCCTGTCTAGCCCCATACACAAAGGTAAACTCAAGGTGTATCAAAGACCTGAATGTAAGTCATGAAACCATAAAACTCTTACAAAAAATATATAGGCAAAAATCTCTTGGACATAAACACGAGCGACTTCTTCATGAACATATCTCCCCGGGCAAGGGAAACAAAAGCAAAAATGAACAAGTGGGACTATATCAAGCTGCAAAGCTTCTGTACAGCAAAGGACACCATCAGTAGAACAAAAAGACATCCTACAGTATGGGAGAATATATTCATGAATGATGCATCCGATAAGGGGTTGACATCCAAAATATATAAAGAACTCATGCACCTCAACAAACGAAAAGCAAATAGTCCAATTAAGAAATGGGCAGAGGACATGAATAGACACTTCTCCAAAGAAGAAATTCAGATGGCCAACAGGCACATGAAAAGATGCTCCACATCGCTAATCATCAGAGAAATGCAGATTAAAACCACAATGAGATATCACCTCACACCAGTGAGGATGGCCAACATCCAAAACACAAACAACAACAAATGTTGGCGAGGATGTGGAGAAAAGGGAACCCTCCTACACTGCTGGTGGGACTGCAAATTAGTTCAACCATTGTGGAAAGCAGTATGGAGGTTCCTCAAAAAACTCAAAATAGAAATACCATTTGACCCAGGAATTCCACTCCTAGGAATTTACCCTAAGAATGCAGCAGCCCAGTTTTAAAAAGACATATGCACCCCTATGTTTATTGTAGCTCTATTTACAATAGCCAAGAAATGGAAGCAACCTAAGTGTCCATCAGTAGACGAATGGATAAAGAAGAAGTGGTACATATACACAATGGAATATTATTCAGCCATAAGAAGAAAGCAAATCCTACCATTTGCAACAACATGGATGGAGCTAGAGGGTATTATGCTCAGTGAAATAAGCCAACCTGAAAAAGACAAGTAACAAATGATTTCACACATATGTGGAGTATAAGAACTAAGAAAAAAACTGAAGGAACAAAACAGCAGCAGACTCATAGAACCCAAGAATGGCCTAATAGTTACCAAAGGGAAAGGAACTGAGGAGGATGGGTGGGAAGGGAGGGACAAGGGGGGAAAAGGGGCATTACGATTAGCAAATGTAATGTTGGGGGGGCACGGGGAGGGCTGTACAACTCAGAGAAGACAAGTAGTGACTCTATAGCATCTCACTACACTGAAGGACAGTGACTATAATGGGGTTGGTGGGGGGGTCCTGATGAAGGGGGTAGTTTAATCACCATAATATTGCACATGTAATTGTAGATTAATGATACCAAAATAAACTATTTTGAAAAAGAAATTTAAAAAGGATACAATAAACCAAAAGAAAGAACAAGAGACAAAATAAAGATAAGAGCAGAAATCAATGAGGTAGAAAATAGTAAAACCATAGACCTAATAAACAAGTCAAAACCCTTATTAAAAAAAAAAAACAATAAAACCCAAATAAACCATTAGCCAACTTGGAAGGAAAAGAGGGAGAAATCAGAGTATGTAAAATGTGAAATGAAATGTAAATAAAACTGCAAAATTTTTTAAATAAATTTATAAAATACTACTTTGCAGATATTTTTGCACATAAATTGAAAATCTGGGTGAAATAGACAATTTCTTAGGAAAATTGTCAAATTTGGACCCATTAGAACTAGAAAGATCAACCAGACTAATATTCATGGAAAAATAAATAAATTTATTAAAGAACCACCCTACAAAGAAGCACCAGATTCACATGGAATCTGTAATCAGATTAGTATTGGAATTTTACTAAATCTTTAAAGAATATATTGTTTTAGTGTTCCACATATTGTTTAAGAACATTCAAACTGAAGAACTCCCTATTTATTCTTATGAAGGAACTTTAATCTTGATACTTAACTAAACCTGACAAAGATAGTATTAAAAAAAGAAAAATACAGACTGTTATCACCTATGAATATTGATAGAAACCTACCAGGTTAGACAGAAATTGAAAACTGCTTTCTTAGAATGGTAAAATATATATCCCTCATCCTAAAGCCAGTATCTTAATGTGCAAACACAGAGGCATTTCCATTAGAGTCAGAAACAAGTCAAGAGACTACCTACTATCTCTGCTACTATTCAGCATTGTATTTAAGGTATTAGCCAGTTCAATTGGACGAGAGAAGCCAGTCAAAAGCATGAAGAAAGAGATTCAAACTATTTCTGTTTGCAGAGTGAAGGACGTCTAATATCTGACCAATGCTCTTCAAAAATGTTGAGATTATGAAATATAGGGAAAGATGGAAGAATTCTCATAGAGTTGGGGGATATTAAGGAGAACATCGACTAAATTAGGTGTGAGACACACTGAATTATATTCTGGAAATGGAGATGAAGTGAAAACTGGTGAGATTTGAAGGTCTATAAATAGTAATTTTACTGTGTCAATATTAGTTTCCTTGCATTGATAATTGTATTACAATTAGGGAAAACTGGATGGAGAATATATGGGAACTATTTTTCCATCTTTTCTGTAAGTCTAAAATCGTTTCACAATAAAAAGTTATAAAAGTAAATGACTGTAGCAGTTGTGCCAGTTGACACTAATGCATGCTAAAATTTGAGAATCACTGCATTAGAGTAACAGTCCTGGCCTTTCCCTCTTATTATTTTTCCCCATAGAAGTGGCATTCATTTGTCCATATTTCTTAAGTGGGACTGTAAGAGCCAAATGTCCCTTTTGCTTCTCTCTCCCCCTTGAATTTGTGAGAGGTCTTGCTCTGTGGAAACAAGCTTTCACTCAGCTTGGCTTTCCCAAGGTCTAGACTTTGGACAAGGGTGAGAGAAGAATGTTAGAAAGCTATTTTAAATAATATTCTAGAGTCACATTTTTCAATCATATTATTAATAATAAAGCTAACATCTTCCTTTTCTTGGATTCTGTCGAACGGTTTTGAACCTGTGAAGTGGAGACCTCCCTAAAATCCCAAAACCTTAGTCCAATCAGTTATGAACAGAGGATATGAGGTCACGTGATCTATAAAGGACATCTAGTTCTGTGTGGCAGTAGGAAGGGCAGTTTCCTCAATTTTTGAGTGCAAGTAGGAAGATACATCTACCAAGGGATAACTGGTCATCTGAAATAGACTGAGGAATATATCAAGAACAATAGAGAAATATTCCTAAAATTTTATGTAAATACATTACAGAAAATGATACACAAGATGCCAAGAAAAAGTTAATGGGGAACAAATAATCTTTTTAATAAATGTTCTCGGACAATTGAATACCCACATACAAAGGAATGAATTTGGGCCCTTTCCTTGCATCATAAGCAAAAATGAACTCAAAATGGATCATAAACCAAAATGAAAGAGCTAAAACTTTGAAACTTTTAGAAGAAACATATGAGTAAGCTTTCATGATTGGATTAAGCAAAGCCTTCTTAGGTGTGACACCAAACAC
Source organism: Smutsia gigantea (assembly GCA_032199065.1). Taxonomy (NCBI): domain Eukaryota; kingdom Metazoa; phylum Chordata; class Mammalia; order Pholidota; family Manidae; genus Smutsia; species Smutsia gigantea. Next base: position 397,939 of record JAVSCE010021529.1, read on the forward strand.
ACAAATGATTTAAAATAAAATAAAATAGATTACTTGAACTTTATAAAAACAAAAAAAATTGTGCTTCAAAGAAAGTGAAGACAACTTTCAAGAAAGTGAAAAGATAGCCCATAAAAATGGGAGAAAATGTTCGCAAATAATGTATCTGATAAGGAATTGTATTCAGAATATGCGAAGAACTTCTACACTTCATCCATAAAAGGTTACATAATCAAATTTAAAAGAATCAAAATATCTGAGTGTGCACTTCCCCAAAGAAGTTATATAAATCATCAATATGCATATTAATTAATGTTCAATATCATTCCTCATTAGGGAAATGCAAACCAAAACCACAATGATATATTCAGTAGGATGTCTATAATCAGAAAGCCAGATAACAAATGTCAGCAAGGATGTAGAGAAGTCAGAACCCTCATACACTGCTTGTAGGGATGTAAAAATGGTGCAACTTTGGAATAGTTTGACAATTTCTTCAAAAGTTAAAAAGAGCAGCTAGATGCTACAGAATTTCCATTCATGCATATATACCCAAGAGAATGCAAAACCTACATCCACACAAAACCTTGTACACAAATGTTTAAAGCAGCATTATTCATAATAGGAAGTGAAAACAACCCAGATCAACTGATAAACAAAAAGGGTGTATCCAGTGCACTACTATCCCACCATAAAAAGTAATAAAGTACTGATATGTTATAACATAGATGACTTTTGAAAACATTATGCTAAGTGAGAGAAGCCAGTCACCAAAGAGCATATATTGTATGATTCCATTTATATAAAACATCAGAAGAGGCAAATCCATAGAGACAGCAAGTATATTGCAGGTTCCCTGGGTGGGGGTGGGGGATGGATGGGGGAGCAACTGCTAAAGCAAGCCTTCTTTGCAGGTGATGAAAATGTTCTAAAATTGATTGTCATGATGCTTCCACAACACTGTGAACACACGGAAAGCAATTGAATTTTATACTTTAAATGGGTGAATTGTATGGTAGGTGAACTATATTTTCATATGAATATATCAATCAAGCCCACTCTAAAAAAAAGACAAGGAAAGAAAAAGCCTTATACAACTCTATTAAACAGAAGCGTAACTTCAAAATCTCTAAAATATTGACCCTGATTATTTCGGGGGACGAAATTGAAGGTTATCATTTTCTTCTTTACATGGCTACTATATTTTCACTTTGCACAATTACTATCTTAAAACGAAAAAATTAAACCTTTATTTTATATGATGATAATGGAGAAAAAAAATAGCTAACATAACAAGTTTCTCAGCATGCCGAAGAAAGCTATTTGTGGTGAAAAACGTCAATATGAAAGAGCTATTAATCACATCCTAGCATAGTGGTGTCTCAGGACTGGAATACATTTGACCCAAGTTCTGGCAGGCTGTGAATGATTGGCAGTTCTGCTAGGGCCAATTATGAGAAAGATCTCCTTTCTAAACAGCACTTTGATTTGCATCAGGAAACCTGGAATTGGAGTCAAAACTCTTGGAGCCACTTACTGCGCTGAGGCTTCCCACTCCTCATCCATACAATGTGCTGTCATAATGATGCCATTGCACGAGATGCGTGGCTCTCAGCGCTGCAGAATCAGCACACCCGTGAATTTGACCGAAATGTCAGTTCCCAGGCTCCACCTCAGACCTGCTGAATAACAAACTCTGGGAATGGAGGCCAGCAATCTGTGTTCCAGCAAGCCCGCTTCATGATTCTGATGCATGCTGGATTTGAAAACTACTGATCACTATTTGTTAAGGAATTGAGAGGGAAAATCATAAATCAGTACCGGGGGAATATTTTCAAACCACTATCTCCAAACCACACAGCCTTTTAGAAATGCTCCTTTGGGTCATTTCATATTCTCTCCCAAACACACACACATCTGAACTGCTGCCATAATGAGTCGCCAATACTCATGAGCGCGTCTCCTCCTCAGTGTCCAGAGATCATCAAAACAGTTCAGAACCTTCAGATTCCTTCTCATTTCTTTAAGCCCCCAAATGCTGTGGTCTAGCACAGTAGGAGAAACCACTCTACCCATCTGGAATAGCTGTCATTTCTGGTGGGGCACATAGACCTCTTTTTTGTTCGGAAGCACCCGAGTTCACACCCTCTTCTTTTTAGATACGTGCCTGTTGAAAATAAATGCTCTTACCTTTCACTCTGGCCATTTCTTCCTCCACAACACTTTTTATTTCTTACATTTAACTCTAGGCTTTTTCAAAAACTTCCTGCTGACAGATTAAAATGTTCCTACCTGCTCCGTTCTTTCTCACCCAGATCTCCTTCCCTTCATGTCTGCTGTAGAGTTAGGGCCAAAAGCTAGTTGTGATTTTGAGAGAAGTGGTATGCCATTTAAAACTGACCGGAGGACTGAGTAGCAGGGGGTCAGGTAGGTGTTAATTCCTTAATGTAACATTCTACTAAAACACACACACACACACACACACACACACACACACATTCTTTCTCTCTCAAACACACACACCCCCTGTATACACAGTTAACGGGAAAGATGGTATAAAGGCAGAAATTCTAAAACAAATCACTTTGCCCATCCAAAAGAATCTAAGTTCATATTTGGTTTGCTCATGTGTTCGTTTTTCACCCCTGCTCTCTTCTGAGAGACCCAGTTTCTTTGCCCAGAATGTTTTGCAGTGCCCAAGACCTTCCATAATTGCCATGATCTGACAACTAACAGAAAAGGTTTGCAGGTTGAGCAAGAAAGTGAGGATGGACCTCACCTTACATCTTCTCTCACCTTTAGAAAACAGCAGAAATAAGCAGATGCAATTTGTTATACTCACATTGTTGACGAGATTACCATGAGTGCTAACAGGCAAAGACGGCAGTAAAGAGCTTACTTCACCTGCCAACTATTCTGTCTTAAGGGAATGTGTTGACACAGTGAATGACTGAACTAAGCCATTTCGCAGAGTATATGAATCTTGCCTCTGATCCTAGCACTTAATGGCTGTGTTGTGGGATTGAGTTCTCCCATGTCAGACATGAGCTGTAACATGATAACAGCACTTTCTCCTTTCCTCCCTCTCTCTCTCCTTATTTTTCTAAGAGTAAAGAGAACGATTCTGTCAGCTACCACTAGTATTTGGATCTTTCACCCAGTTGTCTCAATTCAGCTTTGAAGAGGTTGATGGAATGCAACATTTGTAGGTGTTGGTAATAATTCCTCATGCTCAGAGAGTTTTATCATAAGAATAAGATGGTATTGGTTTATTTGTGCACTCCTGTCAGAACAGAGATCTGGAACAGCATGTCTGTAACACATACTAAATCAACTGGGAAAGGCAGTACTATTTAAATAAAAAAGGATTTGCTTTGTTCTCTAAAATAATCTGGTAGCCCATTTTTATCAGAAACAAAACGTTAAGTTAGCATCTGAAGTCCCTTTACTTCACTTCCCTCCTTCGATCTTTCTGGTCTGGGCAACATCACTACTGAAGATACTCAGGGGTCTCAGCTCCATCCTAGCTCCTTGCCTTCTGAAGAAACTTAATACACTCCAGGGATATCCTCATTTCTTTCTGGCCTCAGAGCCTTATTAAACCAAAGGCCTAAAAGAGCTGTATTCTTGTTTGAGTGGAGCCATCCTAGGAGGGTCTGATGCCCTATCCAGAGCCAGGAAAAGAACTCAACAGCAATCTGTTGCCTTGCAAGACTGGCTTAACTTTCTCTTCCATTCAGTTGTTTAATCATCTTTTTGTCTGTCTTGGAGTGTCCTGGACTGATGCTCTGTTTCTTTAGTAGTTTCACAGGTTGCCCAGGAATGTCTGTTCTCTGGATTTCTTTCCTCCCTCTCCTCCGTCTATGGGTTTGCCATAGAGCATATCTTCACTGTTCACTGCAAACACAGTCACAGTGGCAATGATGGTATGGAGATGGGGCTCCCCACAGGTGTGAGGAGGGATCAGTAAGCTCATTCACTGTAGTGGAATGGAATGACATTCGGGCTTCCCGTTGAAGCGCTGGCACATGCAAATTTCAGCAGCCTTTCTAAGCAATTTTTTCTCCTTATATGATGAGTACATCAATTCTAAGGTATTGTTGTAAAAGGTCCAGCCAGCATATTCAATAAATATGAATTCTCTTACTTTTTGTTCTTCCCCAAGTTATATCATCAGTAAATATATTTAACAATTAGTATATGAAACATCATAACAGAACTTCAGACCTCAAAGAAACTACATGGCATAAAACTAAGCTTCCAGCTGTAGAATATATATTTTTAATATAATTTATTTTATTATCATTAATTTACAATTACATGTGCAATATTACGATTATTAAACTACCCCTCCATCAGGTCCCCCCCACCAACCCCATTACAGTCACTGTCCATCAGCGTAGTGAGATGCTATAGAATCACACTACTTGTCTTCTCTGAGCTGTACTGCCCTCCCCGTGCCCCCCCAACATTACATCTGCTAATCGTAATGCCCCTTTTTCCCTCTTATCCCTCCCTTCCCGCCCATTTTCCCCAGTCCCTTTCCCTTTGGTAACTATGAGTCCGTTCTTGGGTTCTGTGAGTCTGCTGCTGTTTTGTTCCTTCAGTTTTTTTTTGTTCTTATACTCCACATATGGGTGAAATCATTTGATACTTGTCTTTTTCGGCTTGGCTTATTTCACTGAGCATAATACCCTCTAGCTCCATCCATGTTGTTGCAAATGGTAGGATTTGTTTTCTTCTTATGGCTGAATAATATTCCATTGTGTATATGTACCACCTCTTCTTCATCCATTCATCTACTGATGGACACTTAGGTTGCTTCCATTTCTTGGCTATTGTAAATAGTGCTGTGATAAACATAGGGGTGCATCTGTCTTTTTCAAACTGGGCTGCTGCATTCTTAGGGTAAATTCCTAGGAGTGGAATTCCTGGGTCAAATGGTATTTCTATTTTGAGTTTTTTGGGAACCTCCATACTGCTTTCCACAATGGTTGAACTAATTTGCATTCCCACCAGCAGTGTAGGAGGGTTCCCTTTTCTCCACATCCTCGCCAACATTTGTTGTTGTTTGTGTTTTGGATGTTGGCCATCCTCACTGGTGTGAGGTGATATCTCATTGTGGTTTTAATCTGCATTTCTGATGATTAGCGATGTGGAGCATCTTTTCATGTGCCTGTTGGCCATCTGAATTTCTTCTTTGGAGAAGTGTCTATTCATGTCCTCTGCCCATTTCTTATTGGATTATTTGCTTTCTGTTTGTTAAGGTGCATGAGTTCTTTATATATTTTGGATGTCAACCCTTTATCAGATACGTTTTTTATGAATATATTCTCCCATACTGTAGGATGTCTTTTTGTTCTACTGATGGTGTCCTTTACTGTACAGAAGCTTTTCAGCTTGATATAGTCCCACTTGTTCATTTTTGCTTTTATTTCCCTTGCCCGGGGAGATATGTTCATGAAGAAGTTGCTCATGTTTATGTCCAAGAGATTTTTGCCTATGTTTTTTTCTAAGAGTTTTATGGTTTCATGACTTACATTCAGGTCATTGATCCACCTTGAGTTTACCTTTGTGTATGGGGCTAGACAGTAGTCCAGTTTCATTCTCTTACATGTAGCTGTCAGTTTTTCCAACACCAGCTGCTGAAGAGGCTGTCATCTCCCCATTGTATATCCAAGGCACTTTTATCAAATATTAATTGACTGTATATGTTTAGGTTAATGTTTGGATTTTCTATTCTGTTCCACTGGTCTGTGGGTCTGTTTTTGTGCCAATACCAAAATTGTCTTGATTACTGTGGCTTTGTAGTAGAGCTTGAAGTCAGGGAGCATAATTCCCCCTGTTTTATTCCTCCTTCTCAGGATTGCCTTGGCTATTCGGGGTCTTTTATGGTTCCATATGAATTTTAGAATTATTTGTTCCAGTTCATTGAAGAAAGCTGTTGGTAGTTTGATAGGGATTGCATTAAATCTGTAGATTGCTTTAGGTAGTATAGCCATTTTGACAATATTTATTCTTCCTAGCCAAGAGCATGGGATGCATTTCCATTTGTTAGTGTCCTCTTTAATTTCTCTTAGGAGTGTCTTGTGGTTTTCAGAGTACAGGTCTTTCACTTCCTTCATTAGGTTTATTCCTAGGTATTTTATTCTTTTTGATGCAATTGTGAATGAATTGTTTTTCTGATTTCTCTTTCTGTTAGTTCATCATTAGTGTATAGGAAAGCAACAGATTTCTGTGTGTTAATTTTGTATCCTGCAACTTTGCTTAATTCAGATATTAGTTCTAGTAGTTTTTTGGAATGGAATCTTTAGGGTTTTTTATGTACAGTATCATGTCATCTGCAAATAGTGACAATTTGACTTCTTTACCAATCTGGATGCCTTGTATATCTTTGTTTTGTCTGATTGCTGTGGCTAGGACCTCCAGTACTATGTTGAATAACAGTGGAGAGAGTGGGCATCCCTGTCTTGTTCCGATCTTAGATGAAAAGCTTTCAGCGTCTCGCCGTTAAGTATGATATTGGCTATTGGGTTTCACTCATATATATTTATGATGTTAGTGCCGCCCTCTACTCATTTTTGTTTGAGAGTTTTAATCAGGAATGGATGCTGAATTTTGTCAATCTTTTTCATCTATGGAAGATGATCATGTGGTTTTTGTTCTTTCTTTTTACATTTGATCATGGTGGATGATGTTGGTGGATTTTCGAATGTTGTATTCCATCCTTGCATCCCTGGATGAATCCCATGATCGTAGTGTATGATCTCTTGATATATTACCCGAATTAGGCTTGCCAATGTTTTTAGTGAGTGTATTTTTGCATCTATGTTCATCAGGATGGTGTAATTTTTAATATTTTCGTTGAGTCTTTTGAGTTTGGTATTAGGGTGATGCTGGCTTCATAGAATGCGTTTGGAAGTATACCCTCCTCTTCTATTTTTTGGAAAACTTTAAGGAGAATGGGTGTTATTTCTTCTCTATATGTCTGGTAAAATTCAGAGGTGAATCAATCTGGTCTGGGGGTTCTGTTCTTGGGTAGTTTTTTGATTGTCAATTCAATTTCATTGCTGGTGTTTGGTCTGTTTAGTTTTTCTGTTTCTTGCTTGGTCAGTCTTGGAAGATTATATTTTTCTAAGAAGTTATCCATTACTTCTATGTTTTCCAGCTTGTTAGCATATAGATTCTCATAATATTCTCTTATGATTCTTTGTATTTCTGTGGGGTCCGACGTGATTTTTCCTTTCTCATTTCTGATTGTGTTTATGTGTGTAGATTCTCTTTTTCTCTTAATGAGTCTGGCTAGGGGTTTATCTATTTTGTTTATTTTTTCAAAGAACCAGCTCTTGGTTTCATTGATTTTTTTCTATTGTTTTATTCTTCTCAATTTTATTTATTTCTTCTCTAATCTTTTATTGTCTCCCTCCTTCTGCTGACTTTGAACTCATTTGTTCTTCTTTTTCAATTTCAAGTAAGTGTATTCTTTAGACTATTCATTTGGGAATGTTCTTCATTCTTTAAATAATTTCATGGATTGCAATATACTTTCCCTCTTAGAGCTGCCTTTGTCCACAGGGTTGGCTTTGTGTTGTTGTTGTCATTAGTCTCCATATATTCTTTGATTTCTGTTTAGTTTGGTCGTTAACCAGCTGAGTTAATTAGGGAGGGTGTTTGTTAAGTCTCCATTCTTATTTGTGAGCCTTTTGATTTCTTTCTAAATTTATTTCTAGTTTTATACCTTGGTGATCTGAGAAGTTGGTTGGTAGGATTTCAATATTTTTGAAATTACTGAGGTTCTTTTTGTGGCCTAGTATGTGGTCTATTCTGGAGAATGTTCCATGTGCACTTGAGAAGAATGTGTATCCTGTTGCTTTTGGGTGTAGAGTTCTGTAGATGTCTGTTAGGTCCATCTGTTCTAGTGTGTTGTTCAGTGCCTCTGTGTCTTTACTTATTTTCTGTCTGGTTGATCTATCCTCTGGAGTGAGTGGTGTGTTGAAGTCTCCTAAGATGAATGCATTGCTGTCTATTTCCTCCTTTAATTCTGTTAGTATTTGTCACATATGCTGGCGCTCCTGTGTTGGGTGCATATATATTTATAATGGTTATATCTTCTTGTTGGACTGACCCCTTTATCATTATGTAATGTCCTTCTTTATCTTTTGCTACTTTCTTCGTTTTGAAGTCTATTTTGTCTGATACAAGTACTGCAACACCTGCTTTTTTCTCTTTGTTGTTTGCATGAAATATCTTTTCCATCCCTTCACTTTTAGTCTGTGTATATCTTTGGATTTGAGGTGAGTTTCTTGTAGGCAGCATATAGATGGGTCTTGCTTTTTTATCCATTCTGTTACTCTGTGTCTTTTGATTGGTGCATTCAGTCCATTTACATTTAGGGTGATTATTGATAGGTATGTACTTATTGCCATTGCTGGCTTTAGATTCGTGGTTACCAAGGTTCAGGGGTTGCTTCTTTACTATCTAACAATCTAACTTCACTTTCTTGTTAAGTTATTGTAAACACAGTCTGATGTTTCTTTCTTTCTCTCCCTTCTTATTCCTCCTCCTCCATTCTTTCTATAATAGGTGTTTTATTCTTTGCCTTTAGTTGGTATTTGGATGGTCTGCTTTCTTTGCTATGATTTTTTTTTTCTCTGGTGACATCTTTTTAGCCATAGGTGTGCTTCACTCTAGAGCAGTCCATTTAAGATATCCTGTAGTGGTGGTTTATGAGAGGCAAACTCTCTTAACTTTCGTTTATCTGGAAATTGTTTAATCCCTCCATCATCTTTAAATGATAATCGTGCTGGATACAATATTCTTGGGTCGAGGCCCTTCTGTTTCATAACGTTAAATATATCATGCCATTCTCTTCTGGCCTGTAAGGTTTCTGTTGAGAAGTCTGATGATAGTCTGATGGGTTTTCCTTTGTAGGTGATCTTTTTTCTCTCTCTAGCTGCCTTTAATACCCTGTCTTTATCTTTGATCTTTGCCATCTTAATTATTATGTGTCTTGGTGTTGTCTTCCTTGGGTCCCTTGTGTTGGGAGATCTATGAGCTTCGGTGGACTGCGAGACTACTTCCTTCCCCAGCGAGGGAAAGTTTTCAGCAATTATTTCTTCAAAGACACTTTCTATCCCTTTTTCTCTCTCTTCTTCCTCTGGTACTCGTATAATGCGAATATTGTTCCGTTTGGATTGGTCACACAGTTCTCTTAATATTCTTTCATTCCTAGAAATCCTTTTATCTCTCTCTGCCTCAGCTTGCTCTGTACTCCTGTTCTCTGTTTTCTATTCCATTAACAGTCTCTTGCATCTCATCCATTCTGCTGTTAAGCCCGTCGATCGCTTGTCTGATTTCTGTATTGTCTTTCCTCAGTTCCCTCACTTCCTCCCTCAGCTCTTGCACATTTCTCTGTAGGTCCATCAGCATGGTTATGACTTTTATTCTAAATTCTTTTTCAGGGAGGCTGTGCATTTCCATCCCTTCAGACTCCCTCTCTGGGGTTGTCTGGTTGATTTTGGTCTGAACCATATTCCTCTGTCTTTTCATGGCTGTATAATTTGGTCACTGATAGTTGCCACGTGTGTCAGCTGGGCTCTTTAAGACTTTAAAAAGAGAAGAAAAAAAGAAAAAGAGAGGAAAAAAAAGAGAGAAAAAGAAAAAAAGAAAGAAAGAAAGAAAGAAAGAAAAAGGAAAGAAAAGAAAAAACAAAAACAAAACAAAAAACAAAACAAAACAAAAAAACAAAAAAAAATGCCCACCGGACGTAGATTCTGTGGGAATGCTCTAGGTGGCGCTATTGCCCCACTATTCCACAGCTGTGACTGTGCCGCTCCGCAGGGCCCTTTGTCACTCTTGCAGGGGTGGGAACGAATCTGAGGCTGTTGATCTCAGTGAGAAGTGTAAGTATGGTTACGCTTCCTCAGTCGCCAGCTAAGGCATCTGAAACTCCCCCGGACTCCCAGCCTGCTGGGCTGAGTGTGCTGGGGCGATCCGGCTCCTCCGCTGGGCTCCTGTCTCTTTAAGACTGCTGAAGAATCGCGCACTTTTTTTTTTTTCCTTCCTGGGAGCCGGCTGCAAGCACCCTGGCGCGTTCCCTGCTCAGATCCTGCCCCTCTGTCTCTCCAATCTCCGCTGCACTGCGCAATGTGGGTCAGGGCTCCCCGCGCAGATCACCGGGGCTGGCTACTTTGCGGGGTGTACTTCCACTCCCTCCCGGCTCTGAATCCTCTCCTCCCACCGGTGCGCTGGGGTGGGGGGGGGCTCGGGTCCCGCCGGGTCGCGGCTCCGTATCTTACCCGCCTCTTGGGGTGCCGAGTCCTCTCGGGTGTAGCTGCACGCTGTGCGCTTTCCTGTGTATTCTCGTCTCTCTTTTAGGAACAGATGTATTTTCTGTGTTTTCGTAGATAAATATAGTGTTGGGAGGAGATTTCTGCCGCCCTGCTCACACCGCCATCTTCCCAGAAGTCTCTTGTAGAATATTTTTTAATAATATAGTTCTTTAAAAATAATTCATTTCCCTTTTCTTGCCTAAGTTTCTCAGAAAGAACAACTGACCACTAGAGGTGTGGTCACGATTCATAACTAATCTCTATATGGTTCAAGTTTCTCAACATTGCTAAACTTGTGTTTTCACTAAGAAATTCCTGACTCTCCTGGACATCTTTAGAAACCATATTTTGCATTTTACATCATTGCTATGATTATTAAATACTTTTGTTATAGATGTGAATAGTATTAAAACTGCATGTAATTTTGTCTGAAGCTGTACAATCCAAGGATTGGACTCTTCATAAGCATATTTATTCTCTGACTTTCGACTCATGATGGGCTGAAGTGCTTTTCACTATTGAATCTCAAGGCTAGAACTTTTGGTATCTGCATGGCTGCATTTATATACTGTGTACAGCTAATCAACGTAAATGTAATCACGAGGGCATGGTGCAATTGTCCGAGTTAATGACTCTCTCAACATTATCAACTTACACACCTTTAACATTTATTTGGTTGGAGTAGGTATAATACTAAATAAAGAGCAGTTAAGAATCTATTTCTCCTTCCTGGAGTAGCAACTATGCACTGAGTTTTAAAAAATGAATCAGCAGATCTCAGATATTACAAAACCTACTGATGTGGTTTTTCACAAATTATTCTCATATCCCACTGTATTTTGCCCCACATTTAAATCTTTGAGGTCATATGAAACCAAAAACTCTGACACTTGTTTGGGAAGTGCCTGCCTAGATCAACAGCCACTTCTGCATCACCAGATTCTATAAAATCACAGAGAAAGGGGCAAAAAGGGAACCCAAGGGTATCATTTTTGGCTTGTACCAAGTAGTCTCCCCCTCTGCAAGCATTAGCCACAATAGATAGAATGTATTGATTTTCAGGGATCCTGAAAAGCAATAAAAATCACACAACAATCAACAGAGTTTACTTGGTTCAACTCTCATTTGTCAAACTTTGAAAATATAACCTCACGCCCCAAGAGTCAAGGTTGATTTTTTTTCCAGTTTTGATTTTTCTCAGTGACTTGGGTTTTTTTGTTTTTTTGTTTTTTTCTGGGTGGGGGAGGGGGGATTTGGCCTGAAATCAATTTTTTTTAAGATAACATCTAAACAATTTCAAGTTAGGCACAATACTTACATTTGTGACTAAAACCAAAGCAGAGGAATAGTTTTAAGTAGCCATTTCTGGCTATCACACCCATATTTTCTCCACTGTCCTTCAGAAAGGAGTTGGATGCATGAGAAATCAGGAAGCATAAAATCATACACCTGAAAGGAGTTTGTGTGTCAGGAAAAGGTCCAGCTCATTATTGCAAGGCAGGAAGGGAGCGGGTGAGGGCGGGGCAAGGGAGGAGCAGGAGGCCGGAAGGGAGCGGGTGAGGGCGGGGCGAGGGAGGGGCAGGAGGCAGGAAGGGAGCGGGTGAGGGCGGGGCGAGGGAGGGGCAGGAGGCAGGAAGGGAGCGGGTGAGGGCGGGGCGAGGGAGGGGCAGGAGGCAGGAAGGGAGCGGGTGAGGGCGGGGCGAGGGAGGGGCAGGAGGCAGGAAGGGAGCGGGTGAGGGTGGGGCGAGGGAGGGGCAGGAGGCAGGAAGAACAAAGCAAGCAAGGGGGGGGGAAAGAGTAGAAAACAAGGGCAAATCATTTCATTCTCTCGGTATTCTGTTAGGTTTTCAAGTCTCAGAACTAACAAGCCCCGTGCAACATTTAACTCAACCCTCTTTTTCAACTGCTGGGCTTGTGTTGATGAGATTAATGGTCTATAATCAGTCCTTTGAATGTACACGGATTTCTCAGGCCGAATTCAGCAGAACTATTAAGCAGAAGTAAGGATCTCATAAGATACACCTATAAGTTTTTCTTTATTTAGTGGTTGAAAGATGACAAATTCTCTTTTATTTCCTCCACTGACAGAATTATTCAAATTATAAATGTAGAAATATTACTTTAATTTGAACTAAATGCTAATGTTCTGTCTGCAAGGTAATCCAAAGTGGCAGTGTTAATGGGCATTCTATTTCTTTATCTGATCGAGAAATGGCTCTTTGAATCTCTCCAGAGACCCTGTAACATTTTATACCTGCTTCATCATCATTCATAAATATTCATAGACACATCTATAATTTTTGAGGCACTGAACAGAGCCCTGTCGGTGATGCAGAAAAATGCAGACCCTGTAAGGGCAGTATTCTGAAGGAAGTAAAGTGTGACTGTGGGACCCTCTGCTCCTGCCTGCCCGTCTCCGTGTCTCCTCCTCCCAGGTGTGCGGTGTCTTCCCAGAGCCCACTCCACCCCCCTACCCAATTCACTCTGCTTTCCTTCCTCTCCAGTCCCCAAACATCTTGCCACTAGGCTACAGTGACTGTAGTAATCTAATTTGCAAGCTCTTGTTAATGGTTTATAAGAGTTCTGTGTGTTCCCCTCCCCAGCAACATGCTTATATACTTGCATTTTTGCTTGAGCTTCCAGGGCTTTAATCTAAAAGGGAAACCTAACAGTCTCATAATGGGATTCACCAATTTTAAAACAGCTCAGGGCTAAATCACAGGCCATCTCATATCCAGCCACTTTGCAGAAAAAGCCACGTCATTCCACTTCCTCTTGCCTGACATTTGAAAAATCAGTAACTGACTTCACTTCTCCAAGTGAGTTTGCACAATGGTGAGCCCCCCCTGGAGCAACAGAAGCACGCTGTGCAGGTGACAGCCTTTGGGCGAACGCATCAGGTTTCAGTAGCACAACTGGCAGGAGTCTAGATGTATTTGTCACTCTGACAGCACTGCCAGCGTACATGCATCTCAACCACTACATCTGTTGAAAGGGGCATGTGTCCCAGGCCAAACATGAGAAGTACCTTCAGTAGTTAGAGATTCCAGGGGAGGAGGATTCAGAAGAACATGCATTCTTCAAGGGCCCTAAACCTAAAACTGCTAGGACTAAGACCAGAAATATCTCTAGGGGTCCATTTGCTGCTGCCCTGATACCTCCCCACTTTGCAGACCTCCTGGCATGATCCTCTTTGGCCCCTCATTCTCTATAATCTTAGCACGCAAGTTGGACCTGATGCAAAAATATCTAAGAAATGTATCTTTCTTTGTCATGCAGAGCTTTGGGGCTACAGAATAAGACATTTGCAGGCCCAATTATTTTTCAAAGAAAGAATGAATCTGCAACTACTTGGGGAATTTTTCTTTTTTCTAACTCCTCTTGCTTCAGATATCTATTGTATAGACCTGTTTGGTGGTACCTTTTTGTACAAAAGAGTGTTTTGTCAGTATTTGTCCCTTCCCAAGTAACTGTGGAGCCATCTGGCATGCAGTAAACAGGTTTATGCATTAGCTGACTGTGCTCAGGAAATCTAGCAGTGAGCAATTAATTTTATCCCTGAATAATGCAGTGGAAATTATAATCTATGAGACATAAATGGACAGCATTGGAAAACACTGTGGGTCTACAGATGTAGAGGTTCCTATGCATTCACTCAGATCAGAGATTAAATCAATGTCAGATTATCTTGTAGTTTATGGATCCTAGTTGGTTGCATAAACGGCAGCCCACTGATCATAAATTCCACACACTCTTCTCTTAATGACCTTAATGGATTGCCATTATTTTACTGTGCTATCATTCAAAAAAAGCCCATCTGGTATTCATAAATACATGCAGAGGAGGGTGGACTTTGACATTTATAAATTCAACTGAAGACTATTCTGAGTTCAGGTGGCATGAGGAGCTTTCTCTGGTAAAACAATTTTTCCCTTCAATGAATTCCCAAAATTCCTTGAATAGATCAATCAACCCAAATACCCACCATCAGGAACTGTCTAAGTAAATCATGTTTGTTTTACATGATGGACTATTAAATTCAAGTCTTATGAAGACAGGTGACACAAAGATGACAAAACTTCATATGTGTCATAATCTCTACCGTCTAACAAAACCGCATAGACCTGTTGGCAGTGACTGTCACTCTCTTGGTCTCAGTTTCCTCGTCTCTATAATGAGAAGTGTCCCGGTTTGAGTTCTCCCAGGCATAGCCTGATCAAGGATTTGTGTAGCAGCAATTTCTCAGGACAGTGACTGCAGGAAGCAAAGTAAAGGTTGAGGAAGTGAGATTCAGAAAAAGAAAAAAAGGTGTTCTTCAATGATTTAACCTTGTGGAAAAGTGGAGATAAATTCTGCCAGAGCTTGTCTGCGCTGATCACTTCTCAGACTTGTCCACTAGGGTGTTTATCCACCAACACCTCTCTCTGACTGCTTGCCAGTTGCTCCTGGGACACTTAGTGCTATTCCCGTGGACCAAGCGTACGTACTTCCAGCACAGGAGAACAGAGGGCTCAGGAAACCGTCTGAGCACAGGAGAGCCGACTCTCCAGTGGGCTGGGAGGTCTAGCAGGGAGCCAAGAGCGTCTCCTAGAAGATAAGGGGATCAGATGACCTCTAACAGGCCTCCAATCCACGGAAGCTTGTCAGACAGGGATGTTACTGAACGACCCTGCACTACATCTTTAGAAGTTTCTACAGTAAGATTTAGAAGGCAAAAAGTAAGTAGAGGGTAGGAAGTTGGCAAAATTGCTGCCTCGTTTGGGTTTCCCAGAACTGACTGGTCAGAGATTCAGGTACAAATCGTTGAGCTGGAAGATCATCCCAGGAAAAATTGTAGCAGTACAGGGAAGTGAGAGAGGTAAGGGAGAACTGCCATAGAGTGTGCTATTAATTAGGATTAGTTAGCACAGTTGGAAATGAGCCCTCAGGCCCACTGGGGAATTCTGGAAGGCAGTGGGGGCTGTGTCCTGAGGTCTTCTGTAGGAGAGCTGAGGGGCCCAGGTGCTGCTTCACCACCTCCCACCCACCAACGGCTGGAGACTGCTTCAGTGAGGACACTGACTCCCCAGTATCTCTGGCCAACACCGTGGGTGGCAGAGGAGGCTTCCTGGTACTGCTCAGTAGGGAAGCGGCCAAAGAGCATCCTCAGGCCAAGGGGTTAGGTGCTTGGCCTAGAAGTCAGCCAGCTGGCATGGAAATGGTGAGGCACGTGGAGGAATGGGGACACCAGGAGGGTCTGCTATAGAGGAGGCTAATTTCTCAAGGCCTTCTGGTGGTACAGAAGCACTTGGGGCCCTGTGATGTGCTATGTACACATCCTGCAGCTTGCTGCATTAATCTAGGGAGCCACCAGGAAGAAGCAACAACACAAACCTGAACACACTCGAGCCTACTGCCTAAGGGTCCCCTTATCACCGTGGCCAAGTTATCTTCATCTTTTTCACACTTACCATGATAGTATTGTCTCCGCCACCCATTCAGAACTGATGGAACCCTTTTTGATTCTGTAAAGCAGTGACTTGTCTTCCCAACTGTACTGTGTCTGCAGAGCAGAGCCTCTGTCTTGCTCTCCTATTCCTCTCTTGGTGCCTCGCACATGGCATTGGTCCACACATATGTGTTTCCTTAAGTAAACTATAATAATTAAAGAAAAAAAAACTAAAAGGGAATATGCTCCTTAAAATGGCATCTATGGCTCCCGGAAATGTTTTCTGCTTTTCTTTTGCTTTCTTTCATTTTTAACTTTTGATTTTTATGAAAGTACTATGTGTCTTTTTAGAGAATTTGGAAATTATTAAGAGTAATTTTCAAAAAACCTCCTTGTCTTTCAATGATGAAAGCAAGAAAACAGACTCCTTCTTAAAATCTAATTTAGCTCTACACCTATAACTGGATTGCACAATATCAGAATGTTTCAACTTTCAGACCACATGGCAATTGGTTAATTAAGTGATATTTATTTTTATATGCCCACCTAACATAGCAATGCCATATTTCAACAAAGAAAAGAAATGGTAAGATTTGAACAGATGACATAAATAACGCATCCATGTAATTTTCAGCCTTTCAAGGGTTCTCTACCTTGCTGCTTCTGGACCTCTCCAGGTAACATAGATACTTCCAGGTACAACGTTTACCTGACTTAGTTTGGAAACCGAAATACACTTTTAGTGCTAAGCTTGAGAAGGAGCTTTGAACTGTAATGACCCTCTTTAATTTCAATATATCATTATAACTACCAATTTAGTTTATCATGTTTTAGAGAACTCTAGGTTTCAGTCAGCACATTATTAACAATTAATGGTCAGATTTAGGAACTCTATGGAATCAATCATTTATAAGCAGTCTTTGGTTTTCACTGAAATATTTATGGATGATAAAATTATTTTGACAAGACAAAGTTTGACATGGAGGCCATTTCTGACAACGTGACATGCTTCCATAGAAATTCCTGGGTACAATTAAAATAATGTAAAAAGATGAGCCAGAGGAAATGGAAATTCCATTTCAAACTCTTCAAGGAACAGCAGACATCTAATATGAACATTCACATGATCAGACAGACAACATGTTCTCAAGATGAGACCAAAAGAAGCAGCCAAGAAGAAAGCTTGAAATAATATAGGAGAAAATGAAACTATTCTCCAGTGTCTTAGCAAACAGATACTTGGATATTTCTACAGCATAAGAATGGCACTCAGTCAAAAAGCTGGTAACACACCTGAAGATTCAAGTCAACGTTATTTTTTAATATAGACCACCTAGCTCTCCCATGACCAAATCGCTATGCAAAAACCAACCGCATTGTTATGCAATACACTGTAGCAGAGATCATAGATGGTTAAATTAAGAATGTGCACACAATGGGCATGGTCAGTTGGGGTCACCACCTTGCAAAACACTGGAAGAAAGAGCTGCCTTTCAAGCTCCTTTCTATAACATATGTATGAAATTAGCCTCTATGTCCTGGTAGCATTGCCAAACGAAAAGGTTTTGGACCACTGGAGTTTTCCAAATAGAGGAATATCAGGATCAGAATTGTGCTTGGGGTTAAATTTGAAATTTTAACCTAATTTCATAAGTATGCCCACAAAAACCCAAGCAGAAGCCATTCATAAATGGGGTGAGGTCACAGTGATCTGCTGCTGACTGCTAGGTGGCTCACACCTCCAGAAAGCCCATGGCAGGTCAAATCAACAAGGCCTTCATGTCCAGCAGCCATTACATGTTAGCTGGGGGGCAGAATTAGGTCACGGTGCAATGAAAGGTAGCAGCTTACTTTCTTCCCATATCATCCCATAATATAAACCATATCTAGATAAATTGGAGTCAGCTAAAACTTTCTGGAACTAGTCTGAACTTGTTTAAACTTGTTTAACTGTAACATACGACTCCTTGAGTGTGTGAAATGTTAGAAAAAATAAAAATATTTTATTTTATGGCTCTGATATATAGATTTGCAGCCTCAGTAAACTCACATTAATTTAGAATAATTAGGCAGAAGTGAAATATCCAGAATGTAGAAATGCTGACATTATTTTAAGCACATATATATAATGTATTATATAATTACACTGTTTCTGACGAGAGGCTGTGAAACACTCTAGCTGTAATATTAATGAAACTTTTCTACTTTTTAACATTAATCATATGCCAGTGACTTGTTCAAGTGATTTCAGAATAGAGGAAAACAATTAATTTCCTTGAGATTTTGGAGACAATGCTGGCCTGGCTTTATTAGTAATGTGCCTAAGGAGTAATTAATTATTTTCTACAGAGGGTACAGAATTTCCAACTAATAAACCCTATGCAAGGGGTCACAGATTTAAAATTAGTAAAACTAGAGTTTTATTAGAGTAGTTATTCCATCTCCAAGATGATTCGTTTCAGGAGGAATAGAGTTCAGATTCCATCATAACAATACTAATGTAAGATTTAATTCTCTGAGCTTGTGAACAATGAATCTGACAATGTGGGTGTTCACAAAACCAGGGCTAATCCTGCCACCCTGGAGGGAGCATCGCTTGTATTTCCCAGTGTTGATCCCTTCTTGCTCCCAAACAGGCTCGTTTCCAGCATATTCAGGATTCCTCCCGGACAGCCCTTTCAAAAGCATCCCATCCTCTCCTTTTCATCCAATATCCCACCAGGCCAGTCTCTTGCCCCTCTCAGCAGCACCCCACCACACCCTCCAAACTATTCTGGATATCTCCCCCAAGCACAGTTCTGATCTTGATATGCCTCTGTTCGGAAAAGTCCAGTGGTCCCCACTGCCTGAGGTGTCAAGTTCAAACTCACGCACAGCAGGTGCACACAGGCAGAGTGACGTAGTTGTGCAGTTGTGTTTGGCCAGTGACAAAAAAAAAATTACACTCATTTCTGTGATTTTGCTGTTAATACCCTCATCTGTTGAACTGGGATAGCTTCCATGACCTGAATTTCAAAAATAATTAGGAACACTAATTAAAAACACGGAAATGAAAGTGCTCTGAAGAATGTAAAGCTCGAAACACATGCAGGCTGTCATTATAAGTATTTCTGGAAAGCCCGTAGGATGCTTTTTTCGCTCAGCAAAGTTCTGATAGCCTCCGGTTTCTCGGCTTATCAAATATAACATGAGGTGACACATTTCCTTCACTGGTCCTTAATTTCTGTGCTGATAAGCTAAAATAAGACACACTTAGCCTCTTGCTGTGCAAACCATTATTATCCTTGTGCATAATTATTGAGCTTACAGATTTTGTAATTCTTCCCTTACATTTGACATTTTACTTGGTACTCCGTATCCAATTTTTGTGTAAATCAATTCAATTTAATCTCACCATCAGTCTCTTGAAAACAACAGTTTCAGAACACCAGGCTTCAAAGTGTCTCTCATTCCCCTGCCTTCTCTGACTCTTCTCTTGGTATTTCCAACATTCATATGGTGTCTTGGGAGATCACACGTCAAAGAGAGGATGCAAAAGGCCCTAAGAAACATTCCAAGAGGCTTGTAAACCTAATTTCTGAGTCCTTACAAAGAGTCACATTTATAAAATGTGCACCAACAAAAGCTTAGGTACCTGTTATGGTGCATTAAGCTTAATCCTCTGCAGACTTTTCTATTAGACTGACCTCCAATTTGATTAGATGTAGGAGATCCCAAGACATTAAAGTTGTCTAAAATGGGTGGACACACACGCATACGCACACACAGTCTAGCTGTTTGAAAACCATGCAGAGGAGATACTGGCAAAAGTTTCTCAGGGTTTGAACTTGGCAGTTTCCACCTTCTGCATTTATGTGGATTCTCATGTGCCAGATAATTTTGTTGTCTTTTATTCTTCCTCAGCCAAGAGACAAAAATGGAAGGCGGAAAAAAAAAAGGAAAGGAAAGGAGGGGAGGGGAGGCGGAGACCAGACAAGAGAATTTTTACAGGTTTAAAAGAGTGAGATGACAGTAAAAAAGCCATCTCTGGAAGGGCCAGGCCTAATGCACCCTTCCCATCACTCACAAAAAGGATAGCTTAAGCGGTCATTCATTTCCTGAGGTCCCTCCAATGCTGATTTTCAGTGCCACTCATGAAAAAGAGGTTCTCTCTGCAGCTGAGAAATATCATAAAATTATAATAAAATATTGTTGTTAACACATATATTCATGAGTTAGCATGAGCCTGCCCTGCTTTTGCATTAAGGCTCAGAGTAGTTCATCCAGGTTTAAAATGTACTGAAAGGCAAACATTTGACCTTTGCTCCCTTCCATTCCGCATGTAGAGATATTGGTAATTAGGCTCGAAGCGTCTATGTAATATATGTCTAAACTGTCTAATGTTCCCTCCCCATGGTTGCTGCTGTCACTTTACACCGCACTACACAGTAATGACAAAATATGAGTTGTATTAAGAGTCTTGACAGAGGACATGAAGTATAATTTTCAAAGGAATGAAGCAGTTAGAACCTTCTTTAGTATTGCAAAAAAGCCGTAGTAGGTGCATTTAGAAATACATATTATTAATCTTTTTGGTCTTTGCATTTGGATGATACATGAAAAGGGAGATGCAGTGACAAACACTTATCATTAAGATAAAATATGTTTCTTCCCTGAAAGATTTTCGAAAGTTATTCTAGTTTGTAACTCACCTGGCCTGACATGGTGGACAAAGAAACTGAAATCAATAAACAAAGGAGGGAAAGTGAAAGCCAGCTGAGCTGCATTATAAAACATAATCTACATCACACCAGCACATTAATTTAGAAGAAAATTAGCAAGGTTCTGTTAACAGAATAATGAATAGTTCCAAAGGTTTACCACATCAAAAAGCCCTAATTGTGTTCATTAATTCCCAGCCCAACATTATTATGGGAAAACCAAATGTGACCAAAGAAATAATGTGCCTCATAGTCTCAGAAACCGGTGCAAATGCTGGCTTCTCCAATCCATTTACTTTGCCATGTACCATCTGAATTTCTATGGCAATATGATGAATACCATGGTCTCTAAACAAGAGGACAGGTGTTGATGTGAAATATGATTTTCAAGGCTTGTACAGGGTGAGGTTGAGAACATATGTGACTTTATAGGTCAAGGTAGAGTTACAAAGGGAAAAAAAAGGTTATAATCAAAGAATTTATACCCTCTAGTGTGGATTTAAATGCGTGACACCCCAATATGAACAAGAATCTAGGCTCTCAGAAGAGCTATAATTCAATGAAAAACAAAATCAGTCCAATTGATAATTTGAGAACATGAAGACAAACTGTCCAGATGAGTGACTGGCGTTTTCCCTTCTCGAACTGGTTGTTTTGGTGGTATTAAACTCAATATTGATGTCTGTGTTCTGGCGGAAATAAGTTTCTCTGTTGTAATTTTTCATTTTTAATAATATTAGCTCAAATTTCTCCAGTGTCTCTTATCCCATCAGCTCAAAGCACTTTTCAAACCACTAATGAATTACACTTCCTGACATTTCAGCAAGGCAGAAAGCAGCATCCATTTTCATTGCAAAATGCTTCACTTCTAGCAGCACCAGCCATTAGAGAATAGCCACAATTTTTAAAATGTATTTTGTTATTATTTTCTCACTTCCCATTTTATCTCCTGCTTGATAGGTAAATCTGAGGCATTAAGAAGTTTCACTGGATCATCCAAAAAGGGAGAGAGAGATCTTCTACCTTCACTAATTTTCATCTGTCCCATATCTTATATTATCCACAGGAAACTGATCCATTCAGTTTCCAGAACTCCCCATGGCAGGACAAAAACAAAGAAGATATGTCCCAAGTGCGATCTCTTATCACTAGGCATCTCCATTATCTTTTCAGTATTCATCAGCATGAAACATAAAGCATGGAAAAGAACAGGGTAGGTGACAAAAGTTATTTCCCAAAACTGAGTAACTCATTGGCAACATCATCCATTATACTGTGCGAGAGAAAGCGATTGTCAAAAAGAACAATGTTGATTTCAGGTCCACTTAAATTTCAAGTCACTTCTTTTAAGAAATCTATCCTGAGTGGTTCTTTGGAGGTTTATAAACAAATGAGATGAGATAAGAGCTATGAATGAGTCCATTTGTTCCCACTTCAAACAGTCTAATAGGACAAGTTCTACAGTTATCATTTCTAAAATTTTGTTTCTTAAAACTTTCCCCCAAGGATAAAGGATTACTTTTATCTGTTTTATGTCCACTGCATTGACCATATTAAACTGTGTAAAATAACCGTGATACTGTTGCTTGCAACTTACTTCCTACAATTACTGCATTTAGGGGCTTAATTGCATGTTTCTATCACTAGAAAATTAGATACTTTATTCTTGTTAAAGCACATAGCGCTTCTATTTTTCCTCTAGGGCAAAAAGAGTTGGAAGAATGTCCCAACTGACAGAAGTATGGCTCCATTTACCTATGAAGGGCAGAGTTGCACAGGCAAGAATGGGGAGGAAGGAGGACTTCGTATTAATCTCAGAGGCCAGATGTTTCCGCTTTGTACCACATGGAGCAGAAGGGAAGAGGAGAGCAGCAGAACTCAGTAGCAGCATGGAACAACTTACTAGAGTTTACTGCGTCAGACTCTACAATATCATGGAAATACTCATACAATATCATGGAAATATCAAATCTCAAACTATCAGACATTTTCATAGTCAACTGGTAGCCTGAACATTTTCTGAAGTCAAATTGAGATCCTATAAAAATTATACCATAACATAAAAAAAATACAAAATTGTACCATAACTGCTCCCCATTTGCAGGTAGAGAGAAGAACCAGCTTTGTAGCTCACCCAGACAGGCATAGCATGTTTCAAAACACACACCAGAAAACAGAATGAGATGGAAACACATTTCCTAAGCCCCTACACAAACCAGTAGTTACTCCCCATCAACACCAGATGGCCTTCCACAGCCAAGTGTTCATTTAATTTTTCCCCCACTTTAAAGAAAAGTGACAGATACTCAGAATGTGGAAATAAACTGAATGTACAGGTTTTGTAAGCATGTTTAGATGAGCATATCAGCCCCATTTAAAGCCATAGAGAAAAGCAGAGACTCCCTGTGAAGTTTTTCTCTAAAGAGCTTGGCCTATTAGTTTATTGACAGGATCCTGTTACATCTTGATATTCGTAACAATTTCCTTTGGAAATAGAAAAATGGATATTACTCTTTCTATTTGACTAATGGAGATCGATGTGATACATAGAAATCAAGTTCATGGCTTGAAGTCAGTGAAAGAAAAAATAGAATTGGAGAGAATAGAAATTACTTGGACCTTGGAAACCTAAGTAAAAATTGGATAAAATATAAAATAATAAAGTCACCAATATGTCATTTTCTCTCTTCTTTGTGAAATTACCTTTCAGAGAAAGATCAGTCTCAGCCTCCAAGCAAAATATGTTAAGATCCCATGGTAAAATACACTTTGTACATTTTATTCTTACATTCCTACGCTCTCCCTTCGCTTATTGTTCTTTAGATGTTACTAACTCTGGAGCATGTGCACATTCGATACTTTACTCCAGCTGGAGAGCACTGAGGTTTATCTGTTGCCATTAGTTCAGACTCACCATGAATAATCAAAGCATATTAAGATGGGTTTTCCTTGAAAAGTTACCATTCTTTCTACTGAAGAAGTAAAACACATCAGGTAATGCATTTGGTGCACACTGTTAAAGGGCATACATTAGACTTCTCCAGCATGTTTTCTGTGGTTGTAACAGGCAGTTAAAACAATGTCACCAACAACTGTCACTGACAACAGTTAATGCTTTTTATTCCAGTGATGTGTGTTACTTTAAATATGGATGAGTTGCCCAAAAGAAGAAAAAATAACCCAGTAGCCTTAAATTGGTGTACATTTTGCATCTTCACCAAAGTTGGCTTTTGGCTTGCAAACATCTTCACTTCTTGTGTTCATTCGCTTAACGTTGTACCAAAATGCCTTAGTTCCACCTTGTCTGAGTGATTCCAAAGGGCAGGGGCCATAGCTTTCCTTAACCTCTCTCTGTCTCATTAGACCTAACACGTTTTGAGCCAATTTAGAATCAGAGAAGTTGGGTAAATGAGCAAATTTGGTGTGTTAAATGAACGTGTTAACTTTTCACATCAAAACAAGAAAAAAATTTGCTTTTCTTCCGGGTATTTGACAGAGCTGTGGGTAAGTTTTCACCAACTGACAGAGACAGGAGTCATACCCCGTCAAGCGCTCTAGGTTCTGGCTTGACATCAGAGGACCATGGCCAATTATAGGTCTTACTGTGGCCACACAGCATGGGAAGCACATGTAGGACCTAGAAGAAATGAGCAAACCTAGTAAAAACCAACTCAGAAATCATGGGCATAAGTGAAGAAGATTCTGGGCTCTAACAGATATATAGATAGAGATACAGATACATACACACATACAAATATATATATAGATTTTTAGATCATATATATAAGATATATATACATATATATGACAGGGATATATATATACACACACACACATATATCTTTAAAAATCTTGAAGATGTATATATAACTTTATATATCTCTAGGAGATACATATATATCTTTATATATGCCTGTCTTTAAAAGCTCAGAAAACTTCTACGTTGACCTGCCTTGTACACCTCAGGAGGTATCCTTCCTTCCTGAAGATAAGCTACTCAGCTTAACAGTGATGAATGCCTCCTGTGTTTCTGCTCCATGTGGAGAAACACAGACATAATGGAACAAAAAACAAGAGTCATAGAAAAGGAACATAGGACCAAACCAGCTGCTGCTTTATTTCCTTATTCTTCACATGCAAAAATAGTGCCTTCTCCCTGAAGTCACTAAACAGGAGAGAAGGTAGAAGTGGTAATGCCTAAGAGCTATTATTTTTGCAAGGAACAAGAAAAGACATTTCTCTGACTTTTTTTTTTGGTGGTGGGAGGGGGATAATGTATTCTGGCTAAGCTTCTCTTTAACATATGATTTTGTCCTTTAGCTCAAAGGAAGAAAGACAATGTATACCTGTATGTTTTATTTAGGAACATGGATCCAGATTTGAATTCCTGCTCTACTACCTACAAATTTTGTAATTCTGGACCACTTTACTTTCCTTAAGTGCCTGTTTTTATAAAATAGGGATAATACTTTAAAGAGTTTAGTTTTAGAGTTAAATTTGGGGTTATGGTGAGCATTTATATAACATGGTGAGTAAATGAGATTTTATGCATGTAGAGGGCTTTCTACCATGCAGAGAGCATAACAAGTGCTAAATAAAATGTTGGCTTTTCTTATACTCCAAGATAAATGAAGGCTCCATCTACCTTTTCTCACATTTTGGGGATTTAGCATAAGGCCACAACTTCTAATTTACAAAATGGTTTTTTCATCCTAATTAGTATCCCAGAAAAATTAAAGAAAATTACCTGGTTCACAAATGATCAAAATCAAAGCATTTTTTAGCTTCTTCATCAAGAGCCTGTTTTGCAAAGAGCCTCGCAAAGCACCTTCCGTTCCTTCGTCCCTGCCTCCTGCCTGCCCCTTCCTTCATCTTTTCCTCCCTCCCTTCTCTTGTTCCTTCCATTTTTCCTTTTTATCTTTCTATGCAAATGTCCCTGTATTTACTCCCTAACTCCTTCATTTGCTCCAGAGTCTCTGTCACATCCAAAGAAAACATAACAAACTCCCTTCCAGATTTTTTAAGTGAAACACCATGAGAACGAACATGTACATGACTTTCTCACTTTGGGGTGTAAGTACGGAGTCACAGAGCACATGTATCCTCAACTCTCATAGTTTAATTTGTATGGCCCTGACTGCTAAGGTATTTCAGCTCCTTTTCAAATATCCATTGACCACTGGGTTTCCTAAAATGCTTATGCAAGTCTTCTGGCCATTTTGTTCCTACAGGATTGCTGTTCTGTTTTTATTCTTGACACAAGCCATTTGGCAGTTATGTGTGAGGCAAATATCTTTTCCTACTCTGTGGCTTGGGTTTTGCTCCGTTGTGGCATTTTTTTTTTTTTATTATGAGCAGGAGTTCTTAATTTTAATGTAGGAATTCTGTTAATCATTCCCTTTATGATTAGTGCTTTTTACGTCTTTTAAAAGAAATTCCTGCCTGTCCTGATTTTATCAGTTCAATTCTCCTCCCCCTCAGTTTTCATAGATGGAATTTACCAGGCACTTGAAAGCTGCTGATTCACCCTGGATTCAACAAGGCTAAACCCTACTTAGAACAATACTTTCCCATTAAATGGAAACTGCTTCAGTGGTAGAAATAATATTTTATCCTTTTATTTGCATGATGGCATTGTCAAATACTCTCATGCTTGTAGACCTGTAGATTTGCTGGTTTAAGGCAAAACCCTTCATACAAAGTCATCAGTAAAAGATACATTCCTAGTGATTGCTTGATGCTTGATCTAAGAGAAAATGTGGCAGAAATACGGGTTCTTCACTAGGTACAGTGGTAAGACAAAAGAAGTGGCAGGATCACTAAGGTTATCAGTCAGGGTGCTTCAGTTTTATTCAGGAAGTGAGATTTTCCTCAATGCTAATAAAGAAATTTAAAAATAATTGGTACCATCCCAGCTCTAAAGAGGTTTAATTTTTTTTAAAGAACAGAGTAGCAAAACATCTAGGATGTGGTTAAAATCTCATGGTATCATTCAGCATTTTTCTGCCTCGTCCATACCACCAGAGAAGTATAGTATTCTTTCTATGGCTTTTAGTTTTAATAAACATGGTCAAGGCTTCTTCTTAAAAGATACCCTCTTCTTACCTATGGAGTGAATGTGCCATGCTCCACTTAGGAGCTCACCATCCTTGTACCATGATTAATGTTTACCCCTGGGCTCGAAACGCCCATTCAGACCGCCAAGGCTTATAGGCACAAATCAGGAAAATACAGCCACAAATCATTCTCCCTAAATAAAAAGGTCAACTGAAATTAGTTCATTTACAGAACTCATTGAAATTAGCCGCATGTTCTTAAATTGCTTCTTGATTGAGGACAGTTACCTCATTAATTCTAAACAACCTGAGAAGACTATTAAAATCTTACAGAAAAAAACTGGCCAAAGGACAAGACGCACCATACACTCTGCCTCAGGGGCACATGGCAAATTCCAGAAAACATATACATGGAGAGAGACCCCCAAGGGAAGGGAGTTGAACTTCCCAAATCCTCATCTTCTCTTTTCTTTTTCCCATTTTTTTGTGCTTTCATTTTTACAGCCAGAGGGAGCTTCCTAAACCCCAGACCTTGTCATACCCTTCTCCAACTCAGTGGTTCTGCTTTACCTTTAAATAGAGCTCTTGAGAATCAGACTCTGGCTTCCTCTCTACCTGCCCAGTGAGTCTCCACCACAAGAGCCTTTTGATCTCTGAGTCTGCCATTCCCTGGCTCACCTTGGAGGCCCTTTTACATGCTTTTCCCTCTGCCTCCCAAGCATAGGCTAATCTCTACCCATCTTTTCGGACTCAATTCAAGTGTCCCTTTGTCTGAGAAGCCCTCTCTGAATCCAACAAGCTGCAATTGGTGTCTCTTTTCTGCAGTTCTTCTCGCCATAGTCCCCATCACACTGACACCATTGCCTGCTATTGGCATCTGGATCACCCATAACACATTTTGTACAGACAGAGACTATGTCTTATGCACCATCTTAGTCCTCGTACAGTTGCCGTGCCTTGGTGGGAACCCAATAAGTAGTTGAGTGAGCGGACAAAGGAATGATTGGCTCAGCGCTTAGCCAGTCCCCTCTTGGTATGGAGCTGTGTTCTTGTGGG
Organism: Smutsia gigantea; assembly: GCA_032199065.1. Lineage (NCBI taxonomy): Eukaryota > Metazoa > Chordata > Mammalia > Pholidota > Manidae > Smutsia > Smutsia gigantea. The sequence continues at coordinate 425,489 of JAVSCE010021529.1, forward strand.
GGACACGTGATGTCACTGTGCTGGAACTGATCCTCAAGAAGCATGCAGTATTTCACTGGAGAAGTGTCATGCACACATGTCACTGGACTGTAAGGTACCAAAAGGTTCCTTCCAGTTATGAGAGTTCTCAAGAGCCAGTAACTGTTTTCACTTTGAGGCATCCAGGAATCCTGGTGTGGGAGAAGGCGGGTGATATATTACAGTTCATTTGAATAGCAACTGATGATACGTAGGACTTGGATAAGAAAAAAGGAGGACAGGGAAGGGCATTCTGATTACAGGGAAGGAACAATATGAGCAAAGAGCCAATGGGAGACTTTTTCATACATTCTTTCATCATTCACTTATTAATCAATCATCAAAACATTGTTGAATATCTCCCTCCTGTGGGTGGGGACATTATGCTAGACACTCGATACTTAGTAATGAGTTCAACAAATTCAGTCTTTGCTCCAATAACATTTTCATTAAGAGGCAAGAAAACCATTTTATAGCTAATTATATAATTATTATCTACCTATCATTGTAAAGGTATTATATACTATAGATAAGAGGAATGTCATGCTTATCAGGAAAGTGAGATTGAGGGAGGATATTTTTATAATGGGTGAAATGTGAGCATGGTTTAATCCTGGTAGCAGGTGGAGAAGATAAAAGTTAAGATACAAATGAAAGAGTAAGTAACCAATAGGATAATATCCCATAAAAGGCAGAAGGGGATGCTCTCTTGAGAACATGGATGACTTTAGATGAAAAAAACATAAAAGTAAGAGAAGATGGACCTGGGTGTAGGGTCTGGAATTCCATCTGGAATTGAGGTTGCACCCGTATTGCTATTTCTCTATGAAATTGGAGACCAGATAATTTTCTGATGGTAAAACAGAAAGTTAGAGAAGGGAATGCTGTCAGAGGTTGGAAGAGCATGAAAATGGGCATTTTTTAAAATAAAAATGCAGTTCAGTTTGACTTAGGATTTCAGCTGTGGGAAATTAGATGGTGACTAGAAATTGGAGCCAAATTTTAGGGGGCATTGGTTGTAAAGCTCAGTGTGCTGGCCCTTCAGCTCCTGGCTGCCTTATCGGAGAAGCAGGAAAGGAACATGTAGCTAAAAGCTACTTTTTTTTTAACTTAAATAAAGGAGACTTTTTTTTTTAACACCTTTATTCTTTGTCGTGGTAGGGGAGAGGAAAAGGTCTTGTCTTCCACTCTGTGATACCTTGGGGCCGGTGAGAGAAGAAATTCTTGGAAGAAAGGAAATCACAGAGCACCTCTTGCTGAAAAGGTACAGAGGCCACCCCGTAGTCTCTGCATGATCAGGGACAGAGACGTCCCTTTTCAGTGGTCTGCCACAGAGGATCAGAGGGCAGCCCCACTACTGATCTTAGAGACCGTTTCATTCATTCAGTTCAGATCTCAGTTCAGAAACACTGCTAGGAAGTGAGAACCCACCACAACATGCGTCACGAGGCCAGGGTTCCGGTGCTCTTCTGGGTATGGCCTTCAGGAGATCACTTCAATCCCATTTTCTTCATTTATACAAAGGAATCCTATGATTTATCCAATGTTTGAGTACTTTACATTGCAGACATTGCTAATCCCCTACTTCCATCCTCAACAGGGCCTGTAATCAGTGGTGTTTTATCCATGACTTTCCACACCATATAGTTAAAGGAATTTTATTTGGCTGTCTTACGACAGCCCCTTAATTCTCCTAATCAAGTTTGTGTCCTCTCGATCCTGTCATGAGATTTTATCTATTTTGAAACATAAGAAAGTACATCACCCAATAGCAGGAGGACAAATGTGGTTTGGGGAAAAGGTAGAATAATATTTTCTATTTTCATCCTAATCTGTCTCTGTGACGGCTTCGACTGTCACTGCCTTTCACTCTACAGATCGCCTGGGAGCCAGTGTCTTCAGGGGCCAATCTCTGTCTCCCAGGCATCATTTCCTGGATTATTCACTATCAGTCTTTGACATTTTTTTCTCTGGGAGCATCCCCTTGAACATAAACTGAAAATACAGATAAATACCTCACCATATCTTTAACTGGACTTGGGGAAATCATCTCAGTGTTCCTGGTCCTGAAATGCTAAGATGTAAAAAATAAAAAGCACAGATGTGAGTCCATTCAGCATCCTGGCATGCTCCTGAGCTTTACCTAGACCCTAGCTGATGACTTCGGAGCGGATCATGAGGACAGGAACTGTAGAACAGATGTCTGTTTGTTTGCCTGTATAATTATGTACAAGATTATTATTGTTCTCTAAGGCTACACACAGGCACACACATTCGGTATTTCAAAATATGAAGCATTCTGGGGAAAGCTTGAATAGTGGGTGCCCCACCACGCCTATCTGTGCACCTTCCCCCACCCCCAAGTGCTGCTTGCAATAGAATAGCCTTGAAGTTAATTTTTCTATCATATCTACAGATCCTTTTATGTCAAACTACATGGTGTCAACCCTAGAGGAGACAGACTGACTATAAAACTGCCTGTGCTCTGGTTGAGTTTTTAATTTAGCCCCAAATTTCAATTTCAGACAGCCCGAGGCTGGCCTCCCTAGTTACCAATGCTCTCAACATCTAAAGGCCCTTTGCACCCTTTATAACCTTTGGCTACCTCATTACCCTCTCTGGCATAAATATGAGCATTGAGTAAATGAGTTTGAGAGAAAATGGAGCAAAGCAATCCATGAGACTGCTGGAGAGGGCTTTCTACTCCACCATCCCCAACTTGGTGACAAACTGGTCAGTGTAACAGGAGTGTCGAGATAATTAGTGGGAAGGCTCTTCATGGCTGTGTAATTTCCAGCACATCTTAAAAAATTTTTCTGCCCCTGACACTGTGTTCCAAGGTTATTTTTTTAATGAACTGGCATGTGTGAAATATTAATCCTGACACATAAAAATGGAACCACCCCTGACAGGGAAGCCCAGTGTGGTTTTTCAAGCCTCATTCTTATTATTTTTAACTCGCAGTTTTTATATGCATATGATGTAGTCTGGAGACATCAAGGAAGCTGGACTCCAAAAATACAAACTCAAACTGTTCAGACAAATTGAGTCAATTACATTTCATGGTTTCATCACAGCAGAATTTTATGCATCCATTGACTGAGAGTCTAAAAATTCCTTCCTTTAAGAGAACATCCTTTTGCTACATCAAAATTTCCACATTTCTGTTTGCAGATCAACAGGAATAGATTTTTTTTAAAGATCTGAGACCATCCCATCTACAGCTGATAATTTTTCTTCTTTTCCTGACCCACACACGATATTCAGCCAAAGCCTGCCAATTGCCAAAAAGAGTTGAAAGAAAACACAGGAATAAACTATAAGTATGTACCTAATCTTAACTTACAGGGATGTGTTACTCAGAAATGGTTCTGGCTGCATGCCTGAGAGTGGAACAAACAACACATATACATTTATTATCTCTTTTAGGTGGGCTAGTGGTGGACACTCTCAGGCAGATCGATGGGTAAACAGTGGCAGTGGTACTGGCTTTACCATTCTGCCTGCTCATCCTCCTGTGTATCAGCTGTTGATTGCATGACCCCTACCAAACTCCTCTAATAAGTCAGGCAGGAAATAGGAATGGGGGGAAGGACTCGTCCTAGAAAAAGCCTGTCTTTTTATCCTGGAAGGGAAGTTACCACACACCTCACTTGATAGCTCATGGGCCGGAATTGGAGCTTGAGCTCCCCCAGCCACTCCCCAGGATGGTCACTGGCACGAAAGGATGGGATCCCCAGCATGTCTGACTTAGACAAGGACAGGGCCCTTCTCCTGGGGCTTGGAACAGGGCTGACTTCCATGGAAATGAAGGGTCTTTTTCTGCCTTAAAATCAGCGATCCATTAGCAGAAAATAAAGAGAAGGTGACTCTTGGGTAAGCAATTAATGGTGTCTGCCACACTTTGGACACACAGCATGCACAATTGGAGACAATTGTGTCTCCAGCCATTTGGATTATTAGGAAATTCCTTCTTCCTTTGACAACCAGGGTGTCTCTCTGTGTCTTCACCTGTGAACTTTGGCTCTCAGTTCCACCTGGAAGACCTTAGGAAACCATGGCCCTCACTCTCGAGTCTGGCACACTTCCCAGTGCTCAGACTATAACATCAACCAGTTTCTCCCAACGTGTACGAGTACTCTCCCAAACAGCGCTGACAGAGCCTCTAGGAAATGATACTTGATTCTATATAAACTTCATAGTTTGTGGTTTTTCATAAGCCTTATTTCATGTTATCATTAAAATAAAGAAATTGCAATTTAGGCAAGACCTAGATGAAACTCAGGAGAGGAAATTAGCTTGCTTGTCCAACGTTACATAGCTATTTGATTACAGAGGAAAAGCTTAACAAGAGATCGTCTGACCAAGTTCAGGGCCTTTTTCTGTGCAACTCTGAGGCATCTCTCCCTGTTGCTGGGAGGCAACCTGTCCACTGCTCCCCCTCTTGCAGCCTGCTCCAGCAGCATCTCCCAGCCACTATGCTGGTTTCAGACATACAATTATATAATCCTTTCATTATCTTTTAAGATAGCTTTAGTCAATTCATCTTTTAGACAAAGACAATGAGGTGCAGTTAGAGCTAAACTGCTCAACCAAAATTAGAGTAAATTTGAACAGGGGGTTAAACCCAAGCCAGGATCACTCCAAATTCTACTCTTTCTAACACATGGCTTCTCAATCACTTTTTACTCCAAATAAGAGGAAAAAAATGACAGAGAGAAAATGAGACTTACATGCTACATTTCCCTCATACCATTAAAGTAAATTCTCAACGAGTAGCTGATCCAATCTGCCTGTTATCTTGAGGTTGGGAGATTAGACAAATGGTCATTGGGAGGTTCACAGCAAGTTGTTTGACCTTGCAACTTACTATTTTCACTGAAATATGTTTGAAAGTGGAAGAAGTCCCTTTTGAAGATATTATCAGGATAGAATATCAGGTATATGCAAGGATGGTCCTAGGAAAACCTAGGACATACGGTTGCCTGAAGTATAACCTAAAAAAAAAAAAAAAAAAACTTAGAGAAAACCAAACCTAAGGGGAACAAAATCAGGTAATACCTGCTTTAAGGTTGTTGCATCTATGTTCACTTTCTGGGCTCCAATTCTATCTCGAAGAAACTATTTCCACTGCTGCTCCAGGTACAAGTGCATTTGAATTGCTTTCACAGAGTGTAACTCCTCTTAGAAGATTAACCCAGGGATGTTTGGCTTTTTCCAGCAAATCTGTTTATCTGCCTTTCCTGTCTTCCTTGCCTCACTCTCCAGGCCAAGCTTTTAGGGAAGGAAGCTTCCAGGGGGAGCCGTATGATGGAGAGAGCTTTATCTGCTAAAACTGCAGAGAGCAGTGTCCCATGGATCCAAAAGATTTGAAGTGTTTTGTTTGTGCTGGTTTTCCTTCAGGGCCCTCTAGGGAAAATGTCCGGGAGGAAATTGGCACTTGAGCCCGACAGGATAGTGGGAAGATCTTTGTGCAACTTTATAGACTGTGTTGAACTCTTTTGGGGCTTTAAGGAAATCCAGCTGGAAGGAAGCTAGCCAGGGGCCCTATCAGTAAATGCAGGTGGGATCTGAGGAAGATGATAAAACTTGGGTTTGTTTTTCTGTTTTTGATCTATCACTGATTGTGTAAGTGCAGTGCAAGCACACCTTGTTTGTGTTTTGTCTTATTGCACCTCACAGAGATTGCATTTTTTACAAATTGAAAGACTGTGGCAACCTCGTGTCGAGCTAGTGTGTGGACACCACTTTTTCAACAGTGTCTGCTCACTTCGTGAGTCTGTGCCACGTTTGGAATTCTTGCAGTATTTCAAACTTTTTCATTGTAATTATGTTGATTATGGTGGTCTGTAACCAGTGGTCTTTGATGTTACTATGGTAATGGCTTTGGGGTGCCATGAACCACACCCATGTCAGATGTCAAACTTGGTAAAGTGTTATGTGTGTCCCGACTGCTCCACCGATAGGCCATTCCTCATCTTGCTCCCTCACCTTGGGCCTCCCTGTTCCCTGAGACACAACAATATTGAAGTCAGGCCAGTTAATAACCTACAAAGGCCTCTAAGTGTTCAAGGTAAAGAAAGAGTTGCATGTCTCTCACTTTAAATTAACCAAGAAATAGTTAAGCTGAATTAGAAAGGGATGTCAAAAGCCAAGATAGGCCGAAAGCTGGACCTCTTAACACAAAACAGGTAGCCAAGTTGTGAATGCAAAGGAAAAGTTCTTGAAGGAAATTAAAATTGCTACTCCAGTGAACATATGAATGATGATAAGAAAGTGAAGCAGCCTTATTACTGATATGGAAAAAGTGTTAGTGGCCTGGGTAGAAGATCAAATCAGCCAAAACATTCCCTTAATCCAAAATCTAATCCAGAGCAAGGCCCTAAGTCTCTTCAATTTTATGAAGTTGGAGAGAAGTGAGGAAGCTGCAGAAGAAAAGTTTGAAGCTAGCAGAGATTAGTTCCTGAGGTTTAAGGAAAGAAGTCATCTCCATAACATAAACATGCAGGTGAAGCAGCAGGTGCTGATGGAGAAGCTGTAGCAAGTTATCCAGAAGATCCAGCTCAGATAATTGATGAAGGTGCTACACTAGACAGCAGATTCTCAATGTAGATGAATGAGTTTGCAATCAACTCCTTTTGGTTCCTGGACCCAATTCCAATGTGTGTGTGATGGGGTGGGGGTGGGAAAAGGTTTTGCATGCATGACAGCAAGCAATTCTTGAACACCAGCAGGGTGTCCAAGAAGTCGACTCAATTCTGATGCTAACTGCCCAAAGACAGCACCAGATTCCCCATGTTAGAGCTCTGACCTACAAGACTGCCCTCCACCCCCAAAACTCCAGATGCCAGTTGCAAGCCCCAGGCTGTGACCTATGCTTCTGACCTACCAATTATGGATTGGAGGTTCCCCCACCTCCCACTAAGGTTCAATTAATTTAATTTGCTAGAGAGACTGACAGAACTCAGGAAAACACTTACATTCACCAGTTTAATAAAGGATACTCTAAAGGATACAAGTTAACAGCCAAATGAAGACATACATAGAACAAGGTCCCAAGTAAAGGAGCTTCTATCCTCATGGAGCTTGGGGTCTGGCTCAGTGGCAGTTAAAGCATTCTGGTTTCCTAAGCCTGGAAGCTTGCTCCTTCTGATAAGGAAAGAGAATGCAAAAATAAAAAGAGAGAGAGAGAGAGCTCTTCTCTTGTTTTTTTTCTTTGTGAGGGTTTCATTGCATGGTTATTGCTATGGGAGGAGAGGGTTCCCCGCCCAGGGCAAGTTCTCTTTGAAATCGATGAGACAAAATTAAGGCAAAGGCAAGAATTTGGGTGTTTAAGGGGTGTTTATTCTCACAGCAGTGGTTCTCAGTCTCTCCTCACTCCCTGCTCCCCATGCTCCATAATCCCACATTTGGGCTTAATTCTCCAAGAGTACCAGGGCTCCATGGTTCTCTCTGTGCTCTCCCAGTGACTGCTACTTCCCTGCCCCTTGTACCAGGAGGTACTATTGGCCAGGTCTCTGGTGACTGCTGGTTGCCTGACCAGTTATGTACCAGGAACTGAGGGGAGGAGACCACCCCTGGGCTGGTATTCCTGTGACTGACCAGCAGCTCTTTTGCTGGTAAACATCCCATAACTGTGCAGACAGGCTCTTATTATATAGGCAATGGGTGCTGTTAAGGCCATGCAGGAATTCTGGTCTGCAAGTTCCATTTCCCCACAATAGTAAGGATTGACTGATTTGTTGGCCTTTGTCTGATTCAACTCCCAGCCTGTCTGTCCTCTCCCTTCCCAGTGTTTGGGGGTTAAGAGTTCCCACCCTGTCTTCATGTGGCTGGTTCCCCTAGAAACCAGCCCCTAACCTTGTGTGGGGTACAAATCTCTCCATTCACATAATGAGACACACATTTGATCCTTATCACTCAGAATCAATTTCAGGAATTGTGAATGAAGACCAAATATTCCTGAGTGATATATTTTGGTCATCTGAATGACCAAATATATATTTCTTAAACTCATCATATTATAATGAAATAGCCTTCTATTAGAAGAAGATGCCATTTGGGACTTTTTTTCTAGAGAGAGGTCAATGCCTGGCTTCAGTTTCAAACAACAGGCTGACTCTCTTGCTAGGGGCTAGGGTAGCTTGTGACTTTATGTTGAAGCCAGTGGTCAGTGACCATTCTAAAAATCCTAGGGCCCTTAAGAATTATGCTAAATCTACTCTCCCTCTGCTCTATCAATGGAAAATCTATTTTATTCAGTGGTTTAATCGTGGTTTACTGAATATTTTAAGCCTGCTGTTGAGACAGACAGCTCAGGAAAAAAGCAAAATATGACTGCTTGTTGACAATGCACCTAGTCACCCAAGAGCTCTGCTGCAGACGTACAATGAGATTAATGGTATTTTTCATGCCTGCTAACACAAATTTCTGTAGCCCATCCATCAAGGAATAATTTTGACTTTCAAGTCGTATTCTTTAAGAAATACCTTCCGTAAGGCCATAGCTTCCAGAGATTGATTCCTCCAATGGATCTAAGCAAAGTAAACTGAAAATCTTCTGGAAAGGATTCATCATTCTAGATGCCATTAAGAACAGTCATAATTTATGGGAGGAGGTCAAAATATGCCAATGAACAAGAGTTTGGAAGAAGTTGATTACAACCTTCAAGTATGACTTTCAGGGGGTCAAGACTTCAGTGGAGGAAGTCACTGCAAATGTGGTGGAAATAGCAAAAGAACTAGAATTAAAAGTGGAGCCTGAAGATGTGACTGAATTGCCACAATCTCATAATTAAAATTGAATGGATGAGCAAAGAAGGTGGTGTGGATAAAATGAGAGTTCCTGTGGCCAGGATTCTCACCTGGCCCTGGTTGACTAGCTCACTGCACACCTGTGGGCAATACATTGCTGCTGACTCTATATAAAAAGCTCCACCCAGTGCTCTGGGCACAACATGGTGGCATGGCTGCAAGGCTGAAGGCGAGAAGCACAGAGGCTGGAGTGGTGGCAGTGTGAGGACAGAGGCCCAGAGGACAGCTGTGCTGGACGATGTGCAGGGAGGACCAGAGGATGGCTGTGAGGGACGACTGTGTAGGACAACTGTGCAGAGAGGCCCAGAGGACGGCTGTGTGGGATGGCTATGCAGGCAGAGAGGCCCAGAGGCAGACTCCCTCTGAGTGAATGGGATTTTAGTGACTGACCTGCCACCTGGAAATAAAGTTGGGTATAACCCTTTCACCCCAAGAATGTTTTGCTGTCAATTTCTTTGGTCACATTGAATCCATAGTGAACTTGCCCAGGCCCCTGTGAATGGGGAGACAGTGGATTGTCCCCCAGTCAGTATGTGGTCTGAGGTGGCTTGCCTCCTAGAGGACTGGGCCCCACCCCAGGACTGGAGGCAAGTGGAGGTGACACCTGAGGCTGTAAGGGTCACCCTTGGTATAGTAAGTAGGTCTTTTGAGAAACAGAGTGCCCATGAGGCAGCGGGGACTGTGGGTTGGCTGCTTCTCACAGTATTAAAAAGGTCTACAGAGGAAACTCCAGAAATGGCGGCATGAGACGCAAGCTGCAAACTTTTGTGGATTCCCTGAAGAAGGAGATGGCATTGATTCAAAAGGAGGCAGCACTGCCATGTGTTCTGAAGGAGGAAGAGGCCGTCAGGGAAAGGGACGAGCCCCTGAGGGAAGCACAGGTGGAGGTGGTACAAGACCGTCAGCTGCGAAGCATTGAGGTGAAGGTAAGAGAGCTTCTGAAGCCTGAGCTAGCATTGCTGCGAGGCACTGTAGCAGAGGAGGCACTTGGGGGAGTGGAGAGAAAGGTGCCATCAGCCCCAGAAGTGGAGGAGCTGGGGAAGGATGAAGGGGTGGTGCCAGAGGCACTGGCCCCTCCTGTGTTAAAAGCATGCCCAGTGGTTGTAAAGAAAATAAAGACCCAGCAGCTGAAAGTTCCCCAAGGAGAGGAGCAGCCCCCTCCCCAGGTCATGGAGCCCTCTATGGGCCGCACCTATACTCAGGCTGAGTTGGTGGCTGTGGGACTTAGGGGTGGAGGGAATTGTTCTTTCTGGATCAGAGATGGGAAAGCTATCTTCCCTGACAGTGCAGCCCACCTTGAGGCAGCAATTACAAAATGTGAGGTGACACATACAGTCGCAGACTTAGGAGAGGCTGAAGCAATGAGAACCCAGAAAGAAATAAGACCTGTTACTCACAAGAAGAATTTAAGGGGCCCCAAGAAGGTTACAAGGACCCAGATGTGGGTTGATTTAATACAGGCAGGAGTAGATGGAAGGAAATTAGATGGGAAGCCAAATAGGATATTACTGGAGCTATGGCAACAACTGAAACCAGTGTAGCAGTTTAAGCCATTAAGACCAAAGAGGCAGAGGTCAGAGACAGAGCCACGAGTCAGGCCTGTGTGTCTGCAAGACTTTTTGCTAGAGAGGCTGGAGAACAATGTTCGAGCTTCCTTGCACAGGGACCATTGCAGAGGCCTGAGGGCACATAGATTGAGAGGAGAGAATCCTGGAGGGGTGGAGTGTGGATAAAATGAGAGTTCCTGTGGCCAGGATTCTCACCTGGCCCTGGTTGACTAGCTCACTGCACACCTGTGGGTAATACATGGCTGTTGACTCTATATAAAGAGCTCCGCCCAGTGCTCTGGGCACGACATGGTGGTGTGGCTGCGAGGCTGCAGGAGAGCAGAGCAGAGGCTGGAGTGGTGGCAGTGTGAGGACAGAGGCCCAGAGGACGGCTGTGCGGGACGGCTGTGCAGACAGAGGGGGCCAGAGGCAGAGACCAGCTTGTTGCATGCAGACTCACTCTGAGTGAACAGGATTTTAGTGACTGACCTGCCTCCTGGAAATAAAGTTGGGTACAACCCTTTCACCCCAAGAAACGTTTTGCTGTCAATTTCTTTGTTCACATTGAATCCATAGTGAACTTGCCTGGGGCTGAAACCCATTGGCAAGACAGGTGGGTTTCTTGAGATGGAATCTACTGGCAAAGATGCTGTGAAGATTGTTGAGATGACAGCAAAGGATTTAGAATATTGCATAAACTCAGTTGATAAAGCAGTGGCAGAGTTTTGACTCCAATTTGGAAAGAGGTTCTACTGCAGGTAAAATACTATCAAACGGTATTGCATGTTGCAGGGAAATTGTTTGTGAAAGGAAGAGTCAATCAATGAAGAAATTTCATCGTTTTCTTATTTTAAGAAACTGCCACAGCCCCCCCAACCTTCAGCAGCCCCACCCTGATCAGTCAACAGCCATCAACATCTAGGCAAGACCCTCCACCAGCAAAAGGATCATACCTCACTGAAAGCTTAAATAATAGTAAGCATTCTGTAGCAATAAAGTATTTTTAAATGTATGCACATTGGTTTTTTAGAATGCTGTTGCGTACTTAATAGACTACAGTGTAGTGTAAACATAATGTTTTGGGCACTAGAAACCAAAGATTTCATTTGACTTGTTTTTTGCTGTGGAACCCAACCCAAAACATCTCCGAGGTCTGCCTGTAAAACCTTTAGGCCTTATGTATACTGGGAAAATAGGGAAGGAGTGAAAGGGAATGCTACCCCACTTCATCTGCCTTCCTGGGGATGCTGGAGAGAATGAAAACTAGCAGTGCTGAAGGCAACTCTGAATTAGACCAGCCAAGATGGAAATTGCTGGTTAGGAGAGGCACATGCCCCAAGGGCAGAGGGATAATTTCTCTGGACATATTCATTTTTTTTTACAACTGCAGTGGCATCTTGTAGTCATGCCAGCCTTGACCGCAGAGGTGGAATGTGTTGATTGGAATGGTCCGAGCCCTTCAGTTGTCCAGCAGGGTTGGAAAAACACACTTATGGCTCTGACTGGGCTGGCCCCGTGCTCCATATGCTGCTTCCCTGATTCTCAGCCCTGATTGATGAGAGAAGGTGATTGGAGGGGAAAAGGAGGGGCCAGGGAGTGCTTCAGGTGCTCCAAATTAGGGATAATTCAGCATATTAGCCTAATGAAGTCAAAAAGTTAATTTGTAGCTGCCAGCTGTTGAAAGGAAAGTTATAAAGCTCCACAGCCCCACACAGCCCAGTGGGGGGAACGCTGGGGCGGATTGAGACACGCAGAGGACTTTGAATAAACACAATCAACAGTGTCAGCGGAGAGAAGCCTGGCAGTGGCCAGGTGGCCTCATGGAGGAAGAGATAATGGAAATACTGACAGTAGGTGGCCAAGGCTCCAGTGGGGAGAGAAAGGAATATTTCTTAGCTCTGGCCCTGGATCTAATCCCTGGCTCACAGCGTGCAGTTGTCAGGTGGCGCCAGCCTTAGAGGCCCCTGGTACTACATGGATAACACAGTTAGTGTCATTTCTTGGTTTCCAGCCTCCCCTGGCAATTTATATTCAGTTCCCTTATCCTCATTTTTTTTTTTAATCCACCAACTAGATGCTTTTTTTAAGCTGGCTTATTCCCTGCATCAACTCAGGAGTGTGCATTTGAAGACAAAGGCATGCTCGGAGTTTTCTAGCAGGAAGGAGAATGGGTTCTTTCTTTGCTCAGTGTTAGGTCCAGGTCACTACGTGCTCTGCAGCTTATCATCGCCCATCCACATGTACATCTTACTGGGCTTCAGGGTAGACTCTACTTTTAAGCAGTTATCCACCTAACTTTTGACTAGAGAAAATCCAAGTGGTCTGAGGTGGTGTGTTGTGCTTCAGAAAGTGTACATGAAAAAATAAAAATAGAAAGTTTGCTTTATCTGTAAAGACTTCTTTTAAATCCACAGAACTGCTCCCAATTGCTCCACAGTATTTAGTAGATATCGTAACACAGCACATCTCATACCGTATAGCATTCCTGTGTCTATGCATGTTCTTCTCCAATGTACTGTCTCTTCCATGGAGTTCCAAGTGTCTGGGAGAAAAAATAGTTCTGAATAAATATCTACTGAATGAATTAAAAGCTACTCTTTAGATGGAAGCCATCACAATCAACCCTAGTTCTTATTTTTACAGTCATCGGATATGGAAAGCTGTTCACAGCATATGTTTAAACACTTAATCATCCACAAAAGTTTCTTAATTGCCTTCTATTCTCCTCTGCCCTGAATACTGCTTCTTAAAATCATTGCAACTCATAATTCAAATGCATATTTAACTGACCTGCTGTCTCTGGACTGAGGTTGGGTCTTAACCTTAGAAAAGAAAAATGCTCCTAATGGATCAGGGACTGATCATATGCAAAAAGATTATCCCCTTGGTTGTTGAAATGCTGTGTAATGTTGTGGTTGTAAAACTGGGTCTTAATATCTGGCTTGTGATTAAGTCTATAATCACCCACTCAGCGCAGTGATTTAGGAACTCAGTAAATGAACTGCTGAAGCGTTTTCCCTGGGATTAGAGTATCCACCACCTGCACTGTTTATAATGGCAACTAAGAGATCCCAAAGACCTCGATCTGGCAGGGCACTTGGTATATCTCAATTCATTAAGTCCTTTCCAATGTTGGTTGATTTTCTCATGTGAGCATGAGGATGGTCATCATTTTAAGTATAAGGAAAATATGAGTTTCATAAAAGCTAAGTAAATTGTTCAGTTTTGCATAGCTTATATGTTTGGAAGCTACCATTTGAGTCTAGAACCACGTAGATTCTAAAACCCATTGTATCTATAGTTGTCAGTCTGGGGCACCAGACTTCTATTCCTTCAGGCCAGTGAGATTCCTTAGGGAAATTTGTTAATTTTGTTTTTAGTTATTGTAATCCTCTAAACAAAGAACATAAAGCATGTCCACCATCTTCTAACCAAATGTAACCATGTAATAACCATGTAACTTAAACGTCTGAGTTTGTGCCAAAAGTATATTCCTTCCAAGTGATAACCAAATAATGTCAGGGAACACCTTATAAATCAGTATTTTGCATTGATTTAAATAGGTAAAAGGAGTAAGCTAGTGGGGCCCTCTCAAGGCTGCAACCTCAGAGGACTACAGCGTGTGGAAGCTGCTGCGGCCCCAGGCACACTGCTGGCCATCATCCCGCCCTTTGCAGCAACACTAAGTCAACAGTAAAGATGAAATTGGGGCTATTTCTATCCCTCATCCTAGTGGGAACTGATCATTTGAAAGCAGACATCAATAATCCAGCAATGCTAAGATGACCAGTCTCTTTAATTGAGTAAGACAGCTTTACAGGAATGAAACTTCATTAAAATTTGCAATTATAAATTGATTGGTGGCAGCTTTGATGAAGTATGTGTGGTCTGATTAACTTGAGCTATCCAACAATGCCTTAAAGGTATTAGTACTAATTTGTGAAACTGTTACAGATTAACATTTTCTGTATTATTGAAGTAAAAATATGGAGAGAAATTAAATACAGGCCCAACTTGAGGCTATATCACTCAATCATTAAACCGAACATTTGTGATTTCATTTCATCAAAATAGCATCATGCATCATATTAAAGTAATGTTATTCATTTGAATTTTATTGATTTTACAGTGTTTTTATACTTAATTTATACACATGCTTTGGTTTGACATGAGAGCTATAAACATAAGAAACATATCGAGTTATGCGTTGGTATATATTAAAGCACTTTTTAATAAAATAACTGAAGTCAGTACTCAGGGTGTAAAATAATTTTATTTTTACTTAAAATGATCCAAAATACTCAAGTTTGAGAGAGATTGCCCTGCTTTCCTTAGGAAAAAACAAACATTGGAATCTCAACTTGAAAATGAAGCAAACTGGAGGCAGTTGTGGATAAAATAGTATACATCAGGTTAACACCCTGGGCAGAGAAGCTGTGTTTTTATTTACTTATTTTTAAATCGATCCAGTGATAAAAATAGCACCTACCTGCTGCCTTTGTCTATATAGGTCTGTGTGTACATACAGATGCCTAAAAGGATGCATATAAGCATGATCACCAGAATGCCAGTGGTGGTATCTCAGATGGGGGAGATTTTAATCTCTCTTAATTTTCTCTTCATCTTTTATGTGCTGTTCATTTATTTTTTTTAAGGAGCATTATTGGGGCACATGGGGTGGGGAGCCCTTTTCACTGTGGAAAAATTCAGGCGAAAAGTGAAATAAAAAGTAGTACCTCTGTTATGTTTATAGTCTTAAGATTGTATCTGCATTATGAACAGTGGTTGGGAAGGAATATTAGATACTGAAATCAGTATCGAAAGGCTGAGGAGGTAAGAATTGTGTTTGGTTTATTGTTAAATTTAGGTTTCTGTTTATTTGTGCGATTATTAAAAGAGAACACTTATTTCAAGAGCTATCAGAGGGGAAAAGGAGTGACAGAGGGAGAAGAATGGTGTAAAAATACAGCAGAACCTGGATTTCACACTAGGTTTCCCAACTGGGTGTCCAGAGTGCTTCTCACAAAGAAGCGATACTCAGCGAGCACGGACTGACTCCTCGGACGTTGTAAGTGCCAAGCAACTGAAATCCCTGCCCTTGCGGAGCTTCATTGTAGGGGAGGACGAGAGAGTAAGCAACAAGTTATCTGTATGTTAGAACCTGGTGCATGTCAGACAAAACAGAGCTGGGAAAGTAGAACTGGAAATGAAGTGGGGGGGGGTCATATAACACTTTAAATGAGGGCCTTTTGAGCAAAGGTGAGGGAGTAAGCTGAGTGGAGCCGAAGGACGCCTGTGAATATTTAGGAGGACCTTTCTGGCAGGAGGAACAGCTAGTACAAGGACCCTGTGCAGGAGGCAGCCTGCTGTGTTCCAGTATCTGAGAGGAGCTAATGAGTCTGGAGTGGAGAGAGGGGAGGAGAGAAAGAAATGCAGTGAGGCATAATGGGTAGAAGAGGGCAAATTGCACATATCATTAGGACTTTGGCATTTACTCTGAAAGAAATGGGGAGCCACTGGAGTTTGGAGCAAAGGAGCTTCAGGACCTGGTGCTGCCCATCTTAGCAGGATCGTTCTAGCTGCTGTGTGAAAAATAGACTCAGTGAGACAGGGTGGGTGGGTACAAGGCCACTGCTAGACTCTAAGGGAACCAGTTAGGGTCCGGGAAGAAACAGTGGCACACTGAAGTGGGCAATTTGCAGAACAGGTTAGGAAAAGGATGTTAGAAACCCATGGGCGGGATGCTGGGAAACCACACAGAATAAAGCATTTGCTGTTACCACCTGTGGGTGCAGGAGGCACAGGACAGAGTTGTTCCGAGAACCCAGAGACAGACAGTGCTGCATGAAGGGGGCTGCTTGGTGGAAGCTAAGCCTTTACTTGAGGGAGGTAGCCGGGCTGCCGTGACCCTGTAGAAGCCTACAGAATACATATGCCAACCTTCTCTGCCTCTTCTTTCTTGCTGATGTGCCCCCTAAACCAAGCCCATTGAAATCTATAAGGCAAGGGAGATCCAAATGTTGGCCCACATGCCAAATCTGGTCCATCACCTATTTTTGTAAAGAAAGTTTTATTGAAATACAGCCATGCTCATCATTTTCTTATTATCTATTAGCTGCTTTCCCACCCATAGCAGGACTGAATAGTTACAACAGAGACTGTTGGGCCTGCGAAGCCTTTAATATTTCCTGTTTAGCCTTTACAGAAAAGGTCTGTGGACCCCTGATTGCCCACACCACTTTGCTTCCAGGGTGGCAAACAGAAAGTGGGGTAGATAGTGGATGAGGAGCAGTGAATGAGAGCTGTCTAGTGCCTCAGGCATGAGGTAATGATGGCTGAAATGTGTTTTATGTCCCAGTATATGGTCTATCGTGGTAAAGATTTCAGGAGCAATTGAAAAGCATGTGTATTCTTCTACTGTTTGGAGACGTGTTCTATAAATGTCAACGATGTCAAGTTGATTGTTAGGAGAGAAGATAGTGAGAAGTGACTAGATTCTGGAATTGTTTTGAAGTTAGACACCAGAGGATTACAAATGAGTTCGATTTGGAGTTTGAGAGAAAGTGAGGAGTCACAGATACTTCCAAGGATCTTAGCCTGAGGGTGGGAGGGGGGACCCCAAGAGGCAAAAGGCCAGTGAAGGGGGAGAGATGAACAGCTCAGTGTGGGGGAGCATAAATTTCAGATGCCCGTTAGACATCCCAGAGGAGGGTTCTAACAGATAGTTCAGTGTACAAGTCTGGAGTTCAAGAAAGAGAGCTGTAGGAGAGGCCTAAGTTGGGGAGTCTGCAGCATACAGATATTTCAAGTTCTCAATGCACGAGACTACTAAGGAAGTGAATATAAGCAGAGCAGAGAAGAGGTATCCATTGTCCAGCCTGGGCCTTTAGGACATCACACATAATTCATTCTCACAGTAATCCCAGGAGGTGACCAAATGGTGATCCCTACTTTATAGACAAGGAAACTGACTCTCAGAGGTCAACCTCACTGCGTCCCAGCGCCGTGAGAACTCGAACCAGGATTTGAACTTGACTCTGACCTTCAGGGCCCGTCTCTCTAATCTCCCAACACAAGTTCCTGTGCTGGCGCCCTGTAAGGTTCTCTGGTTCACAGCCCTGGCAGGACCCTCAGCACCTGCCACTCCCCAGTCCTCATTTCCCGGGATCCCCCCGAATCTCCTGGTTTTTGCTCTGCTCCAGTACACACCTGCTGTGAGTCTCTTTAGGCTGTTTGCTGAAGAACTGAGAGAGTGAAAGGGAGAAGAATTAACTAAAAGAGGCCAGGAGAGGATGAGAAAAATAGGAATCATATTTGGTTAATATAGGATGCTTTCTAACTTAGAGTAGAAATGCTTACTTTTATAGTATGACTGTTGGGACATCTGTGAAGAGTAGTTCCAAAGTGTGTGCATGGCCATTGCATGGGTGGGGTATCTCTCAATTCAGCTTGAAGTAGGCAAAATTCATTTTCATGCACATGCATATATACAGATACCCGACCCCAAAGGCACTGAAGGATGACGATAATCCTCCATTTTACAGCAATTCGCAGAGCCTCTATGGTATGTTTTTTAAGTTGTAACATCAGAATCCATTTCAGCCCTGAACATTTTGGGGCTTTTCTATTATTTAAACCAACAGTATGAGACCCACCCACTCCACGACACCAGGATGTGAGGCCAACGTTCTATCATTAATGAAATGACAAACCAAGAAAACCAAAAGGATTTTTGTTCAGAAGCAGTAGGACCACTGCTAATAGGTTTTAGGTATTAGATGTCTAATACCTAGTTTTACTGCAAGACACTATGGTATGAAGAAAACAAGATGTGGAAACAGACCTTTTCAATCACTTTCTCATGAAGCCATGATGTGGCTCTAAATATAATTTCAAACTTCCTCAAAGACACCTGTGAAAATATATAAGAAGCCATTCTACATTCATCCGTTCTGATGAACTTCTTTATTTACCTTCTTAACAAAACATTTAAATCTAAAGTTAGTTGTGATAGAATACCAATAAAAGCATGAAATGCAAACAGTAAGAATTTTATAGCGGTTTAAAGGATGCCATGTCACATTAAGTATAAAATTCTGTGATTGCTTATGCACCTGCAATCAGTCTAATCAATTTATGCACCAGGTTTATAGTTCATATAATATATATAAGTACAGTCTGATAGCAGTTCTGGAAAAGTTAGCTCTTGGTCCCTTAACCAGAGAAAATAAATTAAAGGCTAGTCTCACACCACATCAGAGTTTCTATAGGAAAGCCACGTTGACTGAGAGCTCCTCTACCAGGAATGTAAATTGCTGTGTGTGTAGGGGCTACTCTTACGTTGCTTTGCACCCGTGTGCTCTCAGTCAGTGGGAGCCTGTTCCCATGAAAGAATGTCAGCCAGTCAAACTCTGCCACTCCCCTGCAAAGATATATGAAGACTT
>JAVSCE010021530.1:0-30177 GCA_032199065.1 Smutsia gigantea
AATAGACTTAGAATTTCCTCTTTATTTTTAATTTTTTTACCTGGTGATGTCAGTAATCCTCTCTGCCGATAGATGGCACCATGTACATGTGCTGTGGCAAAGGCATATCTACTATCCGTGTAGATATTGATGACTTTCCCCTCAGCTAGCCTCAAAGCCTGTATCAAAGCTATGAGTTCTGCCTTTTGAGCTGAGGTCCCTTCAGGTAGACTGCTTGCCCATACTGTTCACTCACCATCCACTACTGCAGCCCCAGCCATCCTCTTACCTTCAACTACGAAGCTGCTGCCATCCATGAACCAAGTGGTACCATGAGGCCAGGGGGTGTCTGTGAGGTCACTTCTGACTCCAGTTTCCTCGGCCAGTATGTCTGCACAGGTATGAACAACTGGCTCTTCAGTGTCCTCAGGCAATAAGGTAGTGGGGTTGAGGAGGGCAGGCTGGCCAAAGATGATTCTCTCCATCAACAATAAGCTTTGGTAGTGGGTTATGCGAGCATTCGTCATCCACCGATCGGGAGGCTGGTGAATAACACTCTCTAGGGCATGGGCAGCAATTACAGTCACCTGTTGTCCCATAGTCAGTTTGTCAGCGTCCTTGATCAAGATCGCGACTGCTGCAATGGCCTTTAAGCAGGATGGCCATCCGCTGGCCACTGGGTCCAGTTTCTTTGACAGGTATGCCACTGGCCTCTTTCAGGGTACCAAGGCCTGGGTAAGAACTCCCCTGGCTACTCCCCCTCTCTCATCTACATAAAGGGTAAAAGGCTTGGTTAGATCTGGCAAGCTCAAGGCTGGTGCTGAGAGGAGGGCCTTCTTAATTTCATCGAAGGCCTGTTGATGTTATTTTTCCCATTGGAACTTTACCCCTTCCTTGGTTAGGGGATAGTGGGGGGCTGCCAAGGTAGCAAAGCGTGGGATCCAAAGTCGGCAGAAGCCAGCAGTGCCCAGGAATTCACGTACCTGTCTAGATTTCTTAGGTACTGGAATCTGCATGACAGTCTTCTTCCTGGCCTCAGTCAGCCACCTTTTTCCTTCCTTTAAAGAGTAGCCCAAGTAGATCACCTCCTGTTTACATAGCTGAGCCTTTTTGGCAGAGGCTCGGTATCCTAACCGTCCCAGCTCGGAAAGGAGGCTTCTAGTCCCTTCAAGGCAATCTTGATAAGTTTCTCCTGCTAAAAGCAAATCATCAACATACTGGAGGAGAGATACCTTGGAATGTGCGGCCCGAAAGGGGGCCAAGTCCCAGAGTAGCACCTCATCAAAGAGGGTGGGAGAATTCTTGAATCCTTGAGGTAATCATGTCCAGGTCAGTTGTCCTGTTTGCCCAGTGTCAGGATCTCTCCACTCAAATGCAAAGATGGGCTGACTTGATGGGTGTAATCTCATGCAGAAGAAGGCGTCTTTTAAGTCCAGCACAGTATACCAGCCCCTTTCTGGGGGGAGAGAGCTGAGAAGGTTATATAGATTGGGCACCGTGGGGTGAATGTCTTGGACTCTCTTGTTCACTTCCCACAAGTCCTGGACTGGCCGGTAGTCCCCTGTACTGGGCTTTTTGACAGGTTGCAATGGGGCGTTCCATGGGGAGCAGCATGGCACCAGGATTCCTGACTGTAAGAGCCTCTGAATATGGGGGCAAATGCCTAGTCTGGCCTCCTGGCTCATGGGGTACTGGCGCACTGCTACTGGGGAGGCACAAGCCTTCATTTCTATCACCAGAGGCGGAATCTGTTCTGCTAAGCCCATTCCCCCTGTTTCCGCCCAAACTTGAGGAAATTGTCTCAACCAGTCCTGCATATCTTCAGGGACTGACATTTCAGTAAATATACGATATTCTTCTTCCAATTTTAAACTTAAAACAACTGTGGGAGCTTCCTGCAAGGTGACTTCAGGCCCCGATGGGGAAAAGAAAATTTAGGCTCCCATTTTGGTAAGGAGGTCTCTCCCTAACAGGTTGGAGGGGCAGTCAGGTATAACTAAAAATGAGTGGGTTACCCGTCCCACACCTAAATCTACATCTCTTCGGGTAGTCCATGAATACAGTTTTTTTCCTGTGGCGCCCAAGACTAGGGACTATTTGTCTTTCAGTTTTCCCAAGGGTTCTAGTAACACAGAGTGTTCTGCCCCGGTATCGACCAGAAAGTCCACTGGCCGCCCCTCCACCTGTAAGGTTACCCTGGGCTCGGGGAGGGGATCCAAGCCCCATCCCGTCTAATCTTCTTCATCTAGAGTTAACACTTTTGGGTTTCTGCCCCTCCTTCTTGGGCACTCTCTGGCCCAGTGCCCTCTCTCCTTGCAATAGGCACATTGATCTTTGTCAAGGGGTGGTCTGCCCATACTTCTCATTGTCTTCTGGCCCCTGTTGCTCAGGTTTCCTATCTGCCTAGGCTTTTGAAATCCTCTTTCTTTCTCTCCTACCACTGTGGCCAAAATTCTAGATAAAATTTTCTCCTGTCTTCTATCTCTCCTATCCTCACTTTCCTCTCTCTCTCTCTTTTGCCTTTCTTCCTTCTCTTCCTCTGTCTCTCTTTTGTGATACACTTTCTCAGCCTCCTTCACTAGGTCCTGTAAAGTAAAATCCTGCAATCCTTCGAGGCGCTGCAGCTTCTTTTTGATATCAGAAGCTGATTGCCCTATAAATGCCATAGCTACGGCTGCCCGCTGTCCCTCAGAGGTAGGATCAAAAGGAGTATAGTGCCTATAAGCCTCCATGAGGTGCTCAAGAAAAACTGAAGGCGGTTCAGTGGGCCCCTGAAGAATTTCTCTTACCTTAGCCAAATTAGTGGGCCGTTGCACTGCCCCCTTGAGACCTGCCACCAGAGCCCGGCAGTAGACAGTCAACCTCTCCCTACCTTCCGGAGTGTTGAAGTCCCAATTGGGTCGAGTCAGCGGGAATCCAGCATCTATCACATGGGGAAGTTGGGAGGTTGCCCATTGTCTCCTAAAACATTTTTCCGGGCTTCCAGCAGGATTCTCTCTCTCTCTTCTGTGGTGAAAAGAGACTGCAACAGTTGCTGGCAATCATTCCAAGTGGGTTGGTGGGAGAACATGAGAGACTCCATCAATCCTGTAAGACCTGCAGGGTTTTCTGAGAAGGAAGCATGATTAGCGTTCCAATTATATATATCTACAGAAGAAAATGGCCAATACTGCATGGGTTGGACTCCGGGGGGCGGCACGGGTGGGCCATAGACTCTTAGTGGGAGAGTAACAGTAGAATCTGGCCCATCCCCTTGAGGGGCCCCTCTATGACTCCTGGTACCCGCTGCTGGACCCCCCACTGTTGCTGGTAAAGGGGGAGCATTGGGCCCTTCCTCTTCCCTTTCTTGTACTACCGGCTGAGCAGGTTGTGGCTCAGGGGCTGGAGCAGGTTCTGCCGCCTGCTCAAGATAATATGGGGGAGGATTAGGTTCCGGCCATTCGGGAGGGGATTCTACTTCAGGATATATTTTACGTTTCAGAGTTCCTGCAGCTCTGCCTTCATTTAGTACCAGCACTTGAAACTTTGGTTTCTGGGATTTGTGGACCCAGGGCTTTACCCACGCAGGAGGACTATCTACCAAATTCTGCCAAATCATGATGTAGGGTTGGTGGTCAGGGTGAGAATCGGGTCCTGGCTGAAAAACAAGATTTTTAACTGCAAAAATTAACTCTCTATTAATAGTACCCTCAGGAGGCCAACCTGCATTGAACGCCGGCCATTCAGTCAAGCAGAGGGTCTGCCATTGTCCTTTCTTAACTTCTACAGACAAGTCATGGGCCCTTTTCTTAACGTCCATCCAGTGGTCTAATGTCAGAGACAGGGGGGTCATCACAGTCTGTCCCATTTCAATCGTCTCCAAATACACAAAAACAGCAAGACACAAAAGGACAAAAGACGCCAACAAACACTTTCCTCCTCTCGTTCTCCACAGACTGGAGAGGTATTCAGATGGGGGAGGGTCCCTCCATTGAATCCGCTCAAACTGGACTCTTTCCACCTCCAACAGACAGGCGGAAAAATTCCCCGTTTCACACCCAGGGGCGTCCCCCAGCATTGCAGCTTGTGGCCCCTGGCACGTCTGCCTTACCACAGCTTTCCGTTCCCTTACGGGAGTGGCGAGTGGCTGCCAAACCGAAAAGCGCTTTTTCACAGACCCAGATATCTGACAGAACAAACAGGCGCCGGTGCACACAGAAAGTTAAGGATCCTTTGCTTACCTCCAAGTGGGTCTCTGTAGAATAGGGTGACCGCAGATCCCGGACGAGCCCCCAAAGTTAAGGCCCGGAAAACAGGCCCTGCTCAGCCCCGGGATGGAAGGCGACCCAAATACTCACACGAGACCGGTCTTGATGCAAACAGCAAGAGGTTTATTGATTCCACCAGCGCGCTGGGGTCAAGACTCATATCTCACGCAGGAGCAGAGTCCGACCCCGAGCAGAATTTTACAGGAGGTTTTAAAGGGAAAGAAACTATACCTAAGGGGAGGCGAGGGGGTGGTCTGTTGATGATTCGATAGCAAAAATATTTCTATTAGAGTCCCCCCACAGGGCTTCGGCATTCTTTACTTTAACTTTACGGTCCATCGGTTTCGGGAACGTATGTGCCCAGGTTCTGTTTTGCAAGCTATTATGTCTGGACAGGTTTTTATGACTCAGGCTAAGGGTCAGAACCTACTTAAAATTTTCCTATTCCTTCAGGTGGTTTCAGGGAAACTGAAACTTAGGCCTTCTGATTTCTGAGGCTTTCTGAGGCCTGTCATGGCATCAGTTTGGTCCTTTCAGTATATTTTGTTTACTAGGTAAATTTCTGTGTTTGTGAATTCTTCCATGTGATTTGCCTATATATTTGTCAGCTAACTTATATTTCTAAATCAGTAGTAAATGTGTTTGCTTAGATGTACATAAATCCATTTTGGTATTTTTTAACCCTTCACATAATTGTGATCATATTATAAATATATTTGCTGCCTTTTCAACATGCTACATAAGTAGATTGACATTTTTATGATTTCCTTAGAAATATTATTTCTGACAATATCCTGCATATATGGAATATCATTTACCTATCCTTCATTTTTCTTCTAAAATTATTTTCTGCTTTTCCTAAAGTACATAATACAGTGAGAAATATATTTATGATAGCCTTCCTAAAATTTTGATATTTCCTGTGGAGAAAGACAAGTATTTGTACTTCATGTAGCTGTTGACCCATAATTGAGTCTCAATAAATATTTTTAAATAACTGTATGTATGAATTTAGTATCCAGAATGTGTAAGGTGTTTTATCTTGTCTACCTTAAGTAGATAATACCAAAGATATTGAACACAGTTCTCAATCATATCTTAAGAGGTAGATGGTCAAGAAACTTTGATTCTTCTTTCTGTCAGGATACCAGAAATATTTTAAAATTCGAATATACTAATCCAACTTCATAATTAGGCCTGGAAATGTAATATAATGTAAAGACACATTAAAACTAGTCTTGGAACACATAAAGGTCTGTCCAAAGGGTGATACGTTCTGAATGTTCAGAGGACTTTTATTCATCCTACAGTTGTTTCCTATTAGTTGTACCAGTTAAAATCCCTAACACATGTTTTTGTTATGCCTCATCTTTCCCATGCGGTATTTTCAAAAACATTTTTCTTTTTGACCAAGATCAATCCCTTCCATTTATGTTTTAAAATCTCATATCATTATATAATACTTATCTTTTCATTTTGTTGACATCATTTTGTATTCTGACTATCTTTAAAATATTAGTTAGCTATTTTAGCTTTTGTACCATCTATACATTTGATGGAAAAAGGGCTCATTGTTCTTCTGAATATTTATTATAGATTCCTCTTCCATGTCACCTCACCACTTGGAGGCTTTCCAGGTCATCGGAAATTTATGAAAACAACAACCATTGTGACAGATTCTTTAATCAGCTACAAATTACCTGAATTTTGTCATCATCTATGTTTTCTTTCCACTTTATCCACTAGCCCAGAATTTTAAAATATTACGTTTAAAAATGTAACTATGAACTAAGTCTTTACAATGCCTCACCATTTCACCATGGTTTAATGTGAGTTTTAAGTATAAGGATGAAGGAAGCATGAGAAAGAAAGGGAGTGAGGTGTATTTACTACTTACATCAATTCTTTGGGAGTGTGTAGGTGCAGTTTCCTTGGCATGACACTCTCCTTATGCATATGTATTACACTATCATACTGACAAATAGCAACATATGTTCCTATAACATTAACTGAAGTACTGCATTTTATTAAGGGATCAAAGGCACCAGAGATGTAATAAAGATCACCTAAATATTACATAGCTGCTTCAACAATTCTACCAACTTTCATGTAAGCAATTGTACCTAGATAATCACAGCCATATTCAGATTACAGTTCATAATTCTTCTCCTTTAAAAATTGAGAACAACACCTGTTTTCATTCTGCTTAAAAAAAAAGTTTGATAGGATTAGGAAACACATTCAGTCTTTTTTTTCAGCGGGCCCATTTTGAAAATTGGGGTCATGGATGATGGCTTCCTGAGTGGGGCAACAAAAGCAGTGGTAATTGAGAAACATTAAAAAGATTCAGATGTGTGGTTCTAAGCACCATTTGCAAATGTGTGAGTGCATTGACATGCTTGATTATGCAAATGCTGAGCTGTGCAAATCATAATAATAAGCTTTCTCATTAAATTTCCTGCATTTTCTGCTTCTGGATCAGTTAGAAATATGGCCAAGTGTTTCCATTCTTTTGAATTTTCCCATTTACACTTGTTTTAACTACTTAGAGAAAAATAGGGGAAATAGAGCAATGAAATAAGATTTTAATTAAAAGGGAAAATGGAAAATGTTCACATTTCATAAAACTCAAAAGACATGGACTTTGGTTATAGTCAGCTTGACAACAAAATTTTACTTGGCATTCGTTAAGTCAATTCATAAGACAATAAGTACGGAATGTAGTCCAACTATTTTAAAAGTAAACCTAAAAGTGATACTTTAAGAGGGCTAAACAAATCATTTATTTCACAAAGAAAGGTTTTATTCAGAGATTCAGGGCCATTCAGGATAAAGTATAATAATAATAATAGAGGCCTATTTGAAAGGAATAAGACTAAAAACATTTTGCAGTTTTCAAATGTATGTCCAGATATTCAAAACCATTTTATTAGTTTAAAATGTTTTATTTCCATTTTTAGTGGAAATAAATGAATATAATTAATAGTTACTTACAGAGAAACTAACAGTAAAATTAGGAACTCATTCAACATGACCAAGGCAGTCTTTACACCTGGATGCATAAGTATCCATCTTGTTGACTAACAATACATTAAAATGATTTTTGTGTTAACAATTATGTGGCTTGTTTGACTTTCCAATGAAGTATCAGTTAAGACAGTGACCAAGAGAAGCTGAAAAGGTTCTCGGTCTAAGTTGTGTGCACTGGCACTATATAGTCAACAAAGGAAAGCATTTCACTTGCTGTAGGTAAAAGCAGAGGTATTTTTCCCATAATGAGTGTGGAGGTAAATGCTGATTTGCTTGTCCCATGATATTTGAAATTATGTTACACATTATATCAGTGTCATAGTGGGAGAATCAGAATAGGAGCTGGATAGGAAGTAACTTAAGGAGCAGTTTGAACTCCCAAATTCCATAAACCTATACTTAAAACCACCTCTGGACTTCCCATGCTCAAGGAAACTGCAGCACTCTAAGTCCTGTGTGCATTGCCTCATCAGAGATGAAGAACATAAGGAGATGAGGACCTTGAGTTCCAAAATCTGGACTCTAAGTTGCATGTCCCATGATTTCCTGTAATTTGCCTCTGTACCCCAAATTAGTTCACATCAGTCACTCACATGTTTCAAACATTAGTCCTGTGATTATTGAGAATATTAGCACTTTCTGTTATTTTATGAGTCTAAGTCCATGGAATTTTCTAGTTTTCATCTCCCATGACCGAATTGTATATTCTAATTTTCTGCAACTTGTGCACTCCACTCACTAAACTCTTTTTCAGTTCTATTTTTTGTATTGATATACAATCTTATGTTAGTTTCAATTATACAACATAGTGGTTCAACATTTACCCATATTATTAAATTCTCACTCCCACTAGTACAGCTACTCTCTGTCAACATATGAAGATGTTACAGAATCACTGGCTATATTTTCCATGCTGTACTACCATCCCCATGACCAGCCTACATTGTGATTGAGAATTTTTGTGCCCCTTTCTCCCCCTCCCCACCCTAACCTCTCCTCAGATGAATGGATAAAGAATATGTACATATCCACTCACTGAATTTTATCGTTCAGTCACTAAACTCTTAAAATGTGCAGATGTGGAAACCACACTGGGTCTACTTACTAAAACACCATACAACCCTTTCCTGGAGCTCAGTATGTCTCAACACTACAATTCCCACAAAGCCCACCTGTCTTTCACAATGCTCTTTAATTTCACACACTCTTAGATATGAAGACTGATGGCCTCACTCTGTTACTATTCAGGCACATGGTTAAAAAAAAGATGTGTTCCAAGCACCTTACATCTCAACTTTATAGAAGAAGTTAGTCTTCCTACTTCCTTCCCTCCATGGCCAAAACTGTTTCTGTATTCTCCAGAATATATACAGTATTTCTTAGTACCACTGCACTTCCCCTGTTCCCTCACTTCAGCCCCTCTGAACCCTGCTGTTCTGCACATACATGTGCATAACTAATCCTCTGTATGGCTTCCAGCTGGCTTCTCTTTTTGTCTGTATTTGCTAAGTATTCACTATGAGAATCTAACCAAAATCCCATAAAAGCCACTGATATTTAGCTTCAACTAAGTCAAATGATAAGATACATGATTAATATTTTAGGAACTTGGACCTGAGCACTTTTATTCATCTCAATAAATTAATAACTCAAACCATAATTTTTCAACAGTAGGAAGTAAGAGGAAATTAACATTATTTCAATAGTTAAAAATAATGTACAATTCATACTTACTTTGTAGAAAAAAAACATTTAGATTTGAGTATTTATGTCAAA
Source organism: Smutsia gigantea (assembly GCA_032199065.1). Taxonomy (NCBI): domain Eukaryota; kingdom Metazoa; phylum Chordata; class Mammalia; order Pholidota; family Manidae; genus Smutsia; species Smutsia gigantea. The sequence goes on from JAVSCE010021530.1 coordinate 9,033, forward strand.
GATATGCAGGGGTAGCTTCAAACAAAACAGATAATGAAGGAATTACTGAATTACACTCAGAGTTATCTACCTCTGACCACTCATCACTGTGTGCCTTCTTGTCCCCAGAAGGTCAGAACCTGATCCTTATCCATCAGATTGTAGGAAATTGTTCCCATGTGATATTTCTTACTGGAGGCTTTGGCCAAAGAGGGTGTTATTCAGCAACATTTTGACCTTTGACTTCTCACAAGGCTACATCAAAAATATTCATAAATCTTAGAAATAAATATTCACTGGCACTGCCTATCAAGTCTTAAAATGGATTCTAGTCACTTCTAATTGTATCTTAAAGATCTCATGAATGAAAAATTTTAATTTCTTATTCTTGTTTATTGTTTTCAAACCTTTAAAAATCTTTATGTTCTGTTAAAAACAGAGGAGTTTCCAAGGAACAATGTCTTGGACAGCTTTACTCTAATTTTCTTAGGTTATTTTACTAATACTCTGTCAATTAAGATTTGGTTGTGCTCTTTATGCTGCAATTCAGTGTGATCATTTGCAAGCTGCTTTATTTTCTCGATTTAATTTTTTTTTAAATGAGAGATGAATGAGTCCAGTTAATATTAGCTCCACAAACAATTAATTTTACATTAAAAATAAATGGCTTCAATTGATCACAATTCTCATCAACTGCTGAAATACAGTGCTAATTTGGGAATGACAGGGAACATAGATTCATGAGGAAGATCAGGAATTAGAGCTGAGCTGTACTTTAAAGAAAATTATTTGGATTAGTGTAGATTATTGATAAAGTTTCACAGACAGCAATGATAAAATGCCTTCATGAATGCTTGGATGCTTAGATTTTACCTGTGCAATAGTGTAATTCAAGAACACATAATCAAAGATACCTTTAATTATGCAAGAAACATATTTATGAAGGAAAAGTAACCACTATCTTGTTAAGAAAGAACACTTGGACATTTAAAAATTGTGACATAATCCTCAGGATGTAAAGAACTTCAGATTCACTTTTAACAGGTTATAGCATTTAAGTATTTAAGTATAGTATTTATAGTAACTAAGTTCTATCTTAATCATAAACAGTTTGTACTTACAAAAGAGCAATCATTCTCTTTGAAATCAGTACCATCAGTACTATAAAAACATTTCAAGAAATGGTGCTGGAACAATTGGGAATCCATATGCAAAAAAATTAACAAAAATAGGTCATGGATGTAAATGGAAAATGAAAAACTACAAACTTTTTGAAGGAAATGTAAGAGAAAAATCTATGTGACCTTGGATTTGGAGATGTTTTTGACACAATACCAAAACCAAAACTTATGAAAGAAAAAGTTAGTAAGTTGGACTTGACTAAAGTTAAAAAATACTTGTCTACAAAAGATACTATTAAGAATATAAAAGACAATCCATATCCTAGGAGGAAAATATTTGAAAAACATATCTGATAAAGTACTTTTATCTATCATATGTAAAGAAATATTACAACTCAACAATGAGAAAATAAGCCAATTAAAAATTCAGAAAGGATCTGAAACACGTACCTCACCACAGAAGATAGACAGCAAATAAGAATAAGAAAAGATGCTCAAAAACATTTGTTAATGAAACAAGGAGTTAGCACTATACACCAATTAGAATGGCTCAAATCTAAAAATCTGATAATACCAACTTCTGAAGATGACTCAGCAATGGGAACTTCCATTTGTTATTGATGGGAATACAAAATCAAACAGCCACTTTGGAAGAAACTTTGGTAATTTATTACAATACTAAACATAGTTTTAACCATATCATTCTGCAATCGTACTCCTAGGTATTGATTTGAAAATTTGTATCCAAACATAAACCTGAATACAATGTTTATAGCAGCTTTATTCATAATTCCCATAAACTGGAAGTAATCAAGATGTACTTCAATAGGCGAACCGATAAACAGCTCTGCTACAACTGTTACATAGAACACTATTCCATATTAACAAGGAATGAACTGTTAAGTCATGGAAAGATTTGGATGAATACTAAGTATATATTAGTAAGTTAAAAAAACAGTCTAAAGAGACTACATACTGTATGAGGTCATTTATATGACATTCTGGAAAAGACAGAGATATATACAGATGATAAATAGACTGGTGGTTTTCAGAATTCAGGGTAGAGGGTTTGTATAGGTCAAGTATAGGGTTTTATAGGCTGATGAAGCTACTCTGTGATGATAATGTTATGTTGAATATATGAAACTATGAATTTGTCAAAACCTATTTGTTTTCTTTACAACAAAAAAGTGAATATTACTGTATGCCAATTTAAAATAAATCATGTAGGAAGTCAGGAGATCCAGCTTGGAATGCAGAATGTGACCAAAAGATCTGTATCACAAATGTAGTAAAGCAGCCTCACTGGAGGACAGCAGGGAGAGGGTACTAACCTGAGTAACTTGGGAAGTGAGCAAGTCCATAAGACTAAAGGTAAAAAGTAACTGTATATAAGTATTGGTCTCTAGTTGATAAAATTATCCCCTATGGGCATGTTGTTTAAAAACTTCAACTTTCTATTATCAGGTGTATTGTACTTACATAATTAAATAAAGAGATGAAAGTAGTGAGAGCCAGGTTTCCCTCTGTTGGAGTGGGAGGTTGCAGATAATCAAAGGGAAAAGGCAAGAATAGCCCATGTGTCAATGGAAAAGATTTGGAGAAACAGGTATTAACTTATTTTTATCTTTTTATGTATTTTTAAAATTAATCACTCATATTTAATATGAAGGCAGAATATACCATAAGGAAATAATGTAATTTTTCTCTCTTTAGAGTGATAGACAGCCACTAAAGCATTTTGAAAAGTGAGTTAAGGTATTTTAATGAAATTAGAACAATGTCTGACCCAGGGTAAGCACAAAGTAATATAAATATTTGCTATTATTAGAAGGTCAATTTGCAAGTAGGGTTTTGGAAAGTATATCATTGTAGTTGTTCAGGAGAGACATGATAATACATATCTTTTTCTTTTAATGAAAATTATATTCATTTAGGCAAAGTGTATTTCAGTTCACATTTCTATCATTAGTGAAGTGCTTAGAGAGGGCATATGAGGTCAAGCCAAGTATGTAATAAAGCCAGGATGAGACAGATGAATGGCTTATTTCCCATTCTATGAGCAAAACATACAACTCCTATTTTCAGTAGCACATTACAGAATCAGGAAATGAAGGGTGATGAGAGTTTGCCTGGTTATTTTTGTTTTTTTACATTTTCCTAAATGTGTTCTTATTTAATATCAAGAAGAAAGAAACATTGAGTGTCTAATGGGTAAAGGAAATTTTTCTGGGTAACTTAGGCTGCAGCAGTTCTGCAGTCATATTATCATTGAAAAGTTCATCATATGTTTGAGAATATAAGCATAGGCACATTATAAAGATTATAAAGATACTCAGAAGTTCTCTAGAATTCAACCCTTTTATTTTACTGACTAAGAAACTACAGATATGAGCCAAAATCATAGCACAATGTCCAGCATCTTGGTGCTGGGCCTGGGCCAAACCAGGTCTTCCGATTCTCAGTTTCCACTGTTTCTTCTACTTTATTCTTTACCTCATTCTTTCTCTAGTAGATTACCATGTAAAATTATTTTGTTTTTAAAGTAAGACTGTTACATAGCTCTGAGAGAAGTAATTCCTCATATTTCTATGAAGATGAATTTCTTTTACTCTTCCCTTGAAGCTGAAATAAATTACCTGATAGCTAAACTTTAAAGAGAAATAGGGTATATGTGGCTCGGTCTCCCCTTCTCTTCCTCACTCCTGATGCAGGCGCCCCCAGGAAGCACTCACTCTGTGACCACTGTCCTGTGGTGCTCAGAGCAGCTGCTTCAGGCAGGACGAGGGACCTGACTATTCAGAGTTGTTGGAAACTGCTAAGGTAGTGCAATACTGAATATTTTTATAATTTTGTGCATTTAGCCACAAATAGACAATGTGTAGCATTCAAAAACAAATAAGCTTTATCATTAAAATCAATGAAATAAATGAAAAAAACTAGACTATTTTGGTATAGGACTATATCCACATGTTGCATAATGGGGATTTTTCTTTAACATTCCCAATAACATGGTCCTTTCAATAGAGAGTGGGTTACTTTGGTGGGCAATAACCTTTGATCTATCTACATTTTGTTATTGAGACCTTAGTTGGAAGATTTCGTCTATTTTTTCCTTTCCAGACTTTTCTACTGTGAAGCTGTGAAGTAGTGAACTTGATTAAGTTTTCTGCATGGCAAACTAAAATTTTCCCTTGATGGGTTGTTTCTGAAGAAACTCACATTATGGCATGCCCTCTAAATTAACCTTTTTCAGTAATAAATGTGATATTTTGTTTCCTCAATGCCTTTCTGTCTTAAGCAGAGATGTAGCTGCTCTTTATTGAGCATTTTCAAATTCCTAAAATCTTTGTTATGGATATATGGAGGAATGTGAATGAAATATGATTTACTCTTTCCCTAATTTTACAGTATATAAAACAATAGAATGCAGAAAATAATAAAGAAGAAACTGTTGCCTTTCATGTCATCACCTAGTCTTTTGAATGTATATAGACATAAAGCAGGAAATAAAATTGACTAAACAGTATATTTCTGTTATTTAAAAAAACCATCAATTTCAAAATCTGCTTACTTCCAAATATGGATGCATTGGAATATATAGTAAGACATTTAATTTTTAACACATTTGAATATTTGAAAGTATATTGCAAACAATATACAAATGCCTAAATCCTGTCAGATATTTCTGACAATTTTTATGGCATAAATATATAATAGTTAAATTGTCTTGAATTTTTTTCAGTGGTTGATTGGTTGTTTACTTGTGCCAGAGACTGGGAGGAGTTCACTTATGGTAGGGAAATCATGTAGATTTGTACTATCTGATAATTAGTCACTAGTCACATATGACTATTTAAACTTAAATTAAAAAGTTATTTCTTCATTTGCACTAGCCACATATTAAGTTCTCAATAATCCCACATATGGTCAGTGGCTACTATACCGAACACTGCAGATAAAGAAATTTCTGTCATCACTGAAAAATCTAGTAGACTCAGATGATTTAGATGACACTAGAGGTACACTATCAATGGAATAGGTGAGGATTAATATGATGCAGAGTGAAGAGAAGGGGATGCATTTAGAAGGTCTTCAAGGTTTCTCCCTAGGGTAAATGGGTGGATACCATTCACCAACAAAATAAATATAGGAGAAAAGGAGCAAGATTTGCGAAAAGAGCATGAAATCAGAATTGTACCTGGTGAGTGGGAGGCAACCTTGGAACAAGCCGGTGGTCTGTGAGGCTGCTGGCTCTGGGAATGTGATTTCTTTGTGGAGTCTGGGTGGAGACAGAATTAGAAGGAAGAGGTGGCAGTCATGGATAGGGGCTGGAGCCATGCCTTGGGTGTGGGCTCTGCGTGAGATGGTCAGAGACTAGCACCAGGGTGTGGAGAAAACTGGCATTAGGGTAGTTTTCAAACTAAGTTAGTCATGAAATCAACAGAATAGGTTTCCACCAGCATTTTAAAAATAATACAGAAAATATTAACATGGTTTCATACAATTTAAGTAAAGATATTTTCCTGAGACTTTTTTGTTATAGATATATTAACACATATGTATACTTGGTTGCAAGGTAAAATATATTTCTGAGTTGTAGTCCAATAAGTTTGAATGTCACTGATTTACACAATGAACATCACAGAGTATAAGCTACATGTGAACTGGGACAGTATCCTTTTTCTCATCACCCCAAATCCTAGTACATAGTAGACACTCCATGAAGACATACTGCATGAAGGAATGGATCAATAAGCCAGAGAAGTAAGAGGAAGTCCAGGATATGTGTGACTCAAAAGCTAGAGTAAAAGAGAAGTATATGCCAGTGTCAGATGTCAGTGGTTTTGGAGATATTGAGATCATGGATGACCTTATCTCTAGAACTTCTGTGAATTGGCAGGAGCAGAAGCCAGACTGCAGAAGTAAATGTGTGGTGAAGTAGTGAGTATGAGACAAATGACAGTGGAGATTGAGACATATGTTTTGTTTGTTTGGTATTGAAGATGTAAAAGTTTAATTTGTGCGTAGAAGAGATTATTTAGGAAAGGCATGCTGTAGAACTGTGCTGTCTAATAAATGGAACCACGAGTCACATGTGGCAATTTAAGTTAGAATTAATTAAATTAAAAATGCAAATCCTTAGTATAGCTCCACTTCAAGTGTTCAATGGTTATATGTGGCTAATGGCTACCATACAGACCTGAGATAGAACATTTCTGTAACTGCAGAAAGGACTATTGTACAGTACTGCTCTAGAAAAAAAGTTTGAATTCATCATTCTATGCTGAAATAAAACAGGCACATACACAGCACCCCCAACCTCCTCCTATCAGAAACTTTATCCAAAGCCAGCAGCAACTGTTGGGGGATTATTTTACAATCTGTACTTGATGAGATTACATATGGTCTCAGTGAGTGAGCAGTTAAATCTAGGAGAAACCAGAGGAGACATCAGGGAGGCTAAAGACCTCAGGTTGTCATCTAGGGACAGGCTGGGTATTACAGAGTCCCTGGATCTTTTTTAAAAATCTACAGTATTTGGTTAGGAGATGATGTGTGACTTTGCCAGCAGCACTTGTACCACAGTGTTAAGAGCTAAAGCCCTGCAGCTATGTGCTTGAGGAGTGAGAGTGACTGAGGCAGCCAGTACAGACTGCAGGGAAAAACATGTTAACCTAAGGGAATAGAAAAGAACTTTAAATATGTTTACTTAACAATTATTTAGAATATCTGAAGAAAAGAATGAAACTTTTAACATTTTTTGAAGTGTTTGATGTAAGCTTATCAGTTACTCTTTAAAGATCATTTAAACTTCAGTTGCATTGTGCATTAATTGCTGGTCACATAATCCATTTTCTAAAATAATGCTTATATAACAAGAAAATAAAAAATAACTAAATCATTACTGTAAAACAGTGATAACGCATAACTTATTAATACTGGGTAGCACTAAAAATAAAGGTCATTTGGACCCCATTTTAAAACCATAAGGAAATAAAGGAAATGGATATTTCCTCTCTTGTTCGTGACCTATCTATTTTAAATGCAATAGTTAATAATTATTTAATAGAAACTTTATAACTCACAGTGTTAGATAATAAAAGAAACTGGAATTACAGTAATTTTGCACACAAAACCACAATCTGATACTTAGAGCCCTGAAAATCAGGAAACCAAAACCATTCCTGGGAAAGCAGGTAAAATAAGTTGCTTCTGTTTTCTTAATAAAAGGATAAAGCTCTCACCATTGTAAAGGTGAGGGTTTTTAATTTGAGGGTTTCCTTTTCTGCCTTTCCAGAAATTCAAGTGTTTTCTTCTTTCAAGCAGCAATTAGAATTTCTTCTCTTCCTGTCATTTCATTTTGACTTCATAGGAGTATTTATATTGCCTCATTTTGCTTGAACCTTTTTTTCCCTTTCCAAAGGAATAGTAATTGGAACTGAGATTATTTTTTAAGGTTAGAGAGAAAACTGGAGGGAAAGATAAAGTATTACTCCTTCAAGATCATATTCTTTCTTCTTTCTTTCTATGGGAGAGCCTAGTGAACTGAAAAGAACCAGTTTAGGGGAAGAGACATGACGAACAATCTCAGTGGTCTCTAAACTAATGATTACAGAACAGAGAACGTGCTTTAGCTAATTGTAACCATGTCATTCATAATGAATGAACTGGTGTTAACACATGTAACATTTAGCTTTATATGATTTATTTTTTTTGTTTCATAGGACACATATTTTTCTACAGTTTCTTGGAAAATCAACATGTAACTATTTTTCAGTTAAAGCATACTTCCTGTTTCTTTGGTTTAGGATCTCTACCTGCCAAAGTCAAAATTTACCATTCTGTACAGTAGTCACAATACTAAACTTTTTCTTAATGTTTTCACACTTACTAACAAATTTTAAATATAATTTCAAAATTCTCTTTCTTATATATTGCTTTCTTACATATTTCTACTACTTGATCATTCAAAATCTACCTCAAAATGGTCTTAAAGATAAAAGAGAAATTTAAAAATACATTTGTTTTGTCATTCAGCACGTAAGTTCTTCTAGTGTATTATCTTCTGATATGAGAAATCATCCCTGCCCCTTTGTGTTTATTACTATCTTACAGTGTTTCCAGAGATTCAGCATTGCTCTAACTTAGTCACTGCTAAATTGCTGATCTTTACATATTTACATTCCTTATACTTTTTCTCATTTGGTTTTCTAATTCCTTCATCCTCCTCTTTTCGGAGCCAGACTCCCTTGATAATCTGATAATTCCAGGACTGAAGCTGAATATATATCTCCATAGTTAATTTTGCCAGTAATGTGCCTGAAAGTTTTTTTTTAATAAAAATAATCTTGCTATTTTCTAAATTTAATTTAAATAAAGGCATTTATTTCACTTTATTATTTTCAATCTTTACCCAATGTTAATAGTTTCCTTTTTCCTTTTTAAAAAAATTATCAGTTTCTGATGAGTGTGTCTTGGTTGCTTGTATTTTAAATACACTTGGATCCCTTTTGTTAGTTGATAAACAGTATATATTTTAAGGTATCTTGGAGAAATGAGCATAGTGTTCAGTAGAAACATGGGCAGCATAGGATCACTTGTTGATGCTGCTGGTTCGGGTAATGGCTTGAATAGTGCACTTAGTCATGAAATACATGTATGCATTTAGTTTTTCTTCTGCCTGACCAGTGAATTTTACCAAATACATGACATAGTGGGAAACTATATATCTTTTGGAATCAGTCAGTGTTGGACAAAAGCTTAAGTTCAAACTCTCTATTACCTTTACAAATTAATTACAATATGTGACTTGTTTCTTCCACTGTATACTGGAATTTAAAAAAAAAGGCTCATCTTAAAAGGATCCATGCAGAAACCTTTTTCTGTTCTCAGTGTCAGGAAAAGCTGTGGTGTTTCTTTTCAATTCTCTTTTTTAATGGAAACCAGGTAATGTAAGTAAACTTATCCCACACTTTGTTTGGCTGCTCAGTAGCTCATAGCCAGATTTTTAGCCCAAATATATAATAGTCTGAATTCCTACTTGTGCATTACTTAACACTAGTCTTAGCAAAACTGTTTAAACCTATTTAAATCATTTCTTTTACCTTCCTTTTTATCTTTATTTATTAATTTTGTTCCTGTCTGATAACATCCACTAGTGAAAAGCCATTTCAAAATCTTCCTTGGAATGAGGCAAGAATTAAGTAAATGAAAGGGCTAAAATCCCATGGCATACATAGGGTAGATTATATTATCTATATTATATAAATGGCTAAGCCCAGTGCATTACACAGATGAGGACCCCAAAATGTTTTCCTTCCTTCCTTCTCTTATACATACCACTGAGGCCAAAAGGGGAGTCTCATTCTTTCTATTTATTAAGTCATCTCAAAGACAATTTACAACTGTAATATCACTGGGATTTCATTCCCCATGTGTCTTGCCAGTGGGTTTCAGCCCTGGGCAAGTTTACTCTTGATTCAGTGAGATTGAAAAATGAAAACAGAACGTTCTTGGGGAGAAAGGTTTATAACCAACTTTATCCCCACGGTGGCAGGACAAGCACTAGAATCCCATCCACTCAGAGTGAGTCTGCATGGAGCAAGCCAAACTCTGCCTCTGGGCCTCTCTGCCCCCGCAGCCGTCTCAGTCTTTGTCCTCAGTGATGCCACCACTCCAGCCTCTGCTCTCCTGCAGCTATGCAGCCCAGAGCCCTGGGTGAAGCTCTTTATATGTCAATAATAACAGATTGCAAGGAGCAAGCTGACCAGGGTCAGGTGTGAATCTGGCAATAGGAACTTTCATTTTTTCTATACCATGGAACTTTGATAAATTTGGCTCAAAGACCCAGTAATAAAACTTGGGTGAACTCATAGCTTTTCTTAAATGCTCTGCAACTACCTTCTTACAGATACTTAAATTCTAACTCAACCTAGTCTTAGTATGAAACACTGGTCTCTCTGTTATGTGAAAGATGTATTGAAAGACTGAGACAGGGAGAGAGTAGTGAGCTGGCAAAGTATTTGCAAAATGGGAGATTTGGGAGATGTTATTAATTAATTTGAGATGCGAACCTTTACTATATGACTCCTAAATTTTATTCTGTTTATTAGCATGTCTGGTGTTAAAGTTTAGAAAAAAACAGCAAATAACTTATCTTTTTTTTTGTCATGAGTTCCTTTCCATTTGTGAAACATTAGGCAGGTAATGTTTTTTATTTCACCTTGTCTTTACTGATAAAGTTAATATTGAGGAATAGGTTTAATATTAAAACCAGTAATTATACTAATTCTTCCTAGCTCCTGGTTGTGGGCTTGTGGGGAAATGGAAGTTCCTACGGCCAGTATCCTCACCTGACCCTAAACTACTGGATGATGTAATTGGCCTCCTGCTAAACTAATGCTTCCACACCCATAGACAAGAAGCTATTATTAACTGAATCACTATATAAAGAGCCCTATACAGTGCTCTGGTGGAGGCAGAGACAGGTGGCTTACAGACCTGCAGACTGCTAGATGCAGATGTGATTCTAGAGCAGCTTGACCTACCACTGGAAGAATAAAGCCGGGTATAAACTCTTTTACCCCCAAGAACGTTCTGTATTGTTTCTCTGTCTCACTGAATTCATAGTGAACTTGTCCAGGGCTGAAACCCTCAGGCATGACAAGGCCTTAAGACAGTTCATCTTAGGATAAATGGCACAGACACACTCACCAAACTTAGTGCAAACATCACAGTCATCTGTGTGGAGAAAGAAAAATTAGAGACTGAGTATTACTGTCCTGTAATATGTATTAAACGTACCTAATTCAGCATTGGAAATTAACCCCATTCAGGTACTCTATAATGGGGAGGAATAAGTAAATGGGCAACAGGATAAGAATAGTTAGGCCAGAATCTCACTTTAAGACCAGAAGTCTGGGGACATAGAAGGTTGGGTGTGGTGCTTGTAAGGTACATGTCACAGAAACACTAGAGTGGAGGAAATGGTGATGTGGGGATTAAGAAATCCATCAATGCATGAAGCAGACCTCTGGGATGGATAATCCCAGTTTGCGTTAACATCTTCCACAATTGAGTCAACACAGGTTTTTGGCAAAGCACCACAATAATGAGTATTATCATCTCCACTATCTGCCCAGAGTTGCTCAGAAATTGGCCTAACTTTTTCCTTTGTCAGTGACACATAAACCCAGGTAAATAGGAGCCTGAGATTTTAATTTGCTTACAGCTGGAGTTTAGAGAATCTACTACAGATTCTGACATTTTTACTAATGAGTCTTGAATTAAACTGTCAGAGGCCTGAATCAATGTTGTTCCCTTTACTCTTCATTACAGCATGTCCAAGATAATGAGCTTGTTTACCCACTGTGAATCTTTGGCAGTCGCTGGGCCCAGTAGAAGAAAGGCACTTCCAATTACCCTTTCCCTTTGTACTTTCTGCTGTTGGGCTAACCCAAACTCCCACTACAAAATCTCTGCACTGGTACCACCACATCAGCCCCTCAAATTCCTCTCCCCCCACCACAGTGATCTCTGAGAAACTACAATTTAATTCTCCTTCATTAGAGTGAAAGTTCAAACCCTTTCATTGTGGTGTGCCTGGTGCCAAACACATGGTGGGGCATGTGCTTAGCACTCGAGATATTTGCTAAGTAGATGAATGAATGGCCAAGTTATTATCCTTAAAAAATAACATAACTAACCTCTAGACCTCTCCAATGTGTGCAGGCAAATACCTGTATGAATTCTTTACAAGATACCCAATGTACTGATGAGCTGATCCCAACTTATTGTTCCGTGCATTTGTTCCTTCTTTTCCTCATGTGCTTGCTTATGCTTTGTGTGCAGTGATATGACAGTACATAAAACATACATGTTATCTGCCTTTGAAAAGTTTATCTTCTTGTGAAAAATAGGCAAGAAGAGAATAATAAAACTACAATATGCTAGGAGGTGACACATGAAAATAAACAGAACTGGGCAAGAAGAATGTTACTAATCAGATAAGACCTCTCAAATAAGGAGGCATTTGAAAAAAGATATGAAGGAAATGAAGAAGTAAATTGTGTAAATATCATAGGGAAATGTGTTGTAGGCAACAGCTCTAAGGAAGGGTGTATGCCTCATTGAAGATTATGCTGGACCTTCTGTGACACCGCTAGTATTCTTGATTTTACTCTAGGTGAAGTGAAGAACAAATGGAGAGTTCAGTTCAGAGGACAGATGCAATCTGGCCCTTTTTTATGGGATTACTCTGGCTGGTTGCTGAGTTGAGAAATAATGTAGCTCAGAAAAATAATAATGACAGGTTGGGAGATATTTTTAAGAATTTATTTTAAGAAAATTCTTAAAATTTGACAAGTGAAAAAAGATGTACTTATATATATATATATAAGCTTGCTCATTGTTTTACTCTTTATTATACCAGACTTAGTAAAACAAAACTAAATATCCAATGATAGAGAAGTACATGCAATCAAAACAAGCCAGTCAGTACAAATAAGATAAAATTTTTTATCTGTTGATATAAAGGGATATCATGAACTAATGTAATTAAGTCAGATAAATTATAAATAAGAGTACAAACATGATCCTAGAGGGAAAAAAAAAACTAGAATTCCTATATATTAAATTATCAAAGAAGTTTTACTCTGGGAAATTGAAATTAAAGAATATTTTCACATTTTAAAAATTCTTGTGTATAATCTGAGTTTTAGTATATTTAACTATAATAATTTGTTCTGTGTGTATTGATTGAATGGCTGATCTATGTCATGCCTTTCCATAAGTACTTGTGGTGACATAAAAACAGAGATGTGTTCTCCATTTTCAAGTTACTTAGAATAATTCTTTTTTTTACTGTAAGTGACTTAACAAAAAATTATATATAATGGGTCAAAATCAAATTATGTTTTCCTCCTCCAATACAATTTCCTCACTGTTACTATTGCCCCCAAACATTGTTCCTACAGATTACTGTATCTTTTTGATAGTTTGTCATTATCAGTTAGTCAATAAAAGTTACACTTCCTTGTCCTTCAAAAGTGACTTTTTCCATTTATGTCCAGGCCAAATTTATTTTTCATCCCATCACCCAAACCTTTAGTAGTAGTATTTCAATTGCATTATTCTCTGTAATCTTGTTCACATAGAGTTTAGCCGGTGACTTCCACTCCCCTTTGTTCAGTACATAGTGATGTTGGTTAACCTTATGTCCACAAAGTCATCAGTGACACACTTTCATTCATTTTATATCAATAAATAATTCTTGCTTGAATTTTCCCGTAACGGAACGAGGAGAACGCTCTGTGTTTAACTTACGCTTTCAGACTCTCTCTACACCTCCAGGTTTTGTTTTGTGCACTTCTGACAGACATTATGAATACATTAAATTCAATTGTTTTGCCGGCTCTACAGCCACAATTATGCTGCATTTGAGACTTAAGATGCTGTAATTGTTTTCGGTCCCCAGTCTCATTACCTTCTTACCTTTCTCAGCCTCTGAATGCATGCACCATCTGTCAGCTCCTAAGTACTTTCCAACAGAATCCAAAGCAGCATCCCGTTATTCTCTTTCATAGGTCTGAGCAATTACATTAGTCTATTTGGGAAACTGTAATAATTTTAAGTCATATAGAATCATCATGAAGTTAACAAGTAGATCAGGGAGCCACGGACTACTAAGGTTGCCCCCCTTCTTAGTTTGTATTGTTCACTTGGAAAATTTAATTTAATCGGTTGTGTTTCCCACACACTGAAAATGAAATCTTCTTAATAGCCTGTTTTCCTTGCTAAGCTTTTTAGCTCACTTCAGATGCATGTGTGATGTAAGCCAAGGCATCAGCTGCTTTTCAGAAATTAAATCATTACTCCCATCGTTTTATTTTTATCTTATGTTTTTACCCAATTATACTTCTTAAAAAGTTAATTTCACCTTATTAATATGTTCAATATAATCTATGCATATGACTTGAAATTTTCACATCTCTAATAAACCCTCTCCTGATCCTTTGAATCCTGGAGATAAGATAGAAAGGTTCAATCTCCCACGTTTTGCCCTCTGGACACAACTTTCTTCCTCAAGAGGTTGTTCAACAGATTCACTGAAGGTCTTGTGATTTTTCCTTTTCTTCTCCTCCTAGAAATCAGGGGTATGATTCATCCAAGCGTGGTGCTTTGTCAACTTTTAATAGCTCTAATTACCTAATTATCTGCTTGAGTGCAATTATGAAACCTCCATACTAAGCTTGTTTCCAGGGGTATGCATACTGTTATATTACTTGAATATACAGTAGTTTACTTCTTAAACAAGGCACAGATTTAACAATATCATCTGTGATGATAGCCATTGGACACCACATTGTTCCTTGCTTTTGGGAGAAGTGTGTCTAATCACAGTGACTAAATGGTTGAAATAATCAATCAAAATTTTTGTCATTGATTAACCTCTAGTTTGAGAATTTCCATCTTTTTTTAGTTCTGTGAACTTTCTTGAGCTTTGGCAATATGCCTTTAGTTTCCTCACAACATTCTGTGAATAGCCCATCTGTGAATAAATTGGTGTGAATAACCTTGCCCACACTTGAAAAAAGTAGTAAAAACAGACAATTCAAATACATTGTTTAACAAGCAGATTTTAGCACGATTTATTCAAATAGTCAGTGATTGAATTTGTCACTTTAGTTTGTATCTAACTTTCATTCAAACCTTATTTTCAATTTCTACTGAGCTGATTACTGCAAAAGCCACAGCTTATCAAAACATACTGTTGATAGCATCATTTCTCAGGGTCACACAGCTACAAGCTACAAAATGATGCCTACTGATTAGAGGTATGAAAATGAAGTTCTCATTTCCCCATAAAATGTAATTGACTAGAATGACATCTTAAATATCATACCTGTTATGATGATCATTTGATCTGAGTCTTCCTAATTATGGAGGAATTTTCAGATTGGGTGTCATTCTTTGGATAATTATACCCCGTTATGATAGTGCATTGTATTTAATTAAATACTACAGAGGTGTTGTTTCCTAATTGTTCTTTGAACACATTTTGACTACCCAAAGCCCAGCATGTTTTACACAAACAGTATCTATTTAACAAATATATTTTGGATAAATATATGATAGCAAGTAGAAAAACAGGTAAAAAGGAATACATTTGTTTTCACTAAAAGAGTAGTTCATAATGTGCAGTAGGGATTGATAATATGAGAAAGCAACTTTTTCCTTACATTTTGTAATGGCTTATTATTTTTCAAAGTGCTTTACATCCATTAATCAATTCAGTCCAATGCTATATTTGCACCTTTGCAACTCCCAAGTACATGAGAGTAGAATTAGATAGGGGGCTATGCTGGACCCAAGTTAATGTGACTGTACCTACTGGGTAGCATAAAATCCTGACTGTGTAACTGGGTATCTCTATTTCATGATTACGGCTTTCTCACTGACTATATTAGTTTTCTCTTGCTGCATAACAAATCATCACAAATTCAGCAGTTGAACCAACACCCATTTTTTTATCTCACTGTTTCTGTGGGTCAAGAGTCTGGGTTTGACTTAAGGTGGGTCCTTTTTAGGGTCTCACAAGGCTGTGATCAAGATGTAGTCCTTTCTCAAGTGTGGAGTCCTCATTCGAGCCCATGTAGTTTTGGCCAGAGTTCAGTGCCTTGTGGCTCTAGGACTGGGGTCCTCAGGGGCTCTTCCATGTGGCTTTCTCCATAGATAGTTCATGTCATAGCTATTTGCTTCTTTGAGGCCAGAGCATCTCCTCTGCATTGAGTCTCTTCCTTCAGAGAAGGTCTGGATCCTCTTTTAAAGAACTCACCTGATTAGGTTAAGCTGATACAGAATAACCTCCTTTTTGATTAGCTCAAATTTTATTACATCTGCAAAACTCTCTCACCTTTATCTGTTGGTTAGAAGTAAGTCATAGATTCTGCCTGCATTTCAAAGAAAGGAAATCATAAGGAGGTGTGGTTACCAAGAGATAGAAATCATGGGGACCATCTGAGAATTCTGCCTACCACAGAGAGGTTAGAGCTGAGCTATTTTTCTGTTCACCTTGATTTCTAATCACTACTCCTCATCACTTTGTACCCATTGCTTTCAGCAGCTAGTAAGCCATGGACTGCTTCTAAGTAGATTTGATGGGTACTCCAGGAATCCAAAGATGAAAAGATCCCAATCCATATTTTAAAGGTAGTTTAGTGAAGAAGAGAGAGAGCAAAACCACCCTTAAAATTTTAAAACAAATCAAACAGTGATCCATTATAGAGACTCAAAAATAAATATTGTGGAAATTATCAGGACTAAACAATGTGGATCACTTCATAAATTGCACAGCCATTTACATATAGACAGTTGCTACCTTAAGTTCCTATAACTAAACAGAGCAGGAGACAAAGTGTGGACCAAAAACATCCATCTTTAACTAGTGAAAGATAACGAGAAAGATTTTAGGTTCTTTATTACCTACTTCATTTACAGTACAAAAGAATTGTTCATTAAAGCTGTCTGTAAAGGGAAAGACACATATTAGGAACAGTAAATCTGATTTCTTGAAATCAGTCATAGGTCTGAATCCCCACTATCTGTAATGGTAAACAAAGAAATCAATGTAATTGTGTTTCAATCTGCTACACATAAATTTCTTCAGTTCCTTCACACACATTATGTGGATTTGACATTGTAAAAAGATTTCTGTTCTAATTACTTTTTTTGCTATGCTTTTAAATTATATTTTTATTTTAGTCTAATAATCCTTTAATTTAAAAGAGCAAGCCTATTTTTCTATCTAGGCAAGTGAATCTGTAAACACTCAGTGCAGATTTCAAAAAATGAGCAACCATAGGAACGAAAATACGGAAACATGGGTTAGGATGGACCTGTTGAAGGGATTTGTGAAAAAGCACTGTGTCTTCAGGTCAGGTCATGTTTTTTATCCTACTTTACAATATTTTGCAACTTCTTCAGGAATTTTTTTCCATTTAGTAGCTACGTATTTAGTTTTTAATAAATTTAAATGAATTGAATTGAACTCTAATTTTGGAAATGGGTAAATATTTTCAACTGTAAAAATTAGAAATTAGCATAAATAATTATCTAATATAAGCAGTTAGACAACTTAGTAATAAGTATTGTACTTTGTCATTTTTGGTGCCTCCTTGACTCACAAAACTCTTTTAATATCTGAAAAATGAATGTCCATGCCTGCTCTTCATTGTAGGTCATGTTGTGATGGGAAATACTGCATGGAGTGGGATCCTACAGCTGACCCCTCAAGCATTTATGAGTTAAACATTTACTAAATATGGAACAGAACTCTTAGCACTTCTTGCTTTAATTTATTTTTTTCAATATCATGCTGCTTGTAATTTTGAATAACTGCTTTTACCTGCTGTGAGGAACAGTAACCACTGAGTATTGTGTTTTTGCTCAAATCCTATTTGTCGTTATGGAAACAGCATCTCTATTAAGCTTCCTGCTGCACAATCGTTGCAGAAAATGTTACTTAAAATGTTCACCAGCAAAGGAAAGGGGAAAAGTAAATTCAAACAGTACCTAACTATTTCTGTTACATGACATGAACATTGAAATACAATATGTAGATAATGATGACTGGGCAAATTCATTATACCAATTCAATGTTTTAAATAAGAAAGGTACTATTGTATAAGTATGCAAATTAAAAGAAAAAAGTAGAATGGATTATTCAATTGTATAGAGTTTAAAATGGTTTTGAGTTTATAAAATAAGAGTACTTTTCTTTTTTAATTTGATGGTTTCATGAAAGAGGAGACACAGAGTCCACCTAGGA
Organism: Smutsia gigantea; assembly: GCA_032199065.1. NCBI lineage: Eukaryota > Metazoa > Chordata > Mammalia > Pholidota > Manidae > Smutsia > Smutsia gigantea. Next base: position 26,964 of record JAVSCE010021530.1, read on the forward strand.
AGAAAACTGTATTAAATTGTCTATTATTCTATAGAATGCTCTTCCCCCACAAAATGCACTTGTATTTAAGCAATACAATTAAATGTCATTCATCTATCTCAAAATGTGACAATAAACTTATCTTAAATTACTTACAGAATTATACATTTGATGGTAATGCCTATGACTGTGCATCAGACATTTATATACACTTGTATGTGTAATCCAGTGGACTTTGTTGGCTAAATATATATATATATGTATACACATGCACACATGTATATTTATAATATATATACATGTTATATATGTATATTTATAACATATATATACTATATATATACAGTATTTCAGCTCCATAATATATTTATTTATTTATTATTTACTATTTTTTATAATTTATTTTGGTATCATTAATCTACAATTACATGTGCAATATTATGGTTATTAAACTACCCCTTCATCAGGTCCCCCCCCCACCAACCCCATTACAGTCACTGTCCATCAGCATAGTGAGATGCTATAGAATCACTACTTGTCTTCTCTGAATTGTACAGCCCTCCCTGTGCCCCCCCCCAACATTACATCTGCTAATCATAATGCCCATTTTTCCCTCTTATCCCTCCCTTCCCACCCATCTTCCCCAGTCCCTTTCCCTTTGGTAACTATTAGCCCATTCTTGGGTTCTGTGAGTCTGCTACTGTTTTGTTCCTTCAGATTTTTTTCTTTGTTCTTATACTCCACATATGAGTGAAATCATTTGTTACTTGTCTTTTTCGGCTTGGCTTATTTCACTGAGCATAATACCCTCTAGCTCCATCCATGTTGTTGCAAATGGTAGGATTTGTTTTCTTCTTATGGCTGAATATTATTCCATTGTGTATATGTACCACCTCTTCTTTATCCATTCATCTACTGATGGACACTTAGGTTGCTTCCATTTCTTGGCTATTGTAAATAGTGCTGCAATAAACAAAGGGGTGCATATGTCTTTTTCAAACTGGGCTGCTGCATTCTTAGGGTAAATTCCTAGGAGTGGAATTCCTGGGTCAAATGGTATTTCTATTTTGAGTTTTGAGGAACCTCCATACTGCTTTCCACAATGGTTGAACTAATTTGCATTCCCACCAGCAGTGTAGGAGGGTTCCCTTTTCTCCACATCCTTGCCAGCATTTGCTGTTGTTTGTGTTTTGGATGTTGGCCATCCTCACTGGTGTGAGGTGATATCTCATTGTGGTTTTAATCTGCATTTCTCTGATGATTAGCGATGTGGAGCATCTTTTCATGTGCCTGTTGGCCATCTGAATTCTTCTTTAGAGAAGTGTCTATTCATGTCCTCTGCCCATTTCTTAATTGGATTATTTGCTTTTTGTTTGTTACGGTGCGTGAGTTCTTTATATATTTTGGATGTGAACCCCTTATCAGATACGTCACTTATGAATATATTCTCCCATACTGTAGGATGTCTTTTTGTTCTACTGATGGTGTCCTTTGCTGTACAGAAGCTTTTCAGCTTGATATAGTCCCACTTGTTCTTTTTTGCTTTTGTTTCCCTTGCCCGGGGAGATGTGTTCATGAAGAAGTCGCTCATGTTTATGTCCAAGAGATTTTTGCCTATGTTTTTTTCTAAGAGTTTTATGGTTTCATGACTTACATTCAGGTCTTTGATCCACCTTGAGTTTACCTTTGTGTATGGGGCTAGACAGTAGTCCAGTTTCAGTCTCTTACATGTAGCTTTCCAGTTTTTCCAACACCAGCTGCTGAAGAGGCTGTCATCTCCCTAATGTATATCCAAGGCTCCTTTATCAAATATTAATTGACTGTATATGTTTGGGTTAATGTTTGGATTTTCTATTCTGTTCCACTGGTTTGTGGGTCTGTTTTTGCGCCAATACCAAATTGTCTTCATTACTGTGGCTTTGTAGTAGAGCTTGAAGTCAGGGAGCATAATTCCCCCTGTTTTATTCCTCCTTCTCAGGATTCTTTTGGCTATTCGGGGTCTTTTGTGGTTCCATATGAATTTCAGAATTATTTGTTCGAGTTCATTGAAGAAAGCTGTTGGTAGTTTGATAGGGATTGCACTGAATCTGTAGATTGCTTTAGGTAGTATATCCATTTTGACAATATTTATTCTTCCTAGCCAAGAGCATGGGATGCATTTCCATTTGTTAGTGATCTCTTTAATTTCTCTTTGGAGTGTCTTGTACTTTTCAGAGTACAGGTCTTTCACTTCCTTCGTTAGGTTTATTCCTAGGTATTTTATTCTTCTTGATGCAGTTGTGAATGGAATTGTTTTTCTGATTTCTCTTTCTGTTAGTTCATCATTAGTGTATAGGAAAGCAATATATTTCTGTGTGTTAATTTTGTATCCTGCAACTTTGCTGAATTCAGATATTAGTTCTAGTAGTTTTGGAGTGGAGTCTTTAGGGTTTTTTATGTACAGTATCGTGTCATCTGTAAATAGTGACAATTTGACTTCTTCTTTACCAATCTGGATGCCTTGTATGTCTTTGTTTTGTCTGATTGCCATGGCTAGGACCTCCAGTACTATGCTGAATAACAGTGGAGAGAGTGGGCATCCCTGTCTTGTTCCCGATCTTAGATGAAAAGCTTTCAGCTTCTCGCTGTCAAGTATGATGTTAGCTGTGGGTTTGTCATATATAGCCTTTATGATGTTGAGGTACTTGCCGTCTATACCCATTTTGTTGATAGTTTTAATCAGGAATGGATGCTGAATTTTGTCAAATGCTTTTTCAGCATCTATGGGGATGATCATGTGGTTTTTGTTCTTCTTTTTGTTGATGTGGTGGATGATGTTGATGGATTTTTGAATGTTGTACCATCCTTGCATCCCTGGGATGAATCCCACTTGATCATGGTGTATGATCCTCTTGATGTATTTTTGAATGCGGTTTGCTAATATTTTGTTGAGTATTTTTGCATCTACGTTCATCAGGGATATTGGTCTGTAATTTTCTTTTTTGGTGAGGTCTTGGCCTGGTTTTGGTATTAGAGTGATGCTGGCTTCATAGAATGCGTTTGGAAGTATTCCCTCCTCTTCTATTTTTTGGAAAACTTTAAGGAGAATGGGTGTTATTTCTCCTCTATATGTCTGGTAGAATTCAGAAGTGAATCCATCAGGTCGGGGGGTTTTGTTCTTGGGTAGTTTTTTTGATTACCGATTCAATTTCGTTGCTGGTGATTGGTCTGTTTAGTTTTTCTGTTTCTTGCTTGG
>JAVSCE010021531.1:0-15909 GCA_032199065.1 Smutsia gigantea
TCAACAAAAAGAAGGACAGAGACCACATGATCATCTCCATAGATGCTGAAAAAGCATTTGACAAAATGCAGCATCCATTCCTGATTAAAACTCTCAACAAAATGGGTATAGACGGCAAGTACCTCAACATCATAAATGCCATATATGACAACCCACAGCTAACATGATGAGATGAAAAGATGAAAGAAAAGAAAAGATGAAAAGACAACATTCACCATGTTATTGATAAGTTTTCACAAATGCCTGGATTGTTAAATTGGTTTTCTTTGTTTCATTGGATATGGCCTATAATTGTAGGTGTAAATACTGTTATGCATTTGTATTCCTGTTCTCCTAGTGTGTGTGTGGAAGGCAGTTGTTGGTCTTTTAAAGCCAATACAAGCATATGCTACTTTTCAAGAATTAACTTCAAGAAATAAGTGATTCCTCTTAAACAACTTTGTGAAATCATATACTGATTCCCCACCTGCATTTGCTGCAAGAAGAAAATAATCATGTATATTGTGATTTTCTTCAGAATTATAGCTGCTGGCTGTCCTCTCTTTCGTATTTTATCTCCCTGTTTGGTCCCAGGAGATGGCTGGTCAGCCAGAGACGGGTAAGATTCCTCATGGGAGGAACAACCTAAGACAGGCACAGTCGCAAGGGACCTCAGGTGAGCAACGTGGGGGCCAACTGAGGTGAGGCATAGAACCTCACCCCTCCAGACGAGGGAGACATTGCCTGTGACAACCTATATCACAGGCCGAGCCCAGCTAATCATTATTCTAGTACCTTCCACAAATATATGCATATGCATTTGCATCAGTTAAAACAGAAAAGGGGGAAATGTGGGACTCACTTATAATTTAAGTATAAAAGTCATATGAATAATAATGGTTGGCTTGATTGATTATAGTAACTGAATTAGTTTCTCTGATATTACTGGCTTTGCAATGTTCACCTTGTGAGAACTTGTTCACTATGTTCCTTGCATTGTTCACCTCGTGGGAGCTTGTTCACTGTACTGGAACTTGTTCATTGCATGGTGAGCAATAATGTCTTGTGTATTGAAAAGTTAAGAGAGAAAACCTCGAAAGTTCAAATCGCAAGAAAAAATAATTTGTAACTATGTATGTTGAAGGATGTTAACTAAAGTTACGGGGATAATCATTTCACAATTGAAAAAAAAGGAAACAAAAAATAAACTCAGTGTGATGGTTCTTCATTTCTCTCCCTTCTTTTTCTTCCGCCTCCATGCTTTATATGTTGTGTTTTATTCTTTCCTCTTTGTGTTTCCCTTGACTGATTTTGTGGATAGCTGATTTTGTTTTGCATTTACTTAGTATTTAATTGGTCTGTTTTCTTTACTGTGTTTTTATTTTCTCTGGTGACATCTATTTCGCCTTAGGAGCACTCCCATGTAGAGCACTCCCTTTAAAATACACTGTGGAGATGGTTTGTGGGAGGTAAATTGCCTCAACTTTTGCTTATCTGGGGCTTGTTTAATCCCTCCTTGAAACTGAAATGATAATCTTGCTGGATACACTATTCATTTGCTGGAGACCCTTCTGTTTCATTGCACTGAATACATCATGCCATTCCTTCTGGCCTGGAAGGTTTCTGCTGGCACATGTGATGATGGCCTGTTGGGTTTTCCTTTGTAGGTGATCTTTTCTCTCTCTGTGGCTGCTTTTAAATGTCTGTCTTTATCCTTGATCTTTGCCATTTTAATTATTATATGTCTTGATGTTGTCTTCCTGGGGTCCCTTGTGTTGGGAGATCTGTACACCTCCATGTCTTGAGAGACTATCTCCTTACCCAGATTGGGGACGTTTTCAGCAATTACCTCCTCGATAATACTTTGTATCCCTTTTTCTCTCTCCTCTTCTTCTGGTACCCTATAATGCGGTATTGTTCCGTTTGGACTGGTCACACAGTTGTCTCAATTTTCTTTTATTCTTAGAGTTTAGAGATCCTTTCTTTGCTCTGTGCCTCAGCTTCTTAGTATATCTCTTCTCTAATTTCTATCCCATTTACCTTCTCTTCCATTACACCTGATCTGCATTTCAATCCCTCCCTGGCATGTTTCATTTGAGATATGGAATTTCTTAATGATTGAATCTCCATCTTAAATTTGTCCTTGCATTCTTGAACATTTTTATGTACCTCCATGAGCATGTTTATGATTTTATTTTAAACTCTATTTCAGGAAGATGGGTGAGTTTGATTTCATTTGGTCCTTTTGCTGAGGTTTCTGGTATTTGGCTCTGAATCAGTTTCCTTTGATGTTTCATAATTCTATGTGGTCCCTTCTAGTGCCCAGAAGCTCTAGTCTCTGGAGCTTCTCAATCCCTAGAGTGAGGTTGGGGGTCATAGGGGAGTGGCGCTGGTGTCTTGGGTCAGGAAAGAGCTGTTTCCCGATTCCTGTCTGCAGTGCCTGTCTCCAGTATCAGAACCAGTGGGCAAAGCACACAGGTACAAGCCTCTGTGCTTGGCGTCTCTAGGTATTGTAGGTGGGGCCTCTGCCTGGCTTGGTGCCAGCGCAGTGACTGCTGGTTTGCAAGCAGGTGCCGGCAGGTTGGAAGGAAGTTACAGCAGGCTGTGTGTCACAGTGTGGGGGGGGGCGTCGGAGCTGAGTAGGCAGCCAGGGGGATGGGGCGCCTGAAGCTCCTCAGTGTTCTCAACCCGCTGGGCACAATGCACCCAGACAACCTTGTCCACCTATCCCTTCTCCCCTCGCTGCTAGGAAGCTTCTCAGACCGCCTGCCTTTCCCTTATCCCAGAGCGGCGTGATGTGGATCCCCGTCCTCCACAAATGTCCGGAATCTCAGTCTGTCAAGCACTACACCTGTCCCAGCTCCCCAACCCCGGCAGCCTCCAAAGCACCACACAATGTAGGTCTGTGGTCCAAAGCAGACCTCCAGGGCTGGGTGTTCAGCAGTTCAAGGCTTCCACTGACTCGCTGCTCCGTTTCTCTTCCTCCCGCCGGTGAGCTGTGGTTGGCCAAGGGCTAGGGTCCCGCCGGATCAAGGCTTTTTTACGTTACCCTGTTTCTTAAAGTCTGTATGCAGCCTGGTGCAGCCTTCTTACCTGTTGCTGTTTTAGGGCTAGTTGTATTAATGATATTTTCACATTATATGTGGTTTGTGAAGAAGTTCTCTGTCTCACATCTCATGCTGCCATCTTGATCTCAGCTCTGAATTTTACCAAACATATAGAGGAGGCCTAATGCCCGTTCCCCTTAACGTTTTCCAAAAAATAGAAGAGAGGGGAATGCTTCCAAACTCATTCTTTGAAGGCAGCGTCACTGTAATACCAAATCCAGGCAAAGACCCCACAAAAAAGAAAATTAAAGACCAATATCCCTGGTGAACATAGATGCAGAAATACTCAACAAAATATTAGCAAACCAAATCCAAAAATACATCAAGAGGATCATACACCGTGATCAAGTGGGATTCATCTCGGACATGCAAGGATGGTACATCATTTGAAAATCCATCAACATGATCGAACACATCAACAAAAAGATGGACCGAGACCACATGATCATCTCAATAGATGCCGAAAAAGCCTTCGACATCCGTTCATGATAAAAACTCTCAACAAAACGGGTATAGAGCGCAAGTACCTCAACATAATAAAGGCCGTACATGACAAACCCACAGCCAACATCATACTTAACAGCAAGAAGCTGAGAGGTTTTTTTTTTTTTTAATTTATTTTATTATCATTAATTTACAATTACATGTGCAATATTACGATTATTAAACTACCGCTTCATCAGGTCCCCCCCACCAACCCCATTACAGTCACTGTCCATCAGCGTAGTGAGATGCTATAGAATCACTACTTGTCTTCTCTGAGTTGTACTGCCCTCCCCGTGCCCCCCCAACATTACATCTGCTAATCGTAATGCCCCTTTTTCCCTCTTATCCCTCCCTTCCTGCCCATTTTCCCCAGTCCCTTTCCCTTTGGTAATTATTAGTCCGTTCTTGGGTTCTGTGAGTCTGATGCTGTTTTGTTCCTTCAGTTTTTTTCTTTGTTCTTATACTCCACATATGAGTGAAATCATTTGATACTTGTCTTTTTCGCTTGGCTTATTTCACTGAGCATAATACCCTCTAGCTCCATCCATGTTGTTGCAAATGGTAGGATTTGTTTTCTTCTTATGGCTGAATAATATTCCATTGTGTATATGTACCACATCTTCTTTATCCATTCATCTACTGATGGACACTTAGGTTGCTTCCATTTCTTGGCTATTGTAAATAGTGCTGCAATAAACATAGGGGTGCATCTGTCCTTTTCAAATTGGGCTGCTGCATTCTTAGGGTAAATTCCTAGGAGTGGAATTCCTGGGTCAAATGGTATTTCTATTTTGAGTTTTTTGAGGAACCTCCATACTGCTTTCCACAATGGTTGAACTAATTTACAGTCCCACCAGCAGTGTAGGAGGGTTCCCTTTTCTCCACATCCTCGCCAACATTTGTTGTTGTTTGTATTTTGGATGTTGGCCATCCTCACTGGTGTGAGGTGATATCTCATTGTGGTTTTAATCTGCATTTCTCTGATGATTAGCGATGTGGAGCATCTTTTCATGTGCCTGTTGGCCATCTGAATTTCTTCTTTGAGAAGTGTCTATTCATGTCCTCTGCCCATTTCTTAATTGGATTATTTGCTTTCTGTTTGTTAAGGTGCATGAGTTCTTTATATATTTTGGATGTCAACCCTTTATCAGATACGTTTTTTATGAATATATTCTCCCATACTGTAGGATGTCTTTTTGTTCTACTGATGGTGTCCTTTGCTGTACAGAAGCTTTTCAGCTTGATATAGTCCCACTTGTTCATTTTTGCTTTTGTTTCCCTTGCCCGGGGAGATATGTTCATGAAGAAGTTGCTCATGTTTATGTCCATGAGATTTTTGCCTATGTTTTTTTCTAAGAGTTTTATGGTTTCATGACTTACATTCAGGTCTTTGATCCACCTTGAGTTTACCTTTGTGTATGGGGCTAGACAGTAGTCCAGTTTCATTCTCTTACATGTAGCTGTCCAGTTTTTCCAACACCAGCTGCTGAAGAGGCTGTCATCTCCCCATTGTATATCCAAGGCACTTTTATCAAATATTAATTGACTGTATATGTTTGGGTTAATGTTTGGATTTTCTATTCTGTTCCACTGGTCTGTGGGTCTGTTTTTGTGCCAATACCAAATTGTCTTGATTACTGTGGCTTTGTAGTAGAGCTTGAAGTCAGGGAGTGTAATTCCCCCTGTTTTATTCCTCCTTCTCAGGATTGCTTTGGCTATTCGGGGTCTTTTGTGGTTCCATATGAATTTTAGAATTATTTGTTCCAGTTCATTGAAGAAAGCTGTTGGTAGTTTGATAGGGATTGCATTGAATCTGTAGATTGCTTTAGGTAGTATAGCCATTTTGACAATATTTATTCTTCCTAGCCAAGAGCATGGGATGCATTTCCATTTGTTAGTTTCCTCTTTAATTTCTCTTAGGAGTGTCTTGTAGTTTTCAGAGTACAGGTCTTTCACTTCCTTCGTTAGGTTTATTCCTAGGTATTTTATTCTTTTTGATGCAATTGTGAATGGAATTGTTTTTCTGATTTCTCTTTCTGTTAGTTCATCATTAGTGTATAGGAAAGCAACAGATTTCTGTGTGTTAATTTTGTATCCTGCAACTTTGCTGAATTCAGATATTAGTTCTAGTAGTTTTGGAATGGAGTCTTTAGGGTTTTTTATGTACAGTATCATGTCATCTGCAAATAGTGACAATTTGACTTCTTCTTTACCAATCTGGATGCCTTGTATGTCTTTGTTTTGTCTTATTGCTGTGGCTAGGACCTCCAGTACTATGTTGAATAACAGTGGAGAGAGTGGGCATCCCTGTCTTGTTCCCGATCTTAGATGAAAAGCTTTCAGCGTCTCGCCGTTAAGTATGATGTTAGCTGTGGGTTTGTCATATATAGCCTTTATGATGTTGAGGTACTTGCCGTCTATACCCATTTTGTTGAGAGTTTTAATCAGGAATGGATGCTGAATTTTGTCAAATGCTTTTTCAGCATCTATGGAGATGATCATGTGGTTTTTGTTCTTCTTTTTGTTGATGTGGTGGATGATGTTGATGGATTTTCGAATGTTGTACCATCCTTGCATCCCTGGGATGAATCCCACTTGATCATGGTGTATGATCCTCTTGATGTATTTTTGAATTCGGTTTGCTAATATTTTGTTGAGTATTTTTGCATCTACGTTCATCAGGGATATTGGTCTGTAATTTTCTTTTTTGGTGAGGTCTTTGCCCGGTTTTGGTATTAGAGTGATGCTGGCTTCATAGAATGAGTTTGGAAGTATTCCCTCCTCTTCTATTTTTTGGAAAACTTTAAGGAGAATCGGTGTTATTTCTTCTCTATATGTCTGGTAGAATTCAGAGGTGAATCCATCAGGCCCAGGGGTTTTGTTCTTGGGTAGTTTTTTGATTACCAATTCGATTTCGTCACTGGTGATTGGTCTGTTTAGTTTTTCTGTTTCTTGCTTGGTCAGTCTTGGAAGGTTGTATTTTTCTAAGAAGTTGTCCATTTCTTCTATGTTTTCCAGCTTGTTAGCATATAGATTCTCATAATATTCTCTTATGATTCTTTGTATTTCTGTGGGGTCCGTCGTGATTTTTCCTTTCTCATTTCTGATTGTGTTTATGTGTGTAGATTCTCTTTTTCTCTTAATGAGTCTGGCTAGGGGTTTATCTATTTTGTTTATTTTTTCAAAGAACCAGCTCTTGGTTTTATTGATTTTTTCTATTGTTTTATTCTTCTCAATTTTATTTATTTCTTCTCTAATCTTTATTATGTCCCTCCTTCTGGTGACTTTGGGCCTCATTTGTTCTTCTTTTTCCAATTTCAGTAATTGTGTCTTTAGACTATTCATTTGGGAATGTTCTTCCTTCTTTAAATAGGCCTGGATTGCAATATACTTTCCTCTTAGAACTGCCTTTGCTGCGTCCCACAGAAGTTGTGGCTTTGTGTTGTTGTTGTCATTAGTCTCCATATATTCTTTGATTTCTGTTTTGATTTGGTCGTTAACCCATTGATTAATTAGGAGAGTGTTGTTAAGTCTCCATGTATTTGTGAGCTTTTTTGATTTCTTTCTAAAATTTATTTCTAGTTTTATACCTTGGTGATCTGAGAAGTTGGTTGGTAGGATTTCAATATTTTTGAAATTACTGAGGTTCTTTTTGTGGCCTAGTATGTGGTCTATTCTGGAAAATGTTCCATGTGCACTTGAGAAGAATGTGTAACCTATTGCTTTTGGGTGTAGAGTTCTGTAGATGTCTGTTAGGTCCATCTGTTCTAGTGTGTTGTTCAGTGCCTCTGTGTCTTTACTTATTTTCTGTCTGGTTGATCTGTCCTCTGGAGTGAGTGGTGTGTTGAAGTCTCCTAAGATGAATGCATTGCTGTCTATTTCCTCCTTTAATTCTGTTAGTATTTGTCTCACATATGCTGGCGCTCCTGTGTTGGGTGCATATATATTTATAATGGTTATATCTTCTTGTTGGACTGACCCCTTTATCATTATGTAATGTCCTTCTTTATCTTTTGCTACTTTCTTCGTTTTGAAGTCTATTTTGTCTGATACAAGTACTGCAACACCTGCTTTTTTCTCTTTGTTGTTTGCATGAAATATCTTTTTCCATCCCTTCACTTTTAGTCTGTGTATATCTTTGGATTTGAGGTGAGTTTCTTGTAGGCAGCATATAGATGGGTCTTGCTTTTTTATCCATTCTGTTACTCTGTGTCTTTTGATTGGTGCATTCAGTCCATTTACATTTAGTGTGATTATTGATAGGTATGTACTTATTGCCATTGCTGGCTTTAGATTCGTGGTTACCAAGGGTTCAAGGGTTGCTTCTTTACTATCTAACAATCTAACTTAACTTTCTTGTTAAGTTATTGTAAACACAGTCTGATGTTTCTTTCTTTCTCTCCCTTCTTATTCCTCCTCCTCCATTCTTTCTATAATAGGTGTTTTATTCTTTGCCTTTAGTTGGTATTTGGATGGTCTGCTTTCTTTGCTATGATTTTTTTTTCTCTGGTGACATCTTTTTAGCCTTAGGTGTGCTTCCATCTAGAGCAGTCCATTTAAGATATCCTGTAGTGGTGGTTTATGAGACGCAAATTCTCTTAACTTTTGTTTATCTGGAAATTGTTTAATCCCTCCATCATATTTAAATGATAATCGTGCTGGATACAATATTCTTGGTTCGAGGCCCTTCTGTTTCATAACGTTAAATATATCATGCCATTCTCTTCTGGCCTGTAAGGTTTCTGTTGAGAAGTCTGATGATAGTCTGATGGGTTTTCCTTTGTAGGTGATCTTTTTTCTCTCTCTAGCTGCCTTTAATACCCTGTCTTTATCTTTGATTTTTGCCATCTTAATTATTATGTGTCTTGGTGTTGTCTTCCTTGGGTCCCTTGTGTTGGGAGATCTATGAGCTTCGGTGGACTGCGAGACTACTTCCTTCCCCAGCGAGGGAAAGTTTTCAGCAATTATTTCTTCAAAGACACTTTCTATCCCTTTTTCTCTCTTCTTCCTCTGGTACTCCTATAATGCGAATATTGTTCCGTTTGGATTGGTCACACAGTTCTCTTAATATTCTTTCATTCCTAGAAATCCTTTTATCTCTTTCTGCCTCAGCTGCTCTGTACTCCTGTTCTCTGTTTTCTATTCCATTAACAGTCTCTCGCATCTCATCCATTCTGCTGTTAAGCCTGTCGATCGCTTGTCTGATTTCTGTATTGTCTTTCCTCAGTTCCCTCACTTCCTCCCTCAGCTCTTGCACATTTCTCTGTAGGTCCATCAGCATGGTTATGACTTTTATTCTAAATTCTTTTTCAGGCAGGCTGTGCATTTCCATCCCTTCAGACTCCCTCTCTGGGGTTGTCTGGTTGATTTTGGTCTGAACCATATTCCTCTGTCTTTTCATGGCTGTATAATTTGGTCACTGATAGTTGCCACGTATGTCAGCTGGGCTCTTTAAGACTTTAAAAAGAGAAGAAAAAAAAAGAGAAAAAGAAAAAAAAGAAAGAAAGAAAAAAGAAAAAAGAAAGAAAAGAAAAAACAAAAACAAAACAAAAAACAAAAAAAACAAAAAAAATGCCCACCGGACGTAGATTCTGTGGGAATGCTCTAGGTGGCGCTATTGCCCCACTATTCCACAGCTGTGACTGTGCCACTCCGCAGGGCCCTTTATCGCTCTGGCAGGGGTGGGAACGAATAGGAGGCTGTTGATCTCAGTGAGAAGTGTTAAGTATGGCTACGCTTCCTCAGTCGCCAGCTAAGGCGTCTGAAACTCCCCAGGACTCCCAGCCTGCTGGGCTGAGTGTGCTGGGGCGATCCGGCTCCTCCGCTGGGCTCCTGTCTCTTTAAGACCGCTGAGGAAAGCGCGCACTTTTTTTTTCCTTCCCGGAGCCGGCTGCAAGCACCCTGGCGCGTTCCCCGCTCAGATCCTGCCCCTCTGTCTCTCCAATCTCCGCTGCACTGCGCAATGTGGGTCAGCGCTCCCCGCGCAGATCACCGGGGCTGGCTACTTCGCGGGGTGTGCTTCCACTCCCTCCCGGCTCTGAATCCTCTCCTCCCGCCGGTGCGCTGGGGTGGGGGAGGGCTCGGGTCCCGCCGGGTCGCGGCTCCGTATCTTACCCGCCTCTTGGGGTGCCAAGTCCTCTCGGGTGTAGCTGCACGCTGTGCGCTTTCCTGTGTATTCTCGTCTCTCTTTTAGGAATAGATGTATTTTCTGTGTTTTCGTAGATAAATATAGTGTTGGGAGGAGATTTCTGCTGCCCTGCTCACACCACCATCTTCCCGGAAGTCAGTGAAGCTGAGAGGTTTTTACCTAAGATCCGGAGGAAGACAGGGATGCCCACTCCCCACACTGTTATTCAACATAGTACTGGAGGTCCTAGCAACGGCAATCAGAAAACACAAAGAAATACAAGGCACACAGATTGGTAAAGGAGAACTTAAAGTGTCACTATTTGCAGATGGATGACAAGATACTGTACATAATAAACCCTAAAGACTCCACTCCAAAACTACTAGAACTAATATCTGAATTCAGCAAAGTTGCAGGACGCAAAATTAATACACAGAAATCTGTTTCTTTCCTATACACTAACGAAGAACTAGCAGAAAGAGAAATCAGGAAAACAATTCCATTCAAAATTGCATCAAAAGGAATAAAATACCTTGGAATAAACCTAGCCAAAGAAGTGAAAGACCTACACCCTGAAAACCAGAAGACACTCTTAAGAGAAATTAAAGAGGACACTGACAAATGGAAATTCATCCCATGCTCTTGGCTAGGAATAATTAAGATTGTCAAAGTGGCCATCCTGCCCAAAGCAATCTACAGCTTCAATGCAACCCTTATCAAAATACCAACAGCATTCTTCAACGAACTGGAACAGATTCATATGGAAGCACCAAAGACCCCGAATAGTCAAAGCAATCCCGAGAAGGAAGAATATAGCAGGGGGGATGTCACTTCCCAACTTCAAGCTCTACTACAAAGCCACATTAATCAAGACAATCTGGTACTGGCACAAGAACAGACTCACCGACCAGTGGACCAGAATAGAAAGTCTGGATACTAACCAAAGCATATATGGTCAATTAATATATGATAAAGGAGCCATGGATATACAATGGGGAAATGACAGCCTCTTCAGCTGGTCTTGGCAAAACTGGACAGCTCCATGTAGGAGAATGAAACTGGATCATGGTCTAACCCCATACACAGAAGTAAATTGAAAATGGATCAAAGACCTGAAGTAAGTCGTGAAACCATAAGGCTCTTAGAAAAACACATAGGCAGAAATCTGTTGGACATAAACATGAGCAACTTCTTCATGAACATAGTTCCCTGGGCAAGGGAAACAAAAGCAAAAATGAACAAGCGGGACTACATCAAGCTGAAAAGCTTCTGTACAGCAAAGGGCACCATCAGCAGAACAAAAAGGCATCCTACAGTATGGGAGAATATATTCATAAATGACATATCTGATAAAGGGTCTACATCCAAAATATATATAAAGAGCTCATGCACCTCAACAACAAAAAAGAAAATAATCCCATTAAAAAATGGGCAGAATATCTGAACAGACACTTCTCCAAAGAAGAAATTCAGATCTCCAACAGGCACATGAAAAGATGCTCCACATCGCTAATCATCAGAAAAATGCAAATTAAAAGCACAACGAGATACCACCTCACACCAGTAAGGATGGGCACCATCCATAAGACAAACAACAACAAATGCTGGTGAGGATGTGGAGAAAGGGGAACCCTCCTATACTGCTGGTGGGAATGTAAACTAGTTCAAGCATTGTGGAAAGCAGTATGGAGGTTCCTCAAAAAACTCAAAATAGAAATACCATTTGACGCAGGAATTCCACTCCTAGGAATTGTACCCAAGACTGCAGCAGCCCAGTTTGAAAAAGGCATATTCTCTCCTAGGGTTTATTGCAGCACAATTTACAATAGCCAAGAAATGGAAGCAACCTAAGTGTCCATCAGTAGAGGAATGGATAAAGAAGAGGTGGTACATATACATAATGGAATATTATTCAGCCATAAGAAGAAAACAAATCCTACCATTTGCATCAACTTGGATGGAACTAGAGGGTATTATGCTCAGTGAAATAAGCCAGGCGGAAAAGACAAGTATCAAATGATTTCACTCATCTGTGGAGTATAAGAACAAAGAAAAAAAGTGAAGGAAAAAAACAGGAGCAGATTCACAGAACCCAAGAATGGACTAACCGTTACCAAAGGGAAAGGGACTGGGGAGGATGGGCGGGAATGGAGGGATAAGGGGAAAAAACAGGCATTATGATTAGCAGACATAATGTAGTGGGGAGGGGCACGGGGAGGGGTGTACAACAGAGAGAAGACAAGTAGTGATTCTATAGCATCTTACTACGCTGATGGACAATGACTTGTAATGGGGTGTGTGGGGGGACGTGATGATGCGGTGAGCCTAGTGAACATAATGTCGCTCAGGTAATTGTAGATTAATGATACCAAAATAAAAAAAAAGAATTTTTCTTCTTAACCTTCCTGGGTTTTTTTTCTAAATGCAATTTTGGCTTTAAGGTGGGATCTCTCTGCTGCATTATGCTGTTTATAGGTGGGCCTTTTAGCAGGCAAGAGTAAATCTTAGAATGATGTAATTGACACAGTGAAGACATGGGGCTGTGCTGAGATTCTTTTATTAGGGTAATATTTACAGACGTTCAAGGCCAAGTTGCTCTTCACCTTTTGAACTGTGACTGATTAACTTCTGGATTTCTAGTTTTAACTGGTTAACTGAGTCCTTTCTTGTGGGCTTACTGACCTTGTTCTCCTTTCACCCCGCTCATACCTATTTTCCTGCCTAACGACGGTGAAAGGACTGCAGTGCAGGCTTGGTATGAAACAGGTGTGTGACCGTCCACAAGGCATTCAGTAATTCCGGTCTTTCTTCATCTAGGGAACCCGAAGAGGAGGCAGCAGCAGCAGCTTGAGGTCCCGGCCGGCGTCAGCTTGTCCCTGCGGGGCTGCCGCTGTCTTCCCTCATAGATCCGCCTGGCTTCCTCGTCCTCGTCCTTCCGGCAGCGCGCCGGGCTGACTGCCCAGGGCCATTCTCCCAAAGCGCCTGCCTCGCCTCCCGCGCTGCCGTCGCCGCCGCCGCTGCCGCCGTCTCCGCCGCCGCCGCCGCCGCCCCCACCGCTGCCGCTTCCGCCGAGGTTCCCTGGAGGCCGCGCCATGCGGCGAGAGCACAGCCACCGGGGCGTCCCTGCAGCGAGTGGACGCCGACGGCTCCTCGCGCCCGGCGCTCCTGCCCCTCGCCGCCGCCTGACACCGCTTCGGAGCGCCCCCCGGCCCTTCCCGCGCCCTCGGCCCGGATGGAGCACCTGGAACTGTAAGTTTTGAAGTGCTGCTACATAATTCTAAAATTATACTTTTAATAGTTAGGAGTCTTTTCTTCTTGGGACGAGAACTTTTAATTTATACTCTCTCAACCTTTAAATATACAATACAACATTGTTAACTATATTCACCCTGCTGTATATTACATTCCAGGACTTATGTGTCTGGTAACTGGAAGTTCGCAACTTTAGACCTTCACCCATTGTGCCTACCCCCTACCCCTCACCCCCGCCTTCTCCGGTATTTACCACTATGTTCTCAATATGTACGAATTCTCTCTATACAGTATTTGACTTATTTCACTTAGGGTACATCCGCCACCAATGGCAGAATTTCCTTTTTTTTTAACTGAATAATTCCCCATTGTGTGTATATATATATATGTATATATACGTGTGTGTGTGTGTGTGTGTGTGTGTGTGTATATATACACACACACACACGACATTTTCTTTATCCATTCATCCATCAGTGGACACTCAGCTTAGATTTTTTCTGTGTTCTGGCTATTGTAAACAATGCTGCTGTGAACAGAGCAGATATTTTAAGATTGTGATTTCACTTCCTTTGGATAAATACTCAGAAGTGGAATTGCTGGATCATGCAATTTTAAATTTTTTATGGAAGATCCATACTGTTTTAGATTGTAGCAGGACCAATTTACATTCTAACAGTGCACCGAAAGGGAACCCTTTTCTCCACATCCTCGCCAACACTTGGTATTGCTTGGCTCTTTGATAATAGGCATTCTAACAGGTATGAGGTGATAGCTCATTGTGGTTTTGATTTGCATTTCCTTGATGATTAGTGATGTGGAGCACGTTTTCATGTACCCGTTGGCTGTTTGTATGTGTTCTTTGGGAAAATGTCTATTTACATCCCTGCCCATTTTGTAATTGTGTTTTTTGGTGGGTTTTTTCCCCCCCACTGAATTCTATTAATTCTTCCTATACTTTAGATATTAATCCCTTCTCAGATATGTGATTTGAAACTATTCTCTATCAATGTATAGATTGTCTTTCTATTTTGTTGATTGCTTCCTTTGCTGTACAGGAGCTTTTTGGTTTGATATAATCCTCCTTTTTCCTTTTCCTTTTGTTGCCTTCTTTCACTCTTGGTGTCAGATTCAAAAAACCATCAACAAGAACAGTGTCAGTGAGCTTACCCTCTATGTTTTCTTCTTTGACGTTCGTGATTTCAGGTTTTAATGTTTCAGTCTTCAATGCATTTTGAGTTGTATTTCTTTTTCTGATCTTCATTATGTCCCTCCGTCTGCTGACTTTGGGCCTCATTTGTTCTTCTTTCTCCACTTTCAATAATTGTGAATTTTGACGATTCATTTGGGATTGTTCTTCCTTCTTTAAGTAGGCCTGGCTTGGTATATACTTTCCTCCTCAGAGCTGCCTTCGCTGCGTCCCACAGAAGTTGGGGCGTTGTTCTGTTGTTTTCATTTGTCTCCATATATTGCTTGATCCCTGTTTAATTTGGTCATTCATCCATTGATTATCTGGGAGCATGTTGTTAAGCCTCCATGTGTTTGTATCCCTTTTGGTTTTCTCTGTACAATTTATTTCTAGTTTTAAACCTTTGTGATCTGAGAGGTTGGTTGGTAGAATTTCAATCTTTCTGAATTTACTGAGGGTCTTTTTGTGGCCTAGTGTGTGGTCTATTCTAGAAAATGTCCCATGTGTCCTTGAGAAGAATGTGTAACCTGCTGCTTTTGGGTGTAGAGGTGTATACATGTCTGTTAAGTCCATCTGTTCTAGTGTGTTGTTCAGTGCCTCTGTGTCCTTTCTTATTTTCTGACCGGTTGGTCTGGGCTTTGGAGTCAGTGGTGTGTTGAAGTCCCTTAAAACGAATGCATTACATTCTGTGTCCTCCTTTAATTTTGTTTGTATTTGTTTCACATATGTAGGTGCTCCTGTGTTGGGTGCATAGATTTTAATAATGGTTATATCTTCTTGTTGTACTGACCCCTTTATCATTCTGTAATATCCTTCTTTGTCTCTTGTGACTTTCTTTGTTTTGAATTCTATTTTCTCTGATACAAGTACTGCAAATCCTGCTTTTTTCTCCTTACCGTTTGCACGAAATATCTTTTTCCATCGCTTCACTTTTAATCTGTGTATGTCGTTGGGTTTGAAGTGAGTCTCGTGTAGTAGGCGGCATATAGATGGGTCTTGGTTTTTTATCCATCCACTCTATTACTCTGTGTCTTTTGATTGGTGCATTCACTCCATTCACATTTAGGGTGATTATCAATAGATATGTACTAATTGCCCTTGCAGGGTTTGGATTCGTGTTTACCAGAGGTTCAAGGACAGCTTCTTTACTATCTACCAGTCTGACGTAACTCACTTAGTATGCTGTTATAAACACAGTGTGATGGTTCTTCATTTCTCTCCCTTCTTTTTCTTCCCCGTCCACACTTTATATGTTGTGTTTTATTCTTTACTCTTTGTGTTTCCCTTGACTGATTTTGTGGATAGCTGATTTTGTTTTGCATTTACTTAGTATTTGATTGGTCTATTTTCTTTGCTGTGGTTTTATTTTCTCTGGTGGCATCTATTTAGCCTCAGGAGCACTCCCATGTAGAGCACTCCCTTTAAAATACAGTGTAGAGATGGTTTGTGGGAGGTAAGTTGCCTCAACTTTTGCTTATCTGGGAATTGTTTAATCCATCCTTGATATTGAAATGATAATCGTGCTGGATACACTATTCATGGCTTGAGACCCTTCTGTTTCATTGCACTGAATATATCATGCCATTCCCTTCTGGCCTGTAAGGTTTCTGCTGGCACATGTGATGATGGCCTGTTGGGTTTTCCTTTGTAGGTGATCTTTTCTCTCTCTGTGGCTGCTTTTAAACGTCTGTCTTTATCCTTGATCTTTGCCATTTTAATTATTATATGTCTTGATGTTAACTTCCTTGTGTCCCTTGTGTTGGGAGATC
>JAVSCE010021532.1:0-14681 GCA_032199065.1 Smutsia gigantea
CTTATTTTCTGTCTGGTTGATCTGTCCTCTGAGGTGAGTGGTGTGTTGAAGTCTCCTAAGATGAATGCATTGCTGTCTATTTCCTCCTTTAATTCTGTTAGTATTTGTCTCACATATGCTGGCGGTCCTGTGTTGGGTGCATATATATTTATAATGGTTATATCTTCTTGTTGGACTGACCCCTTTATCATTATGCAATGTCCTTCTTTATCTCTTGCTACTTTCTTCGTTTTGAAGTCTATTTTGTCTGATACAAGTACTGCAACACCTGCTTTTTTCTCTTTGTTGTTTGCATGAAATATCTTTTTCCATCCCTTCACTTTTTAGTCTGTGTATATCTTTGGGTTTGAGGTGAGTCTCTTGTAAGCAGCATATAGATGGGTCTTGCTTTTTTATCCATTCTGTTACTCTGTGTCTTTTGATTGGTGCATTCAGTCCATTTACATTTAGGGTGATTATCGATAGGTATGTACTTATTGCCATTGCTGGCTTTAGATTCGTGGTTACCAGGGTTCAAGGGTTGCTTCTTTACTATCTAACAATCTAACTTAACTTTCTTGTTAACTTATTGTAAACACAGTCTGATGTTTCTTTCTTTCTCTCCCTTCTTATTCCTCCTCCTCCATTCTTTCTATAATAGGTGTTTTATTCTTTGCCTTTAGTTAGTATTTGGATGGTCTGCTTTCTTTGCTATAGTTTTATTTTCTCTGGTGACATCTTTTTAGCCTTAGGTGTACTTTCATCTAGAGCAGTCCATTTAAGATATCCTGTAGTGGTGGTTTATGAGAGGCAAACTCTCTCAACTTTCGTTTGTCTGGAAATTGTTTAATCCCTCCATCATATTTAAAGGATAATCGTGCTGGATACAATATTCTTGGTTCGAGGCCCTTCTGTTTTATAACGTTAAATATATCATGCCATTCTCTTCTGGCCTGTAAGGTTTCTGTTGAGAAGTCTGATGATAGTCTGATGGGTTTTCCTTTGTAGGTGATCATTTTTCTCTCTCTAGCTGCCTTTAATACCCTGTCTTTATCTTTGATCTTTGCCATCTTAATTATTATGTGTCTTGGTGTTGTCTTCTTTGGGTCCCTTGTGTTGGGAGATCTATGAGCTTCGGTGGACTGCGAGACTACTTTCTTCCCCAGCGAGGGAAAGTTTTCAGCAATTATTTCTTCAAAGACACTTTCTATCCCTTTTTCTCTCTCTTCTTCCGCTGGTACTCCTATAATGCGAATATTGTTCCGTTTGGATTGGCCACACAGTTCTCTTAATATTCTTTCATTCCTAGAAATCCTTTTATCTCTCTCTGCCTCAGCTGCTCTGTACTCCTGTTCTCTATTTTCTATTCCATTAACAGTCTCTTGCATCTCATCCATTCTGCTGTTAAGCCCGTCGATCACTTGTCTGATTTCTGCATTGTCTTTCCTCAGTTCCCTCACTTCCTCCCTCAGCTCTTGCACATTTCTCTGTAGTTCCACCAGCATGGTTATGACTTTTATTCTGAATTCTTTTTCAGGAAGACTGTGCATTTCCATCCCTTCAGACTCCCTCTCTGGGGTTGTCTGGTTGATTTTGGTCTGAACCATATTCCTCTGTCTTTTCATGGCTACAGAATTGGTCACTGATAGCTGCCATGTATGTCAGCTGGGCTCTTTAAGACCGCCTCTTGGTGTGCCGAGTCCTCTCGGGTGTAGCTGCACGCTGTGCGCTTTCCTGTGTATTCTCGTCTGTCTTTTAGGAATAGATGTATTTGCTGTGTTTTCGTAGTTAAATATAGTGTTGGGAGGAGATTTCTGCCACCCTGCTCACACCGCCATCTTCACGGAAGTGTCAGGGCTGGTCTTGACGGTCTCTGGAGAGGGGAACAAATGATCAGTCCTGTCGCTGTGGTCCTGAAGGCTGTGGTAAATGAAGGGACACTTTTCCAAGAGTAGTTGCCATCCCAGTTAGCAGGAAGTAACAAGATTGGGACAAAAAAAGAGGAACTGCTGCTCCCCGCTTACCTGCGATTTTGAAGTCTGGGCCCTGCCAACAGAGCCCTCAGTTTACTTATTTACTCAATATCGACCATTATCTTCAGTCAAATTTTTAGCACATGGAAGCTTTTTTTTTAAAACTGTAATACTGATGCACTGTGTTCATTCTTGTGGGTTCCTTCTAGGATACTATTATAATATATCAAGAGTTGTTTTGTTTTTTTTCCAAAGTCACCGATTTGTTGAAGGTGGGTGGGACCTGGCATGGGGCACAATACATAACTTGCCGCTTCTGAAGACCTGCTCTTCTTTCTCCATTTCTTCCCGACAGCCTTGCTTCCTTACAAGAAATGTCTCTAAGCAAAAGCTTAAGGAAATGTTTCTGCCTCTAATTCAGAGCATGCTAGACAAATGAATCTTACCTTAAACTAGACCACAGCTAACTGATTATTACATGGCAAAAAAAATTTATATTTTCAACTAAGCCCTTCCAATGCAGCACCAACACATCATTTTTAAAAACAAAATTTATTAAGGTAATAGTCATAATATTTAATGTTAATTCTTCCTCTTCAAAACAAAAATCTTTAATACCCAAAGGTAGATATTCATTTAATCAATTAGGAAAATTAAAAGAGAAAAGTATTTCTTAAAATAAACATGACATGAGTTTGCTAACTAATAAGCAATCTTCAATACCATGCAGCTAATTTGTTTCTTGGTTTAATGGCAGTTCCTCACAGCAGATTCAGTGAGAAAAATAAAACTTAAAATGCAACTTAAGAAAGGGTCAAGGTTAATGCAATTTGCAATGTCTCATTTGCCCAAGGTTAGTTACAACTGCTGATCAAGAATAAGAACTGAAGCATCCCAAAATACGATCTTTCAGCAAGTAATCAAATTATAAGACTTTGAAGTACACCTGTACTTTCTCAGTTGCTTAAATAACACACTTTAGCCAACTGTCCTCTATCACAAAAATTCTGAAAGTAATCCTATTAAGCTAAAGTCACCAAGATCTATAGTGTATAATTAATACAGTCTTCAAGGTTAATTGAAAATAAACCATTGGCTACATAAGAGTCAGGCATTTATTCTCACTAGTTTTCCAAATTTAAGCAGTCTTAGCAGAGATTCAAAGTGCCTTAGAAAATTAAGTCACTTCTTCAAAAACAAATAGGGTAAAATGTTAACAATCGAAAAGTAGAAGAAAATAATGCCTGAAAAACTACTTGAGCATGGTTTCTAGAGTGCATCTGATAAAATAAACAAAAACAGTGCTGAGGGGTGGGGCGGGGGGCGGGGGGCAGGGAGGGGGAGCACAGGATGAATCAGTAATTTTAGTTAATTTAGGTTAAAGTCATTAGCAATTTTCTAGAACTACATGAAGTCCTTAAGTGTCTCAAATATTAGGTTCTGAAAAAGTTCTTACTAAGCACTTTGAAAATATATAGATCTGAGATTCAAAGGAATGAAAATAACCTAGAATGAGTCATCTCAGCTGAGCAAATGGTTCATAAGCTAAGCAAAAGCCTCTGGCTATACATTATTTTTAAACTGGACAAGATATTCCAATTTAAAAATATAAAAATAAGACTTCAGGTTTCTGCTCCAACACATGAAATGCTTGGATATAGTCACTCCTATCCTTACAAGAAAAACCTAAACTGAAAATCAACAACTTTTCTTAGGCTTATCAGAGAATTAAGAACACAAGGCAACTGAACTCCTGAAATCTAAGAAAGACAGGCAAATAAAGAGAATCACATCCAAGCTTACCTTGAGCCATGGCACTGCAATAACACACTAGTAAGAAAACTTAGATGGTAATTTTGACAAGGCTTATTAAGTAAGAACTCCTGGGGACTCAATCTTAGAAGGGCCCCTACACTCTCTTGGGTTTACCTCTCAGAACCTCACCAGTTCTGACTATGAAAATCAAGAACAAACTCCTTCCCTTTTGAGTAAGAGAAAGTAACAATTTTGAAGTAGGTCCAGGGTGAAGATCCAGTAAAAATCTTTTCCCTTTTGGGAAAAGGGAAAGTAACCATTTTGAAATATACCCAGGGGAAAGTAACAGTTTGGAAATAATCCCAGAATGTTCTCCCTAACAAACACCAACACTCCAAGGGAAAATTCACCAGAACCTCACATATTATCCTGGGAGGGTAAAAATCAGCCAACCACAGCCCCTCTAGCCTCCTTGTTTTACCTAAGAAGTGGGGTGGGAAGAAGCTAAGAAAAATCTGTGAAGGTTGCACTGCAGGACTCAGTCCCACAAAAGACTAAGATTTGGTCCTAAGACGAAAGAGCACTTCCCCTTCCCTATACTCTACCACCATGTCACCAGGGTTCCAGTACAGTAACAGTGGATTAAAACTCAACAAATGGACTCTATTTAAAAAGGAGTTCTCAGGGAAACCCATAGACAATGGGGGAGAAAAGTAAACAAAAAAAGACACTAGAGGAAACTGAAGCCGCAACACCTACACCTACAATAATCATTAAACACAGCTTAGCTCCTACCCAAAATAAACATCAAACCTTACATTCAGGGCCTATATACCTGAGTTCCTATTACCCAATATATCCTATCTGGCTTTTAAAAAATATCAAAAGCCATCCTAAAAGGCAAGAAAAACCACTCTGAGGAGACAAACCAAGCATCAGAACCAGACTATATGGCACAGATTTGGGGATTGTCAGGGATTATTTCACATAGTAATTAATGATAGTTATTTTGAATTTCCTATGTTAGGAAAAAGTAGACAACATGCAGGAACAAATGGGTAATGAAAGCCTATACAACTCTAAGATAAAATTAAAAGAAAATGCCACAAATAAAGAACACTGTAATGTAATGAATAAGAGTACTGCCTTTAATGGACTCCTCAGTAAACTGGAGATGGCAAAGGAAGTAGCCAGTGAACTTAAAGATGTTATCAACAGAAACTCCCCAAACTAAAATGCAGAAACAAAAAAATTATTTAAAAAAAAGCAGAAAAGTGGACAACTTCCTAGAAAAATACAACCTTCCAAAAGATGAAGGAAGAAACAGAAAATCTAAACAGACCAATTACCAGCAACGAAATTGAATCAGTAATCAAAAAACTACCCAAGAACAAAACCCCTGGGCCAGATGGATTCACTGCTGAATTTCATCAGACATACAGAGAAGACATAATACCCATTCTCCTTAGTTTTCCAAAAAATAGAAGAAGAGGGAATACTTCCAAACTCACTCTATGAAGCATGCATCACTCTAATACCAAAACCAGGCAAAGACCTCACCAAAAAAGAAAATTACAGACCAATATCCCTGATGAACGTAGATGCAAAAATACTCAACAAAATATTAGCAATCCGAATTCAAAAATACATCAGGAGGATCATACACCATGATCAAGTGGGATTCATCTCAGGGATGCAAGGATGGTACAACATTTGAAAATCCATCAACATCACCCACCACATCAACAAAAAGAAGAACAAAAACCACATGATCATCTCCATAGATGCTGAAAAAAGCATTCGACAAAATTCAACATCCATTCATGATAAGAACTCTCAACAAAATGAGTATAGAGGGCAAGTACCTAAACATAATAAATGCCATATATGACAAACCCACAGCCAACATCGTCCTTAATAGCGAGAAGCTGAAAGCTTTTACCTAAGATCGGGAACAAGACAAGGATGCCCACTGTCCCCACTGTTATTCAACATAGTACTAAAGGTCCTAGCCACAGCAATCAGACAAAACAAAGAAATACAAGGCATCCAGATTGGAAAAGAAGTCAAACTGTCACTATTTGCAGATGACATGATATTGTACATAAAAAACCCTAAAGACTCCACTACAAACTACTAGAACTAATATCTGAATTCAACAAAGTTGCAGGATACAAAATTAATACACAGAAATCTGTTGCTTTCCTATACACTAATGATGAACTAGCAGAAATAGAAATAAGGAAAACAATTTCATTCATAATCGCATCAAACAGAATAAAATACCTAGGAATAAACCTAAGCAAGGAAGTGAAAGACCTATACCCTGAAAACTACAAGACACTCTTAAGAGAATTAAAGAGGACACTAACAAATGGAAACTCATTCCATGCTCTTGGCTAGGAAGAACTAATATTGTCAAAATGGCTATCCTACCTAAAGCAATCTACAGATTCAATGCAATCCCTATCAAAATACCTACAGCATTCTTCAACAAACTGGAACATATAGGTCCAAAATTTGTATGTAACCACAAAAGACCCCGAATAGCCAAAGCAATCCTGAGAAGGAAGAATAAAGCAGGGGGGATCTCGCTTCCCAACTTAGAGCCTCTACTACAAAGCCACAGTAATCAAGACAATTTGGTACTGGCACAAGAACAGACCCCACAGACCAGTGGAACGGAATAGAGAATCCAGATATTAACCCAAACATGTATGATCAATTAATCTACGATAAAGGATCCATGGATATACAATGGGGAAATGACAGCCTCTTCAACAGCTGGTGTTGCCAAACTGGACAGCTACATGTAAGAGAATGAAACTGGATCATTGTCTAACCCCATACACAAAAGTAAACTCAAAATGGATCAAAGACCTGAATGTAACTCATGAAACCATAAAACTCTTAGAAAAAAACATAGCAAAAACCTCTTGGACATAAACATGAACGACTTCTTCATGAACATATCTCCCTGGGCAAGGGAAACAAAAGCAAAAATGAACAAGTGGGACTATATCAAACTAAAAAGCTTCTGTACAGCAAAGGACACCATCAGTAGAAAAAAAAGACATCCTACAGTATGGGAGAATGTGATCATAAATGACATATCCAATAAAGGGTTGACATCCAAAATATATAAAGAGCTCATGCACCTAAACAAACAAAAACCAAATAATCCAGTTAAAAAATGGGCAGAGGATCTGAACAGACACTTCTCCAAAGAAGAAATTCAGATGACCAACAGGCACATGAAAAGATGCTCCACATCGCTAATCATCAGAGAAATGTAAATTAAAACCACAATGAGATATCACCTCACACCAGTGAGGATGGCCAACATCGAAAACACAAACAACAACAAATGTTGGCGAGGATGTGGAGAAAAGGGAACCCTCCTACACTGTTGGTGGGAATGTAAATTAGTTCAACCATTGTGGAAAGCAGCATGGAGGTTCCTCAAAAAACTCAAAATAGAAATACCATTTGACCCAGGAATCCCACTCCTAGGAATTTACCCTAAGAATGCAGCAGCCCAGTTTCAAAAAGACGTAAGCACACCTATGTTTATCGCAGCACTATTTACAATAGCCCAGAAATGGAAGCAACCTAAGTGTCCATCAGTAGATGAATGGATAAAGAAGATGTGGTACATATACACAATGGAATATTATTCAGCCATAAGAAGAAAACAAATCCTACCATTTGCAACAACATGGATGGAGCTAGAGGGTATTATGCTCAGTGAAATAAGCCAGGTGGAAAAAGACAAGTATCAAATGATTTCACTCATATG
Organism: Smutsia gigantea; assembly: GCA_032199065.1. NCBI lineage: Eukaryota > Metazoa > Chordata > Mammalia > Pholidota > Manidae > Smutsia > Smutsia gigantea. The sequence goes on from JAVSCE010021532.1 coordinate 7,507, forward strand.
TGGCATACAAGAACAAAGGAAAAAACTGAAGGAACAAAACAGCAGCAGACTCACAGAACCCAAGAATGGACTTACAGTTACCAAAGGGAAAGGGACTGGGGAGGATGGGTGGGAAGGGAGGGACAAGGGGGAAAAGGGGGGCATCACGATTAGGAGACATAATGTAGGGGGGGCACAGGGGGGGCTGTACAGCACCGAGAAGATAAGTAGTGACTCTATAGCATCTCACAACGCTGATGGACAGTGACTGCAATGGGGTATGTGGTGGGGACTTGATGATGGGGGAGTCTAGTATCCATAATGTTGCTCACGTAATTGTAGATTAATGATACCAAAATTTTTTTAAATGCTGAAAAGAATATTTGAGAACTATGGGACAATTACAAAAGGTGTAACTAGAATACCAGAAGAAGAATGAAACAAAGGAAATGAAATACTTGAAGGACTAATGGCCGAGAAATCTTCCAAAATTAGTAACAGACACCAAAGCACACATACAGGAAGCTCAGAAGACACGAAGCATGAAAATTACTGAAAATCGACACCTAAATACATCATATTCAAACTACAGAATACTAAACACAAAGAGAACAACATGAAAAAAAGAAGCCATGGAATAAAATACTTCAAGTGTTCAACGGAAAAAAAAACCCTAGAAAGTATTCAGTGAAATTATCCTTCAAAAGTTAATAGAAAAATAAAGACTTCCTCAGAAAAACAAGAACTGAGGGAACTGTCACCAGCAGACCTGCCTAGTAAAAACGTTCTTCAGAGAGAAGGAAAATGATACACCAATTAGATTGTAAGAATGGATTCTAAAAACTCGCTTTAAATATAAAGACACAGATAGATTAAAAGCAAAGGGATGGAGAAAGATATTCCATGTTAACACTATAATCAAAAGGAAGCTGGAGTGGCTACAACAATTTTAGACAAAGCAAATTTCAGAACAAGGAAAATCACCAGGGATAAAGGGGTACAAAATAATACATTCTCCAAGACATCATACCAATCCTTAATATATATGCAGCAAACAAGACAGCATCAAAATACATGAAACAAATACTGGTAGAAGCAAACAAGGAGGAATAAACAAAATCCACTATTATAGCTGGCGACTTCCACAACACCCCCTTTTCAGTAACTGACAGATCCAACAAGCAAAGAATAAAGAGTTAAGGATATAGGTGAACTGAACAGTACTATCAATCAACTACATCTATGTGACATTTATATAATACTGCATCCAACAGTTGGCAGAATAAATATTCTTCTCAAGCTCACATGTAACATTCATCAAGACAGACTAAATTCTGGGCCATAAAACACAGCTTAACAAATGTTAAAGCCTAAAAATCATACAAAGTATACTCTCACACCACAGTAGAGTTAAACTAGAACCAAATAACAAAAAGATAGCTGGAGGAAATCTCAAAATATCTAGAGATTAAACAACACACTTCTAGATAACACAAAGGTCAAATAAAACCTCAAGAGGAATTTAAAAACATTTTGAACTACATGAAAATGAAAATACAAACCAAAATTGTATGACGCAGCAAAAGCAGCACTTAGAGAAAAGTGTATAGCATTGAATGCATATCACATCTAAAACTAGCGCGCTAAGCTTCTACCTTAGGAAATAAGAGAAAGAACAACTTAAACCTAAAGCAAGGCGAAGGAAAGAATAATTAAAAGTAACAGCAGTAATCAATGAAGTTGAAAACAGGAACTCAATAATGAAAATCAATGAAAACAAAAGCTGGTTCTTTGAAAGGATTGATAACATTGGTTGGTAAACCTCTATACAGGCTAACCAAGAAAAAGATAGAGAAGATGCAAATGATTCGTATCAGAAAAAGAAAAGACAAATTATTAATATCAGAAATAAAAGAAGAGTCATCAGTGCCAATCACATGGACATTAAAGGGAATATAAGGAGGTATCTATAAACAAATCTATTCCTATAAATTAACTTAGAAAAATGGACCAATTCCTTGAAATATACAAACTATTGAAATTTACACAAAGAATAACAGATTATCTGAATAAGCCTATATCTATGGGAAAAACTCAATCAATAATTAATAACCTTCCAAAAAAGAAAGTCCTGAGAGAGTGGGACTTTGACTTCCGAGCAGGAATCTTCATATTGCACATGACGAAAAAGTGGCTAAAATTGGGTGACGAGAAGAGCAAGAAGACTTTTGTTCAGAACTGTGCCCGGTGCCACGCCATGGAAAAGGGAGGCAAGCACAACACTTGGCCAAATGTCTGTGGTCTATCTGGATGAAAGACAAGTCAGGCCCCTGGATTTTCTGGCATGGATACCAACAAGAACACAGGCATCACCTGAGGAGACAAGACACTGATGGAGTACTGTAGAATCTCAAGTACTTCCCTGGGGCAAAAATTATCTTTGCTGGCATTAAGAAGTCATCAGAAAGGGCCAACCTGATAGCTCATCTCAAAAAAGCTACTAAGGAATAACGGTTGGCCACTGCCTTACTTATTACAAAACATCAATGTCTCATGTCCTTTTTTATGTATACCATATTTAATCTGATCTCATACACCAAAATTCAGATCATGAATGGCCGATAGAATATTTCTTTTGCACAGTCCTGATTCAAGTAAGATTGCCTTTTGGTTAAATGAGTAAGGTCAGCTTTTTGAATTCTGATAGCAAGTTGGATTCAGCAAGTGTTATCACTGTTTTCCCCTTCCAAAGATATCATTGGACTTAATTAGTAATGTTCAACTTTTCACAGAGATGGTGAATACCATCTCAAAACCTATTGGAGATTGGTTTTATATTTACATGAACAACTGGTTGTATTGATATAGTTAAATACTGAGGAAATCTCTCCACTGTCCCCTAGAACAGCAAGAGTCACCTGTGTTGCAAGTTGTGCTCATTAGCCAAAGGCTGAAGATAAGCTGGCAATGCCCACTTCTTCTTTCGGTCTTGATTATGCCATTTTAATTAAAATTCCATGTACCTAAAATTTTGTCTTTTATTTAATGAAGGACATTTTAGTGTGGTTTATGTATGATATGATATAAAAGAAAGAGTATTTAACAGTTAAAAAAGTACTGTACCCAGATGGTTTCATTAGTGAATCCTACCAAGCATGTAAAAAAAGATATTATACCAGTTCTGTAGAATCTTTTCCAGAAAACAGAAGCAGAGGAACACTTCCTAACTCACTCTATGAGGCCAGTATTAACCTAATACCAAAACCAGATAAAGACACTAAAGGAAAAGCAAACTACAAATATCTCTCATGAACATAGTTGTAGAAATCCTCAACAAATATCAGCAAATCAAATCCAGGAATGTATAAAGAGAATTATACCCCATGACTATGTGGGATTTACCCCAGGTGAGCAAGGCTGGTTCAACATCATAAAATCATTTCATATGTCTGCCATACAGGCTGAAGTAGAAACATCACATGATCATATAAATTGATGCAGAAAAAGCATTTGACAAAATTCAATGCTCATTCATGATAAAACTCTAAGCAATCTAAGAATAGAGAGAACTCCCTCAACTTGATTAAGAACATCAACAAAATACCTACAGCCAACACCATACTTAATGGTGAGGAACTGCATGCCTTCCCACTAAGCTCAGAACAAGACAAGGATGTTCCCCCCTCCCACAGCTTGTATTCAACATTGTACTAGAAGTCAGAACTAATTCAGTAAGAAAAGCAATGGTATACAGATTGGGAAAGAAGAAATAAAACTATCTTATTCACAGATGACATGATTGTGTATGAAGAAAATCTCAAAGAACCTACAATAAAGAACTCCTAGGACTAATACGCAATTCTAGCAAGGTCACAAGATAGAAGGATAATATACACAAGTAAACTGCTTTCCTAGTACCAGAAATGAACAATTGGAATTTAAACTTATGAACACAATACTACACTTACAATATCACAAAAAAAGTACATAGGTATAAACATAACAAAATATTTGCAAGACCTGTATGCAAAAAACTACACAGCACAGGAAACTATCTATGAACCTTATGGTAACCACAAGCCTAAAGCCTATAATAGATATACAAAAATTGTTTAAAAAGAAATCTGATCACAATAAACTACATAGCTCTGTTGAAACAAATCAAAGATCTAAATAAATGGAGGGATAGTCTGTGTTCATGAATTGGAAGACTAGGAATTATTATGATGTCAGTTCTTCCCAACTTGATATATAGATACACTGTGATCCTAATTCCAGCAAACTATTTTGCAGATATCAACAAACTGATCTTAAGAATTATATACAAACAGGCAAAAGATCCAGAATAGCTAACATAATATTGAAAAAGAACGAGGTTGGGGAACTGACACGATCTGACTGTAAGACTTACTATAAAGCTACAGTAATCACAATAGCTTAGTATTGGTGATGAATAGACACACAGATCAGTGGAACAGAATAGAGAGCCCAAAAAAAGACTCATCACAAATACAGCTGATCTTTGACAAAGAAACAGAAACAACGCAATGGAGAAACACGTCTTTTCAACAAATGGTGATGATGTCCACATGCAAAATAAAGAATTTGGAGCAAAACATTACAACTTTCACAAAAATTAATTCAAAGTGGATCACAGACTTAAATGTAAAATTATAAAACTTCTAAAATATAACCTAGAAAATCTAGGTAACTTTGAGTTTGGTGATGAGTTTTTAGATACAACACCAAAGGGATGATCCATGAAAGAAAAACTTGTTAAATTGGACTTCATTAAAATTAAAAACTTTTGCTCTGCTAAAGACATTGTTAACAGAATGAAAAGATATGCCACAGACTGGGAAGAAATATGTGCAAAGCACATATTTGCAGAGTGATGTTACTAAAAATGGCAAATTCGGGAAATCCAGGATGCCATCCTTCCAAAAAAAACAGCTAATGAGCTGACAAAATCTGTCAGAATCACCTCTTCCTGAACTTTGTAACTACTCAAAAACTTACAACCATTGAAAGGCTAGGTGAAGGTGGCAGCTACTTGGTGATATGAGCACAACGTGCATTTTAAACTCCCTACCTACCTTACCCCACACACCATATCCATGATGAACAAGGAGACTAGATATAGAAGGTAACTTACTCAACTTGATGGGGCATTTATGAAAAACCCACAGCTAACATCATACATACTCAATAGTAGAAGACTGAAAGTCTTCCCTCAAAGATCAGGAACAAGACAAAGATGTCCACATTTGCCACTTCTATTTAATACTGTACTGAAAATTCTAGCCACAGCAATTAGGCAAGAAAAAGAAATAAAAGGTGTCCAAATTGGAAAGAAGAAGTAAGACTGATCCCTAGCCACAGATGATATAACTATATATATGGGAAATCCTAAAGAATCTACACACTCTAGAGCTAATAAAATGACAAAGTTGTAGGATAAAAAAATTAAAGTGTCAAACATAATTACCACATGATCCAGCAATTCTACTCCTAGGTATGTATCAACAGAATTAAAAGCAAGGACTCAGATACTTGTATGTGAATGTTCACGGCATTATTCACACTAGCCAAAGGTGGAAACAATCCAAGCGTCCATGAATAAATCAATGGATAGATGAAATGTGGTATATACATACAATGGAACATTATTCAGGTATTAATATTATTCCTATGAAAAAATTATGAAGTTCTGATACATACTACAACATGAATAACCCTGAAAACATTATGCTAAGTCAGAGAAGCTGGGAAAAAGGACAAATTGTATTATCCCACTTCTAGAATAGGCAAAATCATAGAGACACAAAGTAGAAGTTACTAGGGGCTGGGGGTAAGGGAAGTTATTGCTTAATTGCTACAGAGTTTCTCTTTGGATGATGAGAAAATTTGGAAATATATAGTGGTGATGGTTACACAATATTGTAAATGCATTCAATGCCACTGAACTGTACACATAGAAATGGTTAAAATGACAAACATTCTGTTATATATATTCTTTAACCACAGGAAAAAAAAACAGTAATATTGCTATATACTATCGACTAACAACCCAAAAAGGAAATTAGAGAGCAATTACATTTACAATAGCAACCAAATGAATAAATACCTAGGAATAAACCTAACCAAGGAGGTGAAAGACTAGTACAATGAAAACTACAAAGAATCTCTGAAAGAAGTTAAAGGAGACTTAAATAAATGGAAGGTCCCATGGTCGTGGGTTGGAAAATTTTATACTGTTAGGACAACAACACTATGCAAAGTAATCTACAGATTCAATGCAATCCCTATCAAAATTCTAATGGCCTTTTTTTCAGAAATGGAAAAGCTAATCCTCCAATTCATATGGAATTGCAAAGGACCTTCAACAGCCAAAACAGTACCGAAAGAACAAAAAAAAGAAGTTGGTGGACTTCCACGTACCGATTTCAAAACATAATGCAAATCCACAATAATCAAAACAGTGTGCACATAGGCCAAAGGAATAAAACTGAGAGTCTAGAAATGAACCCAAACATCTATTCCATAGCATCTAAATATCAAAGAGGGTGGCAATAGCAACAAATAGTGAAAGAACTGTCTCTTCAAAAAACGGTGTTGGGGGACAACTGGGTATCCACATGCAAAACAATGAAGTTGGACCCCTACTCACATCATACAAAAAAATGAACTCAAAATGGTAAATGTAAGAATTAAAATTAGAACATTAATGAAAAAAGTCATAAACCATACACATAATGGCTTTGGGTTTGGCAATGGTTTCAAAAACACAAGCAGTAAAGACAAATTGGACTTCATCAAAATTAAAAACTTTTGTGCCTAAAAGGACACTGTCAAGAAAGTGAACAGAAACATACAAAATGAGAAAAAACATTTGTAAATCATATATCTGATAAAGGATTTGTATCCATAATATAAAAGAACTCTTACAACTCAACAATAAAAATGACCTAATTAAAAAACAGACAAAGGACTTAAATACACATCTCTCCAAAGACACACAGATGGCCAACAAGCACATGAAAAGATGCTCAACATCACTGATCATTAGGGACGTGCAAATCAAAACCACAATATGATACCACTCTATGTCCACTATGATGGCTACAATAAAAAATTTAAGGAAACAAGTGTTGGCAAGGATGTGGAGAAACTGGACCCTTGTACATTGGTAGTGA